>OX422210.1:172978218-173505718 GCA_949130495.1 Sambucus nigra | reverse complement strand
TACTTAAATCACACAGTATATACATATCCTATATATTCCTCCTAGAATATATATATATATATATATAAACGGCCATAGTGGCCTATAGCATCTAGCGATGACCAATAATCCCAAAGATTCCGTCCAAGAATCATAATCATGCATTCATATAAGCATGATTCTAAACCCAAATATTTCTTACTTCGACAAATAATAATTACCTTAATCATCTCTTAAGGATTTATTGGATATCTCCAACTATACTAATTCACTCTAAGTGAATATATATATATATATATATATATATATATATATATATATATATATATATATATATATATATATTCCCAAATCCACAAGTCCCTTAGGACATAACCCTCTAATATACTTCAATTTAGAAGGCCCTTAAACTTTAATCTCAAAGAGGAGAAGTAATAATAATATCCAAAATCATGGGCTGAAAACAGGGCACCGGTCGACCGGTCCTCGACCCCCGGTCGACCGCGGGTTGCAAATAAGCCTACGAAACAAAGCAGTAGGCCCTATTTCCTTGACGCGGTCGACCGGCCTTAGGGGCACTATCGACCGGTGACACCAGGTCCTCAAAACTTTAATTCCTCAAATCCTTAATCCAACAACCCAAATTCATTTTCGGGGTTTCTAAACTACCCTACAAAACATCTACACGACTAATCCTAGCCTGTTTTTTTCCAATTCCCGATTTGATTTTCGAGTTGATGATTTCAACCCGGAGCTACCATCTTGTAAAAATCATATCAAATCGAGGAAAAATCAGAAAAATACGAGGTCAGCGCCCACGCGACCGTATCGAAAAGATCTACAACTTTTGTGTTTTGGCCGAGAGCTAAATCATTTCTGTTCCTGGCCGAAAATGACTCCAAAGGCTATGGGTTCACTATTCATTGTCTTCCCCAAACTCCCAAACTCCATTTTTCCCCATTTTTGTTGTCTCTAACCTCATCCAACAACTCAACCAACATCTAATCTATATTTTTCAACTAACACATCAATTAATTTGGGGTATTAAACTACTTTCTTAGGTTTTGGATCTTAAAACCCCAAAACCCTAGATTTGACATTTCTCCCATTTCAATTCCATTTATTACTCCATTAACATGGTTTTAATACTAGAAATCATTAAGAGTTTACATTACATCAATATGTAAACTCATATCTAAGTTTTCCCACTTTTATTTTAAGGGTTCTAACTCAAAATCATATTTTTACCAACTATGATATGAGATTAACGCACAAAAGTAAATAAAGCAAGTAAACACTTGCCTCGTGGATAAAATCCGACGACCTCGAGTCGAATCCGGCGGAATTTGGCCCGAATCTCCATTTTCTCCTCCTCTTTCTCCTTCCTCTCTCTCTTCTCTCTCTTTTCTTTCTCTTTTTCCTCCCTCTCTCCCTCCTTCTATAAGGAGAAAAGGGTTTTAACCTTTAAAACCCCAAAACGACTCATTTACCCAATTACGAGTTACTTTTACCTCTAAATTACCCGAAACTCATTTTTGACAATCGGACACTCTTTTTCGACTATCTCGTCCATTCCGAGAATCATGGCGCAGTCAAAATTTCCATCCGAGGTACTTGACCGCAAATCACTATTCCAACCCAAAATAAATAAATGCGGGTTTTCCTATTAAAAAAACTTACCTCGTGTCGCTTTACTCAACGACGACATATAATTAAAATATTTCGACCTATACAGTCCCAAAATAAATTACAATACCCATTGAAAATCATCAAATCCTCGAAAATCCCAAAATCACTATTCTCGAGAAATTCTCCAAATTCCCATTTCATACTTAACTATGGAACTTAATTGTCTCCAAATTGCTAATTTATTTCTAATTAGGAAATTTGATGGTCTCCAAAAGAGCGGGTTGTTACAACATATGTCCACATTACTTACCATTTCACCTTTTTTGTCGGTCGAAGCCAGAAACTCGGGACTTTGCCACCCCACTTGTTTTACACTTTGAAATTTTACCATTTCATGTCCCTTACACTTTACGTTTGATTTTATTCCAAAAATAACATTCATTTAGGACCACCCTTTGTAACACCTTTTCAACATTTTTATTTCATAAAAATATTTCACTTTAAGTAAAATTACCATTTTACCCATTTGTTTATCACCTCTTACTCCATTTTCACGAGTATTAATTTCTTAAAAATACAATTAAGTTATCCACATTAACTTCTTAAGTGTTTAACGCATTAACACCCTTTTTAGCCTTGGATTAATATTTAACTCATTTGGAAACACCTTTACTTCTTTACTTCTTTTCAACTTCATAAGTATAAATATTTTTCTACTATTTTTTTCATGTTTACCCATTAACACTTATTCAATAAATTCATTAACCATTTTTCAAACCACACATTTCTTTACATTCCTTATCCAATAAATTCGTTTATACTTAAGACTACTTTATTAGAAAATACCATTTCTTTCATCTTACATGTATTCTTACACTTTAACCTTATCATATTTTTAACCCCTTTTTCATACAGTTTGAAGGCAAGAATTTCTACTTTTCTTATTTCATATTTAAACTCAACAAAATCTTCTTTAAACTTCTTTATACACTTTGTGCAAAAATACTACAAGTTTATATGCATGAGAAGATGGACTTTAAACCTTAAAATCCTATTAAATGGGTTAAACACATTTTTCATTCAAGAAATTCATTACAGTTGCAAAAATTACATTTTCAAGACACAAAAGACATTTAATTTCTTCAAACTTAACATATGTCTATTTTTCATAAAATCAACATTTTTGCATGAAACAGTATTTCACAAATGTTTATCAAAACAAGTCATTATCTATAAACATTTTATTTTATAAAAAAAAAATCATCAATATTTCTAGAAAATACACCATTTTCATAAAATACTAACTTTTGATATTCCAAACATTGAAATATTTACTCATTCTCTGTTTTGAACAAAATAGCATTTATTTCCAATATTTTTATTCCATAAAAATGTTTATTATTTACTACACATCATTGCATCATTTAATCATATGCACCCTACTTATGTAATCTAACTACAAGACTATAAATATGTAAAATAGTGTCTTAATACTAAGAGAAAGCTTTTCCCACCTTTAATATCTCCAATGGTGGTGGAAGTGTTGGTGTTGGAGGAGCAACCCCCACCTCCAAAGGTATCCTCAAGGGGTTACCAAATGCATCCTCTAAAAAGCTCTAAAATGTTCTTCTTCTATGCTTCTAAGAAAGAACCACCTTCAACTCCATGAAAACCCAACTTCATCTTCTTCAAAAATTCCACCAAAACTACACCAAAATTGATAGATCATCTTTAACCATGATGAAATGTCTATTTTAGACTTGAATATGGTGGAATATTATACAAATGGAGGTGAAAAGGTGGAGGAACGGTGGTTTAGTGGTGGGTGGAGGTGGAAGACGACCCACCTCTCTCTCTCTCACTCTCCCCCCTTCTTCCATTTCTCCTAATTCAAAATAACCTAAGTACACCAAACACACACTTATAAAACCCTGCCTAAGATAAAAAAAAATCGTTTTGCTACTTCTGGGTTGATTTGAGCTCGACAGCTCAAAGATCCAACACCCCAAATTGTGACAGCACACAAGGACATCTTCAGATTAAAAATCCGATTTACGTCGTTCGAATGACAACCCAATGTCATTCAAACTACTTCCCTATGTCGTTCGAACTGTAGATCGCTTGACCCTTCACGTGACTTGCTAATGTAAACCAGTAGCACCTCATTCAAAGCCTTGTATCTCGCGACCATCTAACAACTTATCCTTATCATTTGAATGACATGCTATTGTCATTTGAACGACCCATTTTTTTCTTTTATTTTTCTTCCAAAATCATAATTAACTCCTCCTCCTATATAATCGATATATAATTTTAATTCAATTTTTAGGATAGGGTATTACAAACTTCCCTCTTTAGGGAATTTCATCCCTAAAATTCTCGATCCATAAATCCTCAAACTTATGGGGTCCACTGATCCCTATTTTAAGTCCCAGAAATCCTCCAAGACAAACCATTGAAGTCTAGAACACTAAAGTCACCAAATACTCAATATGCAACATGCTCTAATGTTGACCATCTCATTAACCATGACATTACATAATCGACTCCCAGTCTCCACTCACCTTATGATCTAGTCCAAACCATTTCTAGCACTACTTATGCTAGTACCTAAGGCAAACCGACATCTCTACGGGAAAACCCTTTCTAGTAGTCAATGCTTACCCAAAATAAATCATAATACAACCAACCTTCTTATATATTGCCAAAAATCAATTCAATCTTAGGACCGTGCATCCTGTATTCCATAAATTTTTAGGTTATCATAAGTACAACACTTACATGAACTTGATTTTAACCATATTATGATATTCTCTCACTCCCAGGGAGGAATGTTCTCATCCAGTTATTATCGAACGCCCAGTTTACAACTTTCGTTGCGTCACTCTCATGAACCTAACACTTCCTTAGGTTTCTCATCCTTGAGTCTCACTCTAATCCACTTATCGTGGCAAGGCAACATCATGTGCTAAGTTTCTTGATTTTTAACACTATATCATATACTCAAGCCATTATCTCGCTCTTCGCAACTTAAGACGCTGAATGCCAAGTCATCCAGTTGAAAGTCCACTAGTCTTAAGAGAAATAGATACTACAAGAAAACAGTGTGGCCTAAAATGTAGCCACTCGTATGAAAAAAATTATACAATAGTAAGAATACCTCATATGGACACACCCAGTTATCGAGTTTCATTGACCAAACGCGGTCCACCACACTCTCCTAATCCCAATCATGGCGTACCGTGACATGACACCAATGAGTCACCACATAGGTGAGAATATTGATTCCCAATTATCGAAACCAAAAGGAATATAGGAGAGTCACGGGGAACAAACAACTGTCCTGAGAAATTTTGCCCATATACATCTGATTCTGACTTATGGAAGTGAACCTACAACATATACTTAAAGTCACTGAGCACCACTTATGTCCATATAACCTAGCTAGGGTCACTAGCCATGATGAATCGAATCGCAACCATTCATTCTCATAATACGAACACAATTCTCGAATCGATAGTCTTTTAGGAAGTCAATGCTCAACTTCCCTCCTTGGGAGCAAGGACCTACCTTTCACATCCTTGGCAAAAAATGGATCATTCTGATTAACGGACACATCACATTCTAGTCATTGATCTTATCCAATCACTAGTTATGACATCACCAACCTATATCACCTAGGTTATTGTCTACCTTAACTTATCGTGACCAAAATACCAAACTTCTATATTCATTACTTTGTTCAAGCGAGACACTTACCTTACCATGTCATGTTTGATGACAACACTAGATTTCCACCCAATTTACCTTAGGTCTCTACTCACATAGAAATTATGTGACGACCACACTCGTTGCCATAGGCATTCTAAGGGTAGTAAACGATGTACTGGGCTACATCTCCTAATCCATACTAACTTGGCAAGACATGCCAAGAACTAATCCTTTCATTTCCAAGGCTACCCTAGCATATACAGTTGACACCCTGACATAATAACCATGTTTCGATGTTACTCCACCTCGGTTTCCATTTTCATATTTCCACATATCTTCATCACTAAAAGTCTCAAATATATTTCCTAGCACATCCTAAAACCAAGTATCACCACACCCATATTAGTCATTCCATGACTTCGAGCATCATTCCTATAACGACACCACTATCATCCTACCTTAGGGATTGTACCACCCCTCCGTGCCAATTTTGGAGGCCACACCCGACATGTACACTACACGACCTATAGGCTGGGATTATCACCTAAACCTCAACACAACCATTACTGGAACGCTACTGCCTCATTTTACTAGACTTGATTGGTATCCTAAGAAAACCAAACACATCTCATGCAAAAGTCCTAAAACCTGAAGAAATTTCATCATCTATACCATTATCATCATAGGTGCACTCTACAAACCTTTCAGTACCCACAATGATATTACTAGGTGTTCTCAAAGACACTAGTCTACGAGTTTCTTCCTATAGTGAACCTCAATTATCAAACACCTCAAGGCATCACATGTCTATGAACTAATCTCACATAACTATTACATCGCGCCTTGCCACGACCTCGACAACTAAAATGAGTCTCAACACTTAAATTATAATCTTATCTTTCTTCCAAGCAGTCGTGACTATAAGCCACGTACGAACCACAACCAACACTACTATAGATTATGTCCGGGTATATGATGTCGCTTGCAACCTATAAACCTCAAGGTCTGTCTCAGCTGATCTCCAATGACCATTCAACTATGGCAACTAAATTGCCACACTATGCTAATATCATACGAAGTTCCAATACACGAGTTAACATAACTATATAGATCTTGGTAGGATATGGGACACCGAATATTGTCTATAAATGCCAAGGCCCACACCACAGGCTTTGCACGGGATCATATTCCTCAATATCCAGTTATAATCAAGATACACCCGACCTAAGTCCTCAATTAAATGAACTAATATTCTCTCACCACAAATGAATGTTAATCAATTATCTAGTCTCCATATATGAGATACATAACCTTTACAGTTAGCTCATAGCGAACAATACTCATTGTTGCCACTAACAAGGCTACTCTAATCACAAAATTCATTTCACAATACATCTCACACAAGGGTTACGACATTTCCACTATTAGTCTACACAACCACATGTGTTTACCGAACTATCATCAACTACGATTTTATCCAAGGATCAAATTTTTCTAATTATGCCACCAATGCTAATTATACGTAAGTTCCACACCTAAGTACTATATGCTTTTCAATCACCAATCATTAGTGCCTAGTCGAGACACCCTAACCATCAATCCCTATCGTTGATTATATGCGACTTGTGCCACTTACCCAAGGGGCGTCATCTCGCTACATCGGCTCCTCGAATGATTCTATGTCACCAGAATTCAACACAAGCACCTCACACTAACATTCTCGGTGTCACCACTATAGGCTTGCATAGATACCCGTAAATTACAATAATTCTAATCAGAAGCGCAAAAGCGATTAATAACTATCAACCTAATCGCATGACACTTGGAACTAACTTACTTGTCGTGCTAACCTCTTTGACTTTATCGTCGAGGACACGAACCAAAGCGTCATCCAACTAGCATGACCGACCCTACCTATCACCGACGTTGAAAGATATAATGCCGATCTCACCATGTCACTCCCGAAAGAAACCTTGAACATAGAGCTCTGATATCATTTGTAACGACCCAAACCTAATTTATGGGTTACCCGTAGTCAACCCAGTTAGACCCGAGCATTAGGTGTGAAGTGCAATGAAACAACCTACATAAATTTGTTAGTCCAGTTTTATTTTACTTAACATTTCACTTGTTATCATTCAATTCCAATTTCAAAATAAACTACATAAGGGACTCATGGGGACCACCCTGAAGTCCAAGCATACAAAGCTGCTAACGTAAAGTACGAAAAATACTTACCGGCATAACACTCTCAAAATACGAAACTGCTCCCTCCCAACCTACCGTAACAAAGCAAGGGTGTGAGCCAATGCTTAGTAGAAAATATACATATGCAATATAGAATCGAATGGCAGATAGGAGACTCGACACGTTATGCCTACCGTGCGCATGCAAACACATAGTATACGCATATATATACATGCACACACACACACACACACATACACACACACACATATATATATATATACTTAATGCATAGAACAATTTTACTTTCGAAAACCTAATTTTTCAGATTAATTTATCTTAATCTTATAAAAGACTTCCTTTACTCATTCTTAGCATTTCTCACTCTATTTAACACACTCGATTCGACGCTTGAACCCACTACATTTGATTTGTTCGAACATATTCCTTTACTGAAATCACCCTTTTTATTATTTATTTTAATACACTTTAGTAATTTTGTTGAAATCCACTCTTTCAACACATGCAAACCACATGTTAGAAAATACTTAGTTAATCTTTTACAACACGTCCTTGTGTTAATTATGGGTTTAACAGCTTAGGTTACTTAATCACCCATTTACCCACTTATTATACCCTTTTTCTACTTTATGGACATTTATCAATTATACATTTACTTGTCCATTTTAACCTTTACCAGAACATTTATTTATCCATTCAAGTTAGGTTGTATTAACACATTTTACCACACACCCTTTTTCTTGACATGTTCCAAATTTTCTTTATCTTTTCTCGGAATCTTCCAATATCGCATACTTTAACATGCTCCACACTGTCGGCTATGTGCACCATATGCTGTTGCCACTGGTTTTGGGCTTTTCACCCTAGTGCTACGGTCCCTTCTTTCTTTTTCTAGTGTCATCCGAGTTCCTTTTAATGTATATTAAAATTTTACACATGTCCACATTACTTACCATTTCTCCCTTTTTACCCACCGAAGCCAAATACTTGGGACTTTACCCCCCCCCCCCCCCCCCCAACTTGTGTTACACTTTGAAATTTTGCCAATTCATGTCCGTTACACTTTAACCTTAATTTTATTTCAAAAAATATATTCATTTAGGACCACCTTGTGTAACACCTTTTCAATATTTTTATTTCATAAAAAGGTCCCACTTTAAGTAAAATTACCATTTTACCCATTTGTTTCCAAAATCACCTCTTACTCCATTTTCACAAGTGTTAATTTCTAACAAACACAATTATATTATCCACATTAACTTCTTAAGTGTTTAACGTATTAACACCTTTTTTAGTCTTGGAGTAATATTCTTCTTATTTGGAAACACCTTTACCTCTTTAGTTCTTTTCAACTTCATAAGTGTTTATATTTTTCTACTAATTTTTCCATATTTAGCCATTAACACTTATTCAATAACTTCATTAACCATTTTTCAACCACACATTTCTTTACTTTCTTTATCCAAGAAATTCATTTATACTTAAGACTACTTTATTAGAAAATACTATTTCTTTCATTTTACATATAGTCTTACACTTTGCCCTTATCACATTTTTAACCTCTTTTTCATACACTTTGAAAGCAAGAATTTCTACTTTTCTTATTTCATTTTTAAACCCAAAAAAATCTTCTTTAAAATTGTTATACTACAAGTTTATATGCATGAGAGAGAGAAAGAGATGGACTTAGTACCTTAAAATCCTATTAAATAGGTTAAACACATTTTTCATTCTATAAATTCATTACACTTGCAAAAATTACATTTTCAAGACATAAAAGACATATAATTCTTCAAACTCAATAAATATCTATTTTTCATAAAATCATCATTTTTGCAAGAAACATTATTTCACCAATATTTACAAAATAAGTCATTATCTTCAAATATTTTATTTCATAAAATGTTTTCATCAATATTTCTAGAAAATATACCATTTTCATAAAATACCAACTTTTAATATTCCAAACCCTAAAATATTTAATCATTCTCTATTTCAACAAAATAGCATTTTTTCCAACATTTTTATTTCATGAAAATGCTTATTATTTACTACACATAATTTCATCATTTAATCAAATGCACCCTACTCATGTAATCTAACTACAAGACTACAAATATGCAAAATAGAGTCTTAATACTAAGAGTAAGGTTTTTCCACCTCTAATAGCTCTAATGGGTGTGGAAGTGTTGGTGTAGGAGGAGAAACCCCCACCTCCAAAGGTGTCCTCTAGGAGTTACCAAATGCATCCCCCAAAAAAGCTCGGAAATGTTCTTCTTCCAAGCTTCCAAGCAAGAACCCACTTCAACTCCATGAAAACCCACATTCATCTTCCCAAAAAAATTCCCCAACACTACACCAAAATTTATAGATCTTCTTTATCCATGGTCGAAATGGGTATTATAGACTTGAATATGGTGGAATAATATATAAATGGAGGTGAAAAGGTGGAGGAATGGTGGTTTGGTGGTGCTGGAGGTGTAAGACCACCCCCCCCCCCCTCTCTCTCTCTCTCTCTCTCTCTCTCTCTCTCTCTCTCTCTCTCTCCTTCTTCCATTTCTCCCAACTCAAAATAACCCAAATAAACCAAACACACCCTTATAAAACCCTCCGTAAGGTCAAATACTCCATTTTCCCCCTTCTAGGTTGATCAAAACTCAACAACTCATAGATCCAATGCCCCAAATCGTGACACGCACAAGGGCATCTTCAAATTAAAAAATTGACTTATGTCATTTGAACGTCAACCCTATGTCGTTATAATGAATTCCCCGTGTCATTCGAACTATAGATCATGTGACCCTTCACACGACCTACTACTGTAAACTAGTATCACCTCATTCGAAGTCCTGCATCTCGCGACCATCTAACGACTTATCCTTGTCATTTGTACGACCCAATTTCTTTTTCTTTTATTTTTCTCCAATTTTACCCATAATTATTACATAATCATAATTAACTCCTCCTCCTTTATAATCCATATATAATTTTAATTCATTTTTAGGACAGGGTATTACAATTGTAGTCGGTACAAAAGGAGGCCAATGGCCTTATTTATAGGCCAAGTTATCTTTCTACCCAAGATAACCGAGAAAGGAAAAATAAATAAATAAGGAATTAAGGAATACTTCGGTCACAATGATCACAGATAGCTTTTACCTCAAAGTACTCCACGTGGAACTGATTTAGGAGGTGGTGGTGCTCTCCATACTCCCCTATGGAGATAACTCTAAACCGAAAATCCTGAATCTCCCTATATATAATGTCACCTGTCTAGTACAATTTTTCGATGTGATCTTGAATTCTTTGACGAAAGTATGGCTCAACTAATCTAATTTGGCATAAACCTATGTATTAATCTTATAATCAACATCACCACCTTTATTCCACAACATATCAAACTGATAATAGATATTGAGGAATGAAGTTGGGCTTGAATTGGATGTTTGGGAAAATATAGGGGGTATGGTGATTTTAAAAACTTAGATGTCAGAAATGTAAATTTAAAAGGTTTCTTGGGGCTCCCAATAATTTTTATTGACCTAAGAGGAGAATCTGAAGATATTTTGGGGGTGGTATGTGAAAAAGGGAAGTAATAATGGGAGGGGATTGAAAGTAATTTCAGTGGGTATCCGTGCATTTTTTTTATTTTATAAGTGGGGGTAGACTTGGGATAAAAAGGAAGGGGTAAAATTGGTATTACCTTCAAATTTAATGTCCATTTCAGAAACCCTAGCTAGGGTTTGGTGATTGTAAAAAGTAGCTATTGTCGTGGCACTCTTTGAGGTTACCAGAGGTCTGACTCTCGCTTGAGACCGGTAATTTTGGTAGGAGGTCTAATCGACATAGGGTTAACATAAAATGGAATTTCTGCTCCTAAAATCTGCAGCGATGATAGAGAGGATGGGTTCTGACTAGGGGAAGGGTTGTCAAACTTCATCTGACACCAAATAAGGTCGACGAACATTGGTGAAGGCTATAAAGGTGCGGACTTACCCGATTGAAGAAAAAAAGGATGGTAATGAAGTTGTGATTCAGATATGGCCCCTCTTGAACTTTTGCAATCACTGGTGTGACCTTTTATTGGGGTCATCGATGGCCCGAGACCGTCGACCAACTCCAATCAGGGTGAGGGGTTACCACATCTAGGGTTTAGGGCCCGTTTGTCAATCCAATTCCAAGGCTTGGAATTGGAATTGGAAGGCCAATTTCAATTCCGTGGAATTCAAATTGACCTTCCAATTTCAATTCCAAGCCTTGGAATTGGGTTGCCAAACGGACCCTTAGGGTATTTTGTTGGGTGTTTGCGTGTGGAATAATAGTTTATGAGTGTTTGCAGAAAATCTAAAATTATGGGTTTCAGATATAAGGTTTTGAGGCTATGGTGGTGGAGGATACAGTGATGTAGCTTGACCGTAGACAACAGAGGTGTAGTTTAGAGGATTTGATAGTCGGTTCCTCCGATACCTACCCATGGCTATATAATAACAAATATTATCACCACATCATAAACAAAAAGGCTCTAATACCAATTTGATGTGCAGTTAGGAGTGTAAGCGATTTGTTTAAAGAAACTACACAACAATAACGTTTAGAGGCCAAAGGCCCAATTTATTTTCTTTACTTGATCTTTTAAAATGTCACAGTTGTTATGAAAGGAACAATTTATCTATCTAATTGCTCTCTTCAAATGTCTCAAGGGGTGAACCTAGAGAAACAGTAGGTTGCCCATTGTGATTGGAGGTCATAGGTTCAAGTCATGAAAATAACCTCTCTATATATGCAGATATAAGGCTGCATACATCGAACTCCCCCCCCCCCCCAGCCAGTACCCCATAGTGGAAGGAACCTCGTGCACTGGGTTTGCCCTTTTTGGTACAAAAGGAGATTAATGTCCTTATTTGTAGGATAATTCATCTTGCTAGACAAGATAACCAAAAAAGGCAGATTGACTAAAGAGGGCACTAAGGAATGTTTAGGTCACATGTGGTGTCATGGGTGACATCACTAATGACATCATGTGGACTAGGGCATTTTTTATTACATAATACCTAAAATGTACCCCACTAAACCAAATAACTACAACTAAAACATAATAATTAAAAAGTAAAAATACAAATGATTCTCATAGGCCCCTCATGATCACTTCCACTTGGTGTGAGTCAAGAATGGTTAATAATGATCAAGGTATATGTAAAAAGGATCAAAGTGAGACACCACGCCCAATTAAATAACGGGTGATCATTCATTTATTAAATTAAACATGATTCCCATATGGTTCATTCTTAGCATCACTGTCGAAAGACCTTAATTACTAATCACCTATTAGTTAATTAAGCCGGTGTCAAATTTTATCTTTTCATTTAGCAGGGAACACTATGCGAAAACTAAATTAAATCATTCACAAATTAATAGAGTTCCAACTATCACAAGATATGAATAAATAAATAAATGTCTTGCTGAATAAACTATTGGATACAAACTCCAAATCTAAATAATAATCCAATAGATAAATCAATAAATCCCAACACAAGTTTTGGGAGGCTTAATTGGGGCTTAATCAAGATTGATTCAAGAACACTTCTTTGCTAATTTTTCGAGAGGAATCCATATTTCTAATAAGATTTCCAACACAATCTTTACAGGCATGAATACTCTATTCTTTTCCTTTAGTATTATGCATTTTAAGTTTCGCGTAAACACTAAATTACATGTTTTCTTAAAAGAAAGTAGTGACATAATTAGGCAAAGTGGACACTAATTATGGGACTGTTTTTAATAAATCTTTTGATCTGAATAGTATTCATAACCCTTGGGTACATAGAATTGATGAGTGGATTCTGGGTTTTATTGGTGTAGGTTGCATGTAGAAAAACCCTAGTTTTAAAATAAATAATTTTTGGGTGCGTATAACTCGCGTAAATTATGTGGAAATAATAAAATTGAAATTTTGTTGTACTAACGATGAAATAGCGGTATATTTAAGTTAAAATAATTAAATGAGATTATTTGGGTAGTTTAATTAAATATTTAATTGAATTGGACTATCATGCGTAGTTTTATACGTTGATTAATTATTCTTGTTGGTGTGACTTGTTGATTATATTAAATTGCCTTTGTGACGACGGGTTGTTGGGTAATTTTTCTCTCCCTATATTTTAGGATGCCTTCTAGGTATGGGACTAGTGGGTAGGCCTTCTGATGATTTAGGCCTTCTTGGTATGGGACTAGTGAGGATAGATTATTATGACTTTATTATGTCGGGGGTGGACTGATTTTTTATACTTTTTCATCATTACGCTAGCCTAGGCATGAGACTAGGTCGAAGTTTAGGTTTGAAATTCTTCCTATACATAGGGTAGGACGTATTGATAACTTGGGGACCCTTAGGTATGGGACTAAGGGGTATTTTGAGGATCTCACATCGATAAAAGGGTGGGGGTAATTTGAAATTATGAATTGAGAAAATTGAGAATTAATACCTAAGATAATAAGACGGGTATTAAAATATATTGGCGACATAATCAACGAGGGCCGACAGTTTAAACGGGCTAGCTGACATTTTATGTCGTATCGTGTGTGGAACCTCGTCAATCAGCGAGGGCCGACAGTTTAAACGGGTCAGCCGGCGTTTTGACGAGGAGATGTGTATTTTGGTGGAGAAATCACCCGAGGTGGTAGGACCGCCATAATAAATTAAGGAGATAAGAAAAGTTGGTTAATTTAATTAAATTAACATTGTGGGACTTGAGAATTTAAAATCATATTGGTGTGCCTTTTAAAATGGGGAATTCCTTTGGGTAGTTAGTGATTTATATTTATCACGTTTAATTATCTCATCTAATTTAAAATGCTCTATTGTGAGATTTATTACGTATAATGCTACTGTCTGGATTCAAGGATCCTATTTGAGGGGAGTAGTGTGTATTCTTGCTCGGGGCTTTGGCTCTGACCCATACGTTGACTAACATTTTTCAGGATAAGATTTGGAGAAGCTGCATAGGATTATCGAAGTTATCATTTGGAGGTGCAGCTGGAGTTATTTATTTTTATGGAATAGTTTAGTTAGACTTTCCTTTCCAGTCGTATTTAATTATGAGACTTCATTGGAGTTTTATTGGGCCACTCGGTTCTAAAGTTGTTTAGAGGATTTCTCTTGGATTATTCAGATCTTTATTATTCAGATTTTATTTCTAGCATGTGATGGATCTTTTATCGTGCAGTTGGTTATTATCATTTGAGATTGATTCAATTAATTATCTTATGGACTGATTTATTTACATCTCATATATGTCTCATGCTAAGAATGGTATTTATTTAGTTCACGCCCAGCATAGTTCGGCGGCGGTGGTTGGCCACCCTGTCAGTCGGATTTTGTGGGGTGTGATAACAAGTCATTGAATCTTCTTTAAAACTATTTACTTTTTTCCCATCTTCATTCAAAACTTGCATTTGTTATTTGATGAAGAAATAGATGAATTGTTCTGTAGAAATTCTACAGGGTATAAGCTTGAATTTGGGCTATACTTTTTTAGTACCTAAAATTCGTTTTAGAATGTGTGTTTTGGATTGTGAGTAAATCAATGCTTATTAACAAAAACAGTATGGGAGAGCAATGATTCAAATATACGTGTAACATTTTAAATGTGTTCATAATTATTAGGAGGGTAAGTTTAAAAAGTAACATTTCTCCTTAGATGTTTCTTTCAAACATGTAAATTATTTTGATGCTTCTTTTTGTTCAGATCCTCATGCTCTCAAAAAGTGAATATGTAAACAGCTCTCCTGTAAACATCCACATTCACAATCTTTGGATAAATCAAAAACTTTTGAATAAAAAACTTTGACAGAATATTTTGAACAAGGACAATATAAGTCGTTTGGGGTTTGCATTCAAAACTCATATAGTGACATTTTCGACTCGGGGGATATCGGCACTATGGCACAGTTGCTTATTATTTTCTGATAAATCTTCATAATGTGGAGAATCATAGCCCATTGCATCGAACTCTTTAGACTTTGCATTGGAAAAATATGGAATAAAACACAGATTCAAATCCTTGAGGAACATAACATCTGGACTACCTAGGGTTGTCTGATCTTTAGAGCTGAACTCGAAAGAATTAGCTGATTTTTTATGGTCATATGTTGGTGTCCTTAGAGAGTTGTGATGAGTGCATTATTTTTCATGAAATATGCTCAAATCTAGGGCTTATTAGACCCTTCGTATCTTAAATAATGAGCTTTTAGAGTCTTTTTCATAAATTAAAAGAAATATGCAAGTTTAAATAAAATTTGAGTTAAAAATATGATTTTAATAACTCTGGGGGGTGAAACTATAATTTTAGAAACTTTATGGGACTAAAAATAATTTATAAATATTTATCTAGTCAAAATTAAGTTCCCTCTGAAATTTGGTTGAATTTGGAGTTAAAATGGAAAAGTTATGAATTTCGGGGTCGAAAATGCAAATGAGGGTAAATTCATAAATTTCTAAATTTTATGGGCTGAATTTGAATTAATATCATTTTTTTTATATTTTTTTACAGTTAGCCTTGAATTTTGGTGAGTATTGAAGGTCAAAAGAAGATTTTAGAAGTTTTGGGGCTCAAAGAATGAATTTGGAAAAGTGGTGGAAGAAAAGGGTTATATATTTATGGAGACCAAATCTTATCAAAGGCATGGTTTGGTGTAATGGTTACTCTCATGTTGCATTGGGGTTTAGATCAAGGGTTCAATTCCAACCTAATTCAATAATTTTTAACAAATGTCAAGTCACCAGTCAACTGCCACATTAGAACGACCAGTCAACAGTCCAATGGTGGCCACGTCACCAATCAAATGACACATCACCAGTCAACGTCCACGTCGGCTGCCACCATCGCCTTGCCACATCACCAACTTTGTCCAATCGGCTGCCCCGTCACCAGTCAACTGACACATCGCCACCACCTTGCCATGTCAGCTGCCACCACCCTACCACGTCATCAACTTCATCCAGTCAGTTGCCACGTCAACAGTCAACTTACCACGTCAGTAGATAGATGCCCAGGCAATGCCACGACAGCTATCCACAAAAGTCTTAAACTCCCCATTTTGTGGAAACCACCAAAATTTGTGAAATATCATATTTGAATTGATTTGTGGATTTTAAAAGTCCATTTTAAATTAATTAAGTAGGTATTTTATACCCATGCAAATACCCTACCCCTAAGCCTATAAATAGGACCCTTATGTTCATTATTTTAGGGAGTTATAGAGAGAGCTTTAGAGAGAGCCAATAATTATTTTGTGGGAGAAATTCTGTCAAGAATATTTGTGACACACCAATTGTAAGTTTGTTTGTTTAATGAAAATTAGCATTCATTCTTGCAAATTTATTATGTCTACAAGTATGCTCGCTTAATTTTCTTACTAGGACTATGTGAAATTGATCATGAGTGATTAATATTGTGTGTGATTTAAATTCGTTTTTATTCCCGATATGTGCTAAAATACTTTAAAAAAAAATCGGTATTCATTTAAAACGACACGAGAGTGCGTTTTAAACCTTCGACATTGTTTGAAAAAATCATTTTTTTAATTTTTAAATATGAGTACTTTTTGATGGGTTATACTTTTATTAAAGTGATTGATAGCTCATGCTTAAAGACAATATTTTGAAATTGAAAAGTGAACTTTTTAAGGGAATAGGGATTTTAGACGTCTAAATTTAGAGACGTTAAATTTTATTTTGGACTTCTAACGTGTTATTTTTTCTGAATTAAATACGACGAGAGTCGGTTTAATTTGAGTTATAAAATCGGGAATGACGAGTTAAAATTATTGCACGCTGTTAGTTTAACGTGATAAATTGATCCAACGTCCTAGTTTTCACGCTCCCTTGATTAGATCTCTCGTAGTCTTACTTTTTGTTCGTGTTGCTTAGTTTAATATTACATCTCATCTTTAAAACCCATTTCGTCTAATTGGACAGTCACAATAATTTTTAACGAAAGAAAAATTGACAAATCCTCGTTGGTTCGACCTGTACTCACACTCACTATTCTATAATAGCCCGTGCACTTGCGGTATTTTATAAAATTGACAACAAGTTATAGGCGCCATTGCCGGGGATTTGTTTGATTTTTTTTAAAAAGTTATGATTTTCGGACTAGTTTTTTTTTTTACTTTTCGCATTTTTGTTAGTAAAAATTCATAAAGAAAAGTAGAAATTTCTGGAAAATTTTTTTAGCAATAATATTTTTATTTTTCTGTGTAAAAAAATAAAAATAAAATCTCATTTATGTTTTTTTTAATAAATAGCACTTTTAGCACTAAGTTTATCCTAAAATACATAAAAAAAATTTGAAAAAGCATGAAAAAAAAATTATGGAAATTTCCAGATTTGTTTTTTTAAGTAGGTAGACCCCAAAACAAAAAAAAATCCGAAAAATCTTTTTTTTGCAGTAGTAATTCTGTTTTTATTATCGAGTATATAAAAAAAATATTGTTTCATAAGTGTGCTTTGTTTTTTTTGTTAAATACACCACTAGTGCGTGTCATTTTTTTTATTCTTCTCTTTTCGTTAATTTTTTTTTTGGTGTATGTGTCGCACTTTACGTTTGGTGTAGTTTTTTTTTCTTTTTATTAAGAGCATATTCATTCTTGCAAAAAAAAAGTGAAGAAAAATTCGAAAAAGTGTTCAATAGTGCGCGAACGCGAAGAAAAAAATTGTGCAATCTTGCCACGAGCACAAGGAACCCTCGGGGACGACTGAAACGTAGGCAGCGTTTCCCTCCGATCGATGTCAACTTAAACTTTGGCCCGGTGTAAACTAGTGACCGTAAAAAGTCCACGCCGGAGGTACGTTTTTTTTTGCTCCTACGTGGTTTAATTTCGCATTTAATTTAGCACGTTGCATAAATTGACTTAAGGGCAAAACCCGCATGAAAGATAAGGAGGGGATTTCATCACCCTTCCTTGGCTCGAAAATCACTAATTAACCAAGCATTTTCCTATCCCGAGCCATCACATTTAATTTAAAATCAAGTAGACATTGGTCTTAGGATATCACATAGCTCATAGGAAATCTTTTAACGAGGCTAGAATTAAAAGCTACTCCAACGAGAACTTGTCAAATCAATTCCGTTTCACCTTGCCTAGGATTGGTGGTTTTTAATGTGCCTTCGTACCGACCACCTACCCAGAGGAAAAAACGAGTTTTTGAGGCGATAATCGTAATTGGTCGTCTTTTAAATCCTCCCTTGTCAAAGAGTAAGAGTTGTCTCTTAATTTGGAGACCCTTGCTGTCGTCGATTAATCTCAGAAAAACTAGATTTTGAAATTGAAATTCCCCTCACCTAAATTAGATAATTCAATTTGCTGTGTGTTAGCTAGGAATTACGTGGTTTGAGTCAAATATTTTTTTCATCACATAAAAAAAATCGAGTGAGCTGAGTGTATGCGAAGTTGGTTTCGAAATCATACCGGTCGTTTGTTGAGTGTGGAGTCTAGCATTCCCGATACTTACGTAGGTAGATATTCGATATTCACTGAGATGGGAGACGAGTTAGCACCACATGCCCTTAAAGATTACCTTTATCCGACTAGGTCTAGTCAGCCTTCATGCATACTTCTCCCCGATCACAATTCAAACAATTTCTAATTTCATTCGGGAACAATCCAATTGTTGCCCGTGTTTCGGGGTACTGAAAAAGAGGATGCCTACCTTCACGTGCGTGAATTTGAGGATATAAATGGTACCATTAAGTGCCAACAACTCTTCGATGAGGTTGTTAAGCTTAAATTGTTCTCGTTCTCGTTGAAAGACAAAGCTAAGAGTTGATTTAACTCATTAAAACCCTAATCCATCACCACTTGGAACCAAATGAGTGTCACCTCTTTCCTAACCAAAAGACATCGTCGATACGTCACGCCATCAACACATTTAGCCAACATGAGGGAGAAGTATTGTGGATGTATTTGGAGCGATTCAAGGACTTTCAACTGCAATGTCCGCACCATGGGATTGAGATGGGACGCCAAGTCCAAATTTTATATGAGGGGTTCGATTGTAGCATACGAACTATGCTCGAGTCACTATGTAATGGTGATTTTACCGAAAAGAGTGAGGTCGATGCGTGGGTATTTCTAGAAGCCATAGCCAAAAAGTCCCAGCGATGGGCACCCAATAGAGAATCTAGATCCACCACCTCCAATGACGGTTTCGCTCACCAAGTCGAACAAAGTTATGATTTAAATGCCAAAGTGGCCACATTGGCCCGACGTTTAGAAGCTTTAGAGACAAGCAAAGAGAGAAATCAAACCTCATCTGTGGCCGTTCAACATGTAGGTTCCCCTATGTGTATACTTTGCGATGCATTCGACCACTTAGTCGAGAATTACCCCACCCTTCTGGCCCACAAAGCACTCACCGAGCAAGCCAATGCCCTCTACCAAAATAGGCCAAAGTATGGCCCATATTCCAATACATACAAATCAGGACGGTGAGACCACCCCAATCTTTCATGGTCCAAGGGTCAATACCAAGGAAGTGGAGGTCAATCTTCCGGTAACCCACCCCCGGGTTTCCAAAAGAATGCCATTGCACTCTCGAATCCCTCATCTCAAAATATTCAATCTTTAGAGGATGCGATGAACCTTCTTTCCCAAAGTACCCTTCAATTCCAACAAACCACGTAAACTGTCCTCCAATCCATCCAGAAAAGCATGGACGTGAATACGCAATCCATTACCAAACTCGAGGTTCAAATGAGCCAACTAGCTAATGCGTTGCGTGAGAGAAATAAGGGAACATTCCCGAGTCAGCCCGAACCCAATCCAAAGGGTAACATGCCTAGGGGTCAATTTGTTATTCAAAATGACACGAGCGCAAAGACATCATCAAGCTTAGGTCCGGTAAGGAAGTAGAGACAAACATTTCACCACATACCAAGAGTGAATCCGAGAAAGGTAAGGTGAAGGAAGATCCACCCGTGCCTCCAACTTCATCCTCACCTTTACCTTCTGAGCCATCTGTAGAGACCTATGTCCCAAAAGCTCCATTTCTCCAGCGTTTGGTGCCACAAAAGAAAAAGGCGCAAGTTGATAAGATGTCGAAAGTATTCAAGCAAGTACAAATCAATATCCCACTGCTTGATGTTATTCAATAAGTTCCATCCTACGCCAAATTTTTGAAGGCCCTTTGTACCTTCAAGAGAAGCACCAACGTACCTAAGAAAGCTTTTATTGTCGAGCAAGCAAGCTTGATCATTTCTGATCGAACTCCCCTCAAGTAAAAGGATCCCGGTACTGTGACGATCTCTATCAAGATAGGGGAGAACCTCATAGAGAAAGCCCCCTTAGATTTAGGATCAAGCGTGAATCTTCTTTCGTACATCGCGTACGAGAAACTAGGTTTGGGGGAGTTGAAATCGACTACGATTACCTTGTCCTTAGCCAACCGTTCTATGAAAATCCCGAGAGCTATTATTCAGGAAGTCCTAATTAAAGTGGGTGATTTTATATTTCCTGTCGACTTTATTGTCTTGGACACCTAACAAGTGCACAATCCTATTGCACAAATCCCTATTATTTTGGGTCGTCCTTTCCTCGCCATATCTGATGTCGTCATTAGGTGTCGTAGCATCCAATTGAACATATCCTTTGGGAACATTACGTTGGACCTTAATGTGTTCAATTTGGCCAAACAACCACCCGATGATGACGAACCTGTGGATGTCGACGTGATTGATAGTATAGTCCAAGAGACTTTCGAGCAAACTTATAATGACGACCCTTTAGCTTCTTCTCTTGTCTTTTTCGGGTCCGAAATTGATGTCGAACATTCCATCGAAAAAGTCAACTCCCTCCTCGACTCTGCCCCTATCATGGAAGTAGGAAATTGGAAGTCTAAACCTGAGCCCCTCTCACCTTCCTCGTCACCTATTCCACCATCGATTGAGAAAGCTCCCGAGCTTGAATTGAAGCCACTTCCTGAAATGCTCGAGTATAGGTTCTTAGGACCTTCTGAATCCTTACCTGTTATCATCGCGTTTGACTTAGACAAAGAATAGGAAGATAAATTATTGCGTGTTCTCACAGAACATAAGGAAGCCATAGGATGGACCATAGCCGACATTAAGGGGATAAGTCCCTCGGTGTGCATGCATAGGATACACTTAGAAGACAATGCCAAAAATTCTCGTGAAGCACAACGTAGACTTAATCCTAATATGAAAGAGGTCGTCCGAGTCGAGGTGCTAAAATTGCTTAATGCGGGTATCATTTACCCCATCTCTGATAGCCAATGGGTCAGTCCTGTTCAAGTTATCCCAAAGAAATCCGGTGTTACGGGTGGTGAAAAATAGCGATGATGAGTTAAGACCCACTAGGATTCAAACCGGTTGGCGAGTGTGTATTTATTATAGGAGGTTGAACGTTGTTACAAGGAAGGATCACTTTCCACTTCCTTTCATCGACCAAATGCTAGAGAGATTATCCGGCTATCCATATTACTATTTTATCTACGGTTACTCTAGCTACAATCACATTCCTATTTCTCCCGAGGATCAAGAGAAAACCACCTTCAGTTGTCCATTTGGTACTTTGACTTACCTACGCATGCCCTTTGGGTTATGTAATGAACCCGCTACTTTTCAGCGGTGCATGAAGAGTATCTTTTTGGATATGGTGGAACGTTTTCTCGAAGTCTTTATGGATGATTTTTCTATATTTGGGTCTAGTTTTGATGAGTTCCTCCATCACCTCACCCTCGTTTTGAAGAGGTGAAAGGAAAAGAACCTTGTGCTTAATTGGGAGAAGTGTCACTTTATGGTCAAATAAGTCATAGTGCTAGGTCACATCATTTCTGAAAAGGGTATTGAGGTAGATAAAGCTAAAATAGATCTTATTGCTAATCTCCCACCCCCTAAAACTGTACGTGAAGCTCGATCATTCTTAGGACACGCCGATTTTTATCAAAAATTTATTAAGGATTTTAGCAAAATCTCTTGACCCTTGTGCAATATTCTTGCCAAGGACACACCCTTCAATTTCACTAACGAATGCCTTCAAGCCTTTGAAAGGCTAAAGACGGAATTGACCTATGCACCTATTATGAGACCACTCGACTGGAGTCAGCCATTTGAGATCATATGTGACACTTCCAACTATGCCATAGATGCGGTTCTGGGTCAGCATAATGAGAAACTTCCTCATGTCATCTATTATGCGAGTATGACTCTTAATGATGCCCAATTGAACTATTCCATGACTGGAAAATAGTTCCTCGATGTTGTTTTTGCTCTTAAGAAGTTTAGGTCTTACTTGATAGGATCCAAAGTTATCATTTTCACCGATCACTAGGCCCTACGATACCTTTAGTATAAAAAGGATGCTAAGGCCCGTCTTATTAGGTGGATCCTATTACTGCAAGAGTTTGGCCTTGAAATTCGAGATAAGAAAGGGTGTGAGAATGTAGTTGTGGATCACTTGTCTAGGTTAACCATTGAATCATCATATAACCTGTTGCCACTAAATAAGTCCTTTCCCGATGAGAAAATAATGCTTGTCTCTCAGCTTCCATGGTTTGCCGATATTGTGAACTATCTTGTGACAGGTGAAATGCCACTGCATTGGGCTAAGCAAGATTGTTCCAAATTTTTAAAGGAAGCCAAGCATTTCTTTTGGGATGACCCGTATCTTTTCAAGTATTGTCCCGATCAAATCATTCGAAAGTGTGTAACCGATCATGAGATTCAAAGCGTAATCTCTTTCTGCCATGACCAAGCCTGTGGAGGTCATTTCAGTGCTAAAAAGACCGATGCAAAAATTTTGCAGTGTGGATTCTATTTGCCCACCATTTTTCGTGACTCGAATGATTACAGTAGGAGTTGTGACTATTGCTAATGGTTAGGAAAGATCACACATAGGAATATGATGCCCTTAAATCCCATTCTGATTATCGATGTTTTTGACTGTTGGGGCATTGATTTTATGGGTGCATTCCCAAATTCCTACAGAAATATCTACATTCTTTTGGCAGTTGATTATGTGTCTAAGTGGGTAGAAGCAATACCGTGTAGGATGAATGATCGCCACGTGGTGGTCAAATTCATTCGAGAAAATATTTTCTCCCGTTTCGGTACACCTCGAGCCATCATTAGCGATCAGGGAATCCATTTTTGTAATCGATCCTTCAAGAGTCTTATGAAAAAGTACCCGGTCACGCACAAAGTAGGATGTTCTTATCACCCTCAAACTAGTGGTCAAGTAGAAGTTTCCAATAGGCAAATTAAGAAAATCATCGAGAAAATAGTGAATCCAAACCTAAAGGATTGGTCCTTAAGGTTATTGGATGCATTGTTGGCTTATCACACTGCCTACAAAATGCCACTTGGTATGTCCCCGTATAGGTTTGTCTACGAAAAAGCCTGCCACCTTCTGGTAGAGTTAGAACATAAGGCCTACTGGGCCATTAAGACCTTTAATTTCTATTTACCTGCTACAGGAGCGGTCCAAAAACTCCAACTCAATGAGTTGGAAGAGATTTGGAATGATGCGTAGGAAAATGCAAAATTGTATAAAGAGAAAATGAAAATGTTCCATGACAAGTCCATCCTACGGAAGTCATTTGAGCCTGGACAGAAAGTCCTCTTGTACAATTCTATATTGCATCTCTTTCCCGATAAGTTAAGGTCTAGATGGCCTGGTCCCTTTATTGTTAAGACAGTCTACCCATATGGGGGGTTGAGATAGAGAATCCTAAAAATGGTGAAATATTCAAAGTTAATGGTCAAAGGTTGAAGCCATATCTGGAATTGCGAGATCGGGAAGTGGAGGTCATTCTCCTCCAAGACCCTGTGTACCAAGTGAACATGAAATTAGGTCATTGTTGTTGTATCATAATTTTTGTTTTACAGGAATTGTGCGGTGGAAAAAGTCCCTCATTACGGTAATATCTTTCATATCTTTCCCACCTTTAAAATTTTTGTCTTAAACATTGAGGACAATGTAGAAATTAGGTTTGGGGGTAATGAGGTCATTTTTCACCGCTTTGAAAAATTAAAAAAAAAAATCAAAAATCAAAAATCCAAAAAGATTTTCAATATAATTGAGTTTTGAAATAATTTCTTAATATAGAATTAATTCATGGATCTCTCATCTTATGAAATTTTTACACATTAGACATATAATATTATCGAAAATGGATATTGAGGCGAAAGTTAATATGTTTAACGAATAAATGTGCAGATTTTAACCCGGTGAGATATTGTGCCATTCATCATTTTTGAGATATTTAAATCACTCCCAGTTAAAATAACTCAAACTTTCCTTCAGTGATAAATTCGTTGATGATCTCAAATTCTATGTTTTGTTCGATTACTGAAAACGAAAGGCTAAACATGAATCTTAAGCACTAGAAGTCTTAATAAGTCATCTTGAGACACAAACAAACTTAACGAAACTTGAGAAATGAGATTAGGCCATCGTTTGAAAGCCTGAAAATTAAGCCCAAACTCCAACATTTTTTACATTATTACATTGCAAGCCCATTTGAGCCAAAAAGAATATAAGCCTTTTATTGAAAGCCCATTATCCTACCCAACTCCAACTAGGAGTTTAAAGCTCATAAAAAGAAGCCATACCCATTTTCTAAGAATACTAGGGTAAAATTACGGTTGGAAAAAGGCCAAAAGAAAATGAGGTTGCAAAAATAATGTGTGAAAAGAAAAGAAAAAAAAGGGTGAAAAAAATGTGAGTTTGAAAAGAAAAAGAAAATGGAGGTTGGAAGAAAAGTGCCTAAAAATCAAAATACTGAAAAACCTCTATATTCTCCAAAAAATTTGAACTCCAAAAGCCATTCTTTTAGCCAAAATCCGAGCCTACAATACAACCAAAGAAAGTCCTAATCGATCTTAAGTGAAGTTAGTTATAGTGTGGAGAGAAGATGAATAGGAAATATGGTGTGATTCAATATTTTCAATAACTAATCGATTTTCCATTCATGAGATCATATTCATCCATTATAAAAAAAAATTCATTTTTGATCATGTATATGTGAAATTTGTTCATATAAATTTACTCTTTTATTCACATATACCGAGAGAAAATAACCCATTTTCGAGTGTTCGATTGAGAGTGCATTCCGTGAGATTTTGAAATAAAAATGAACTTTCGGATAAGAAATGTAACGATCAAATCTTTGGAAATGAACAGTTATATTGGCTATGCACACACACACGATAAGTTGAGATTGAGAAGTGAAGTTTTATTATATTTATGAAGTTTGCCACGTTCAATTCCTACCTTATTAAATAATTTTTAGCAAATGCCAAGTCACTAGTCAACTGCCACGTTAGCATGGTCAATCAACATTCCAGTGGCGACCACGTCACCAGTAAAATGACACATCACCAATAACCTTCCACGTCAGCTGCCACCAACTTGCCACATCACCAACTTCGTCCAGTCAACTACCCCATCACCAGCCAACTAAAACATCTCCAATCAATGCCACATCAGCTGCCACCACCTTGCCACATCATCAACTTTGTCCACTCAGCTGTCACGCCACCAGTCAACTTGCCACGTCAGCAGGTAGATGCCCAGGCAATGCCACGTCAGCTATCCAACTCTATCAAGGCTAATCATTCAAAAGCCAGCAGTATTCGTCAATGCTTGTTGAGATAAATTTGGATTTCAACTTCCACAAAAGTCTTAAACTCCCCATTTTGTGAAAACCACCCAAATTTGTGAAATATCTTATTTAAATTGATTTGTGGATTTTTAAAAGTCCATTTTAAATCAATTAAATAGGTATTTTATACCCATCCAAGTACCCTACCCCTAAGCCTATAAATAGGACCCTTGGGTTCATTATTTTAGGGAGTTATAGAGAGAGCTTTAGAGAGGGCCAATAATTATTTTGTGGGGGAAATTCTGTCAAGAATATTTGTGACACACCAATTGTAAGTTTGTTTATTTAATGAAAATTAGCATTCATTCATGCAAATTTATTATGTCTACAAGTATTCTCTCTTAATTTCCTTACTAGGACTATGTGAGATTTATCATGTGTGATTATTATTGTGTGTGATTTAAATTCGTTTTTGTTCCCGATATGTGCTAAAATACTTTTAAAAAAAATCGGTATTCATTTAAAACGACACGAGAGTGCGTTTTAAATCTTCGACATTGTTTGAAAAAAATTATTTTTCATTTTTAAATATGAGTACTTTTTGATGGATTATAATTTTATTAAATTGATCGATAGCCCGTGCTTAAAGACTATATTTTGAAATTGAAAACTGAACTTTTTAAGGGAATAGGAATTTTAGGCATCTAAATTTAGAGACATTAAATTTTATTTTGGACTTCTAATGTGTTATTTTTCCGAATTAAATATGACGAGAGTCAGTTTAATTTGAGTGATAAAATCGGGAATGACGAATTTAAATTATTGCACGCTGTTAGTTTAACGTAATAAATTGACCCATCGTCCTAATTTTCACGCTCCCTTGATTATATCTCTCGTAGTCTTACTTTTTATTTGTGTTGCTTAGTTTAATATTGCATCTCATCTTTCAACCCATTTCGTCTAGTTGGGCAATCACAATAATGTTTAACGAAAGAAAATTTGATAAATCCTCGTGGGTTCGACCCGTACTTACACTCGCTATTCTATAATAGCCCGTGCACCTGCGATATTTTATAAAATTAACAATAAGTTTTTGGCGCCGTTGCTGGAGATTTGTTCGATTTTCTTTTTTTTAAAAGTTGTGATTTTTGGACCAGTTTTTTTTTACTTTTCGCATTTTTGTTAGTAAAAATTCATTAAAAAAAACTAGAAATTTCTGGGAAAAAAAAATTCAGCAACAATATTTTTATTTTTCTGTGTAAAAAAATAATAAATAAATAAATAAAATATGATTTATGTTTTTTTTAATAAATAGCACTTTTAACACTAAGTTTATCCTAAAATACATAAAAAAAATTGAAAAAACTTGGAAAAAAAAATTCTAGAAAATTCCAAATTCGTTTGTTTCAGTTGGTAGACCCTAAAAAAAAGTTTAAAAAAATCCAAAAATCTTTTTTTTTTCCAGTAGTAATTCTGTTTTTTTATCGAGAATATAAAAAAAATATTGTTTCATAAGTGTGCTTTATTTTTTTTGTTAAATACACCACTATTGCGTGTCATTTTATTTTTCTTCTTCTCTTTTCGTTAATTTTCTTTTGGGTGTACGTGTCGCACTTTATGTTTGGTGTAATTTTTTTTTTCCTTTTTTCAGGACCATATTAATTCTTGCAAAAAAAAGTGAAGAAAAATTCGAAAAAGTGTTCAATAGTGCGCGAACGCGAAGAAAAAAATGTGCAATCTTTGCCACGAGCACAAGGAACCCTCGAAGACGACTAAAACGTAGGCGGCGTTTCCCTCCGATCGATGTCAACTTAAACTTCGGCCCGGCTTAAACAAATGACCGTAAAAATTCCACACTGGAGGTACGTTTTTTTTAGCTCCTATGTGGTTTAATTTCGCATTTAATTTAACACGTTGCATAAATTGACTTAAGGGCAAAACCCGTGTGAAAGATAAGGTGGGGATTTCATCACCCTTCCTTGGCCCAAAAATTACTAATTAACCAAGCATTTTCATATCCCGAGCCATCACATTTAATTTAAAATCAAGTAGATATTGGCCTTAGGATATCACATAGCTCATAGGAAACCTCTTAACAAGGCTGGAATTAAAAGCTACTCCAATGTGAACTTGTCAAATCAATTATCTTTCACCTTGTCTAGGATTGGTGATTTTTAATGTGTCTTCGTACTGACCACCTACCTGGAGGAAAAAATGGATTTTTGAGGCGATAACTATAGTTGGTCATCTTTTAAATTCTCCCTTGTCAAAGAGTAGGAGTTGTCTAATTAGGGAGATTGATTCGAAGACCCTTGCTGTCATCGATTAATCTCGGGAAAACTAGATTTTAAAATTGAAATTCCCCTCACCTCAATTAGATAATTCAATTTGTTGTGTGTAAGCTAGGAATTACGTGGTTTGAGTCAAATATTTTTTTCATCACATAAAAAAAAATTGAGTGAGCTGAGTGTATGCGAAGTTGGTTTCGAAATCATACCGATCGTTTGTCGAGTGTGGAGTCTAACATCCCCTATACTTACGTAGGTAGATTTTTGATATTCACTGAGATGGGAGACGAGTTATCCCCACATGCCCTTAAAGATTACCTTTTTCCGGCTAGGTCTAGTCAGCCGTCATGCATACTTCTCCCCGATCACAATGCCAATAATTTCCAATTTAATTTGGGAACAATCCAATTGGTGCCCGTGTTTCGGGGTGCTGAAAAAGAGGATCCCTACCTTCACGTGTGTGAATTCAAGGAGATATGTGGGACCATTAAGTACCAACAACTCTCCGATGAGATTGTTAAGCTTAAATTTGATCGTGGTGTTGCAAACATGATGTGAACCTTTTCTTAAGTTTAACGGCTTTATATTTTTAAATTTGGCTTACACATTATAGTCAAAGTTTCATAATGGTTTTGGATGGGTTCTGTATTAACATGCTGAATTATGTAAAAAAATGATTCTGATTTTTTTATTCTTATTCTTTTTTTTTAGATTTATAAGCAACAGAATGAGCCAGTTGAGCTATGGACATAAATGTAATTACATTGGTCTTAGGTCTCTTTCTGGCTCTGCTAATTGATTATGCATGATCAGTTTTTGCCCTTTTTACCATTAAGTCTGATAATTTGTTTTTGTCCTTTTTACCATTAAATTTGATCAACTAATATGCTAATTGATTATGCATAATCTGGTAATATGCTAATTGATTATGCATAATCAGTTGAGCCAGTTTTTTTCCATAAATAAAATTTGATCTTTTATCGCCATGGAATGTAAGTACCTATATACTGATTATGTATAATCATCCCCTGCTTTTTACTCTAAAACGTTAAAATGAA
Organism: Sambucus nigra; assembly: GCA_949130495.1. NCBI lineage: Eukaryota > Viridiplantae > Streptophyta > Magnoliopsida > Dipsacales > Adoxaceae > Sambucus > Sambucus nigra. Next base: position 173,476,223 of record OX422210.1, on the reverse strand, counting down.
AATTATGATTGCTATAACTTTAACAATCTCATTGATATAACAAATTATTTTTAAATCTTCATCTTTTTTTTCAAACTATCATACCTGGTATTTCAGTAGTATATTTTGATGTTTCTCTTCCTGTAATCAGTGGCGGATCTAAAGGGGGTGAATTTTTTTTCACCCCGATAGCCTAATGATCTAATTGATTTAACACGTCTTAGTAAAACCTTTCTTTGATTAGATATTGACCTGATCACATGTACTCTTGGTGTGAATTTGTTTCACTGTGATAATTCGTAAGTTTTATGTTCATAGAACATTAGGTGACTATAGAGGAGCTACTATTCTATAAACATAAAAAACTAATCCTTTTGACATTGTTTTACTGTGATAGTGTGTAGAAAAAATGTATGTGATTAACTTAGATACTTATATTTCGACTTTGTCTATGAATCCCCCAAAAGTGTATGTGTTTAGTTTGAAACAAACTGATTGAAATGTATTGTGAAATTATTAATGTGGCAGATCAGAGCTATAATAGCCACATGCGATTGCACATCATTAATCAGGAAAGCCACACTGCCCTTTATTATCTGCCTACTTCCACATGTATAATCCCGCAATTAGTGTTGATATATGTTGTGACATGTATAAGTGTTGGTTATATGCCTACCTAGGGGTTGGCCTAGTTACGATGTAGAGTCCTGCTCTTGGTGGGGTATGGCCCCGTCACCCGAGGTAAATGGAGAGCCATTGTATATCTGTATAGATAACTTTTGAGGTAGTATAGATGGTGTGGTAATAATTTTCTTCTTCTTAACCTCTTTCATCTGATTAAAACTTTCCTGTTCCAATTTCCCAAATTGGTTCAGATGTATGATGTTTAAATATTCTAAATCGTAGATATAGATATTTAATTATAAATGCACAAAGTTTTCAAATAGGTTTGCTTCCATATGCTGCATGAGCCATCACAACATTGGTTCCTATTGTAGAGACCACTAAATCTGCCATTGAGGTAATTACATATCCCGATCTCGATCTACGCCATAATTGTTTAGATTTGGGATTAATGATTACATGTTTGAGTTCAGCATTTTGTGTTTGGCAATAATTTCTATTATTTTTATTTATAAATTAAAAATCATGTTTCATAGATTTAAAATTTGAAGCTTGTATTCAAACCATATATTTATAGTTTCTTCTTTTGGCATGCTTATAGTTTCAGTATTGCTGTTATGTTAAGCCTGATCATCCGTCATATGTTGAGTGTTTAAGCGTTTCAGCACTTTTGGTATGCTAAAAATGACAGCATTGCTGGTATGCTAAACTACCAGCGTTGCTCGATGGAGATACATTATTCAAATTTATAATTTCATGTATTTGGGTAGTTTTGGCTTTGGAAAAAATATTCTGCATCACAGTTATTATGACAATTGCAAGTGATATGAAATATATTGCAAGTGATATTCAGTGTCACAGTTATTCGTATAAAATAATGATACGAAATCGAATTCACTAATCCACAGAGTTAATGACAATTGCAAGTGTTTACAGGAGCTATCTAGAAATGAAGAAATAGTTCATGGTATATGTGTACAAATAAGGAGAATTCCCCATGTTCCATAACGGGACAGGAAGGACTATATATTCAACGGAGGGTAGATTCATCCATTAGATGAAGAAGGGTGATTTTTATAAAATAGAAAAATGAGAAGATGCCCATGTTTATTTCCTGATGTTTAACGTCGTGGGTATGGTTAAGTTCCTTTATGTGATTGGTCCAGAGGATGTATTTCAGGAGATACCAAGGTTGCCACCCAGCTGACAGATTGAGTTTGTTATTAACCTAGCATCGGGTACGAGACCAAATTTCCCGATCACCATATCACATGTCCCCTTCAGATATGCTGGAGTTCGGGAGCAAATTCAGCAGCTTTTAGGACATGGTTATATTTGGCAGAGTACATTGACGTGGTGTGCCCCTTTATTCGTGAAGAAGAGGGATGGTTCGCTTCGCATGTGTGTAGACTACAGGGAGTTAAACAAGGTCACGATACGGAATAAGTATCCGTTGCCGAGCATTGATGACCTATTTGACTAGTTAAGAGGAACTGCATACTTTTCCAAGATTGATTTCAGGTTGGGATATAATCGGTTGCGCATTCGATAGGAGGACATTCCTAAGACCGCTTTTCTATCACGTTACGAGTCATACGAGTTCAGGGTGATACCGTTTGGTCTCAGTAATGCACCAAAATTATTCATGGACCTTATAAATCGGGTATTCAAGGAGTTTTTAGACTAGTTAGTTATCGTGTTATAGACGACATTATGGTTTACTCTTGTACTGAGGAGGATCATGCAGAGCATCTGCGTAGAATTCTACAGACACTTCGAGACAACCAATTGTATGTTAAATTTGAAAAGTGTAGGTTTTGTCTATAGGAGATACAGTTTTTAGTCCATATCGTGTCTGATAGGGGCATTATTGTTGATCCAAGTAAGGTATCGACGGCAAGGGAGTGGGGGCAGCCCATGAAACCTATAGAGATTCGTAGCTTTCTTGGGATGGCCAATTATTATCATCAATTCATTAAGGGGTTCTTGAAGATTGCGGGTCCATTGATGAATATGACTCGCAAGCGGTGCCTTTTGTGTGGAGTGATCACTCTCGGCTAGCCTTTGATGAGTTGAAGGACAAATTGGCATCAGAACCTGTACTCGCATTGCTTAGAAATAGGGCAGAGTATCGGGTTTACATGGGTACATCCTAAAAGGTACTTGGGGGTGTATTGAAGCAGGAGGAGAGGGATAAAACTTATACATCTTGCAAGCTTAAGCCCTATGAGAAGAATTACCCCACACACGACCTTGAGTTGGCGGCGGATGTGTTTGCTTTGAGCATATGGAGACACTGCCTTTTGGTGGAGAAGTTTACATTATTCACGAACCACAAATCACTTCAGTATCTCTTCACCCAAAAGTATTTGAATATGAGACAGAGATGGTGGCTCGAGTTCGTGAAGGACTACCAGTTTGATATTCAGTATCATCCTGGTAAAGCTAACATAGTGATAGACACGTTGAGCCAATGACCTATGGGGGAGTTAGCGGAGGTCTAGAAGGCGAAGTGGAGTGATCTTAGACACGATGATGAGATCACCAGAGCATGTATAGAAGTATTAACTATCACTCCCGAGATCATTATGTGGGTAGTGAAAGCATAAGCAGAGGATCAGTTCTGTTAGGATAAGGTACGCCAGTTATTATATGAGGGTGCAGAGTCTTACTCGATCAGCTCAAAGGGAGGCCTATATTTTAATGGGAGATTTATAGTGCCAGAGGATGAGAACTTGAGGCATGCAGTCATAACAGAGTCCCATGATTCGAGATTCACGGTATATCATGGTGAGGACAAGATGTACCATGACATAAGGAGATAATATTGGTAGGTAAGGATGAAGCGGGACATAAAAGAGTCCCTCTCGAAGTGTGTTACTTGTCGATTAGTTAAAGTAGACCACTAGAGGACTTTAGGGATGATACAGCCACTGGAGATTCCCGTGTGGAAGTAGGAGAGTATTTTGATGGACTTTATTATAGGCCTACCGATGTCGCACAGGGGTCATGACTCCATTTGGGTGATAGTGGATTGATTAACCAAGGTGGCCCATTTTCTACCAGCCCGTACCTATTTTGAGACGATGTAGTATGCACAACTATTTATTACGGAGATAGTTAAACAGCATGGGGTATCGATTAATATCGTGTCTAATAAAGACAAGATCTTTGTATCTCATTTCTGGCAGAGTTTTTAGGAGGCCATGGGCACAGACTTGCGATTGAGTACAGCATATCATCCGTAGATGAACGGATAGATTGAGAGGTTAATCAGATGCTAGAGGACATGTTGAGGATGTGCATTCTGTATTTTGGGGGAGTGGGAGCGATATCTTCCATTGGTATAGTTTGCATATGACAATTTTTACCAATATACCATCGGCATGGCACTGATTGAGGAACTTTATTAGAGGCATTGTCATTCGCCCGCTTGCTGGTTAGAAGTGATGGATAATAAGCTATTGGGCCAAAGATGATACAGGAGACTACTACCAAGATCGAGCTGATTCGGGGGTGTATTCGAATAGTTCAAGGTAGGCAGAAGAGTTATCCAGATGCAGACTGCAGACACATTGAGCTAGAGGTTAGTGACTAGGTATTGGTGTGGGTGTCTCTCATGAAGGGGGTCATGAGCTTTGGTAAGAAGGGCAAGCTAGTGTTGAGATATGTGGGACCCTTCCCTATTATTGAGAGACTGGGGCCTGTAGCATATAGACTGGGTTTACCAGTGCATCTACAACAGATACATGATGTGTTCCATGTGGCTTCTCTGAAGAAGTATGGGAGGAGCGAGAAAGCTTTTTGGCACGTTCCACTCGAGGAGATCGATTTACATCCATGCGTGTCATATGAAAAGAGACTTGTGGATATTCTGGATGACGAGTCGACATAGGACCGGGAGGATGACATTCGAGAGCAGTATCCATAGTTATTCACCGTAAGTATGACCTAATTTCGGGGGCAAAATTCCTTCATAGAGGGAAAGTATGCAACACCCCGCATTTCAGAGCATTTAAATATTTAATTAATTCAGGTAAATTTAAATTACAAGTGTGTCGTAATTAAATCGAATTAATTATTATGTGCTTATTTAAATATTAATTGGGAGATTTAGTGGTAAATATTTATGGAGTACAATTACTAAGAGAATAGTAATAATTAATTTACGCCATAGTGAGTGATAGTGACGTGACATTATTTTATCTCAACCGAGAGTCAGGTATAGACTACATTGAGGTCGAGATGAGAATTTGTAGTAAAGTGTCTCGGATGATGATTCTGGGTGCACGGTTTATTCCGGATGAGTCGAGATGTAATAGCCCGTAATTTTTATGACTTTTAAAATGGGCTATATTTTAAATTAATGGATTAATTGGATTTTATTATTAATTAATTCATTTGGGTTTTATCTGAATTGTGGATATTAAAATGGATGATTTTGAATATTACTTAAATATATTTAGGTAATATATGAATGTGATGTTATAGATATTGCTGTGAGTTATTAATTCAGTAATTTGAATTTTTAGTCAGACGTGGTATGGGATGTGTCGGGACTAATTTATTAAATTAAAATGGAAACTTATTTTTACATATACCTTATAGTCATTTTGACCGTGTCGTTGCATCCGGAAGGGTTGAAATAGTCAGAAAAGTCTATTTGGATGTTGGTTTTGGGTTTCGAGTCATTTGGAAATGAAAAGACAACCCAAAAGGGCATTTTGGTCATTTTTACAAGGGGGGTGAATAGTGAGTTCGGATTTTGTCCTATTATAAGTATTTGGAGATTAGTTGAACGTGGGTTCATTCCTATCTTCTACACAAAATTGAAAGGTCATATTCTTAGAGAGAGTGAAAGGTTGCTTGGAAAGAGAAATGCTTGCTTAGAAAGGAGGAGAACCAAAGACCAAAGGTCACCACCACCAACCACCGCCGAAAGTTGGCCGAAGAGGGGGAACCACCTGGGTTACACCAACCCAAAGGATCATACCTTCATTAGAGGCAAGTGTTTGATAATCGCAATCTAAGTGTATATATTATCCATGTTAGAATAGTTATAAAAAGATGAGATTTTTCATGTTTGGAAGATGAAAAGATAGAGTTGTTAATGGATTTCTGGAAACTAAAAATATATGGGAATCAAACTCATGTTATAGGTAGATAGTAATCCACGAAATAATCATAAATCTATTGAAGAAATTTTGAAAACCATTGATGTGTTCTTGAAGATATTATGTTGATAATTTTCTGGAAAAAAAGGATATAAACATGATTTTAATTCAATCTCTTGATGATTCTAGGATTTTTAGAGCATTAGAAATCATTTATATATGTTGATATACCATGTAGTAAGGTTTATAAGTCATTTGGGTTGTTAATATGAAGGTTTGAATGATCAAAAGTGATGAAACCCGTAGTAGAAGAAATGCAGAAAACTGGGTTGTTATCTGGGCGATCGATCGATCGACCCCCTGCCTTCGATCGATCGACCTCCCCAAAATCCTTGAAGTTGTTTCTTTTCAATGCTTGTTCGTATTCCAAACCTTTTCTAAATCTTTGGTGATTATTAATTGGATATTATGGGACTTAGAGAAGTTCAGTAAGCCCTAGTTAAGAATTGAATTGATTTGATTGGGATTTAATTGATTAGAATTACAATAATTAAATTGAAAGAAATTTCGGTTGCTAGATTCATGTGTTGAATTCTAATTTTTATGCATGAGGATTAAGGATAGGTCCAGTAGGGAAGATTTAATATAACTCCTGGGTAGCCTTAGGGTTACAATTTGAACATCAAGGATTGAGTTTAAGCTCATTATTGATTGCGCACTGACTGAGTGTAGTACAAGCGCTTACTGGAATGGCTCCGGGATAGAGATGGGAGTTTAGACCACATTTGGTTGAAAGAGGGGATGAGGTTATCCCGGTTGCGTATTTGAAGTTGACGTACCTCCATAAGAGACAAATTTAAGTAGTAGTGTATTGGAAGGGTTCCTTGTTTGGATTTCGCTTTGCGAGATGCTCCGCGCATGAACCTTAACGACGTCCGAAGTGGAGAGATGTTATAGGATGCGAGGATATTGATTTTGTTAATAAGGCATATAGTGTGAATGAAACACTATAGACTATGAGCTATGTGATGATGGTATTCAATCCTAGTTGATAGAAGATGTGTTTATAAGAGATTAGAAACAATCGGTTTTAACCCTAATTAAGGGAGAGTTTAATTCGTGGTAATTTCGGAGATAAGATGATATGGACCAGTATGATGTTGGTGATTTCTTACTGAATAAAATGTTGATGAAAAACCTATTTGAATCTTGAGTATTGAGTGAGGCTCGGGGATAATTAAATTAAGGAAGTAAAGTCATAATATTTTAATACGTAGAATTAGATATAATGCTACGTATGGGAATTATCTTAGGGTAGTTTGATTACCTTGTTGATATTACATTTATAGGTAGATGGTAATTCCTATTTGATTGATTGATGATCTATGTGTATGGCATACCTAGCTTACTTGCTATCGACTGGAGGTTTGTGCGTGAGGCTAGTCATATCCTCATAAATCCATGGGATCTTTGATTTGTCGCTCAAGAACATAGGTCAATGAAAGACTTATTGGGGAGTTGATAAGCCCACTGACTATGGGAACATAGGTATGTACGTGACCCATGGATACGAGAACTATGTTTGCCTCCAATTTGTATGTTTATGTTTGTGGTCCGAGGAATCCTTACCGAACCTTTAGTCCCCTATTCGGCGACCAGCGATATTGGGACATGATAGAAGAGTAATGCATTGCACCGCAGCTGTGACTCGGGCTGCCATATTATATATGGATATATATATATATAATGAATTAAATGAATTTTTATATTGTGGTTAAATTAATCTACTGTGTGATAATTGTAGATAACGGTGAATTGAGAAAAAGAATTGAACTAAGTTAATGAATAGTTATGCTTATAGATTTGAAGTGCTTGATTCATATTAATGAGAAATGATTCATATAAAGGAGAAACGTATATGAATGATTATATGACGTATGGTATGGTACATACGGGGTTATGATATGGGATGGAATCATAATATGGAAACTAGTGAGGAGGAACTATTAACTAGGAGGTTAAGAGGAAACATTAAGTGTGCACTCTAATTGAGAGGTGAGAATAGCAAGTGAGAGTTGGATACTAACATGTACATAATAAATACTTTATTTCACTTGTTAAATACTTGATGTTTTCAAAGTCATTTTCACAATCGGGCTCTCACCCGTTTCCTTACATATTTTCTTTTCAATTGTACCTTCTATATCAGGTGTCCAGCATCAGGGACGCCAACCTTAGCGGATTATGACGAGCTATGGAGCTATGGAGTATTGCTTAGATGCCTATCTTCATTTGAGTCACAGTATTCTTTTAGTTAGGGCATGTCGCCCAAAGGAACTCAATTATCTCTTTTCTATCTGAGTCAAATACTCTTGTACTCGTGTCATTTTAATACATTTACTATTATTGGGATTACTGTATTGGATTATTACTTGGGAATGTTTATTCCAATTTCATTTAAATTCTTTTGTGTTATCTATTTGGTTATTCATGTTGTAGAATAAAATGTGTAGTGTTATTCTTAAACTAAAAATGGTTTTTGTAGAAATTAAAATTTGGTAAGTTTTTAACACCAGCTTAATTGGGTATTGGGACGCCAACCTTAGCGGATTATGACGAGCTATGGAGATATGGAGTATTCCTTAGGCGCCTATCTTCATTTGATTCACAGTATTCTTTTAGTTAGGGATGTCGCCCAAAGGAACTCAATTATCTCTTTTCTATCTGAGTCAAATACTCTTGTACTCGTGTCATTTTAATACATTTACTATTGTTGGGATTACTGTATTGGATTATTACTTGGGAATGTTTATTCCAATTGCATTTAAATTATTTTGTGTTATCTATTTGGTTATTCGTGTTGTAGAATAAAATGTGTAGTGTTATTCTTAAACTGAAAATGGTTTTTGTTGAAATTAAAATTTGGTAAGTTTTTAACAAGAGATTAATTGGGTATTGGGCGAGTTGTAAATATTTTTGACAGTGATGCTAAGAATGAGCCAACTGTATATTCTGTTTTAATTTGGTATGGGACTAACCACCTGGTATTTAATTAGGCGGGGTGTTACAGGTGGTATCAGAGCATCAGGTTCTAGTGTCCTTTAGGTCTGTACAGCTTACTGTGTTTTCAGCTTCACGTTCTTTGATGTAGAGCCCTATGTTTAGGATTGTTGATTTCTTTGGTAAGATTACGTATATATTAGTGAATCTTATTTGCATTCGGACGGGTTCGTACAAGAAGTATGGCAGATGAGGGCCATTAGACGGATAGAGGAGATCGTACTTAGGGGGTTATGAAGTATGTTCGAGTATGATGACCGTAGTCGAGGTCACCCCTATTATGGAAAATTGAGGAGAGTCATCAGTAGAAGTTCTTAAAATGCAAGAATTATGTGTGTTACCTAACGAAGGCAATATATTCAAAGGCTTGGGGATATAGTGGAGCGTGGTTAACTAGAACTGAAAATTTGGAGTAAAATTATTCTTGACTCATCGAAGGAAAGTTATAATAGTGGGAGTCAACAACCACTGCCCACGAATGAGGGTATGTTTTCTATCTAAGGAATTTTGAGGCGTATATTGATTTTTGTAGCGATTAATATTGTATGGGCTAAATGGTTGCTAAACTTAGCCTATAACACTGTTATTTACGTAGAATCATCGAGGGGTTGTGGGACACCTATATTTTTCATGTCATCACGTGGGTTTGATTTTTATTACGAAATTACTTACTTTAGGCATGTCCGAACATGATGTGACTATTGGCGTGGATTGACTTGTGGTATATGAGAGCGTATAGCCAGCATCTTGTCTTTAATAAGAGAATAGATGAATAGACTTTATTTGAAATAGATAAAACTTGTAGAGAGGTTATAAACTATTAACTAAGGACCTGAGGGGTTTCGATGACCGACTACTTTAGGTAGTAGTGTATCGAGGTTGTTCCTTATTTGGATTTCGCTTGCGAGACACCCCACGCATGAAACTAATAACCGTTGGGAGTCAAAATAAGATATGTCTTTAGGATATGAGTTTATAACCTTTGCGATAAATATTATAATGAAAGTTGTACGATAGGGTGTATGGGCGCCCTGGATGGTTGGATTGTAGTATTTTTCATAATTGTGAAACAGTAAGTAGTTGCGACTTCAGGATTTATTTGTTTAATAAGTGAGGATTACTTTTACCAAACTTTGTCACGAGGATGGTATAGGGAAGATTACGTAAAGTTTAAATTCGATTCAGTTGGAACTATATGGTGAGGCTTGGCGAATAACATCAATGGGGATTTTCGTTAATGTACTGTATGGGCGGTACGACATAGATTACTTGCGATGTGAGATTTATACTCAGCGTTGACCTTACATGTATGATTTATCTTTTCGAATTTCGGGACGAAATTCTGTTATAAGGGGGGAAGTATGTAATACCCCGTAATTTTTATGACTTTTAAAATGGGTTATATTTTAAATTAATGGATTAATTGGATTTTATTATTAATTAATTCATTTGGGTTTTATCCGAATTGTGGATATTAAAATGGATGGTTCAGAATATTACTTAAAGATATTTAAGTAATATATGAATGTGATGTTATTGATATTGCTATGAGTTATTAATTCGGTAATTTAAATTTTTAGTCAGACGCGGTATGGGACGTGTCGGGACTAATTTGTTAAATTAACAAGGAAACTTATTTTTACATCGACCTTAAAGTCATTTTGACCGCGTCGTTGCGTCCGTAAGGGTTGAAATAGTCAGAAAAGTCAATTTGGATGTTGGTTTTGGGTTTCGAGTCATTTGGAAATGAAAAGACAACCCAAAAGGGCATTTTGGTCATTTTTACGAGGGGGATGAATAGTGAGTTCGGATTTTGTTCTATTATAAGTATTTGGAGATTAGTTGAACGTGGGTTCATTCATCTCTTCTACACAAATTTGAAAGGTCATCTTCTTAGAGAGAGTGAAAGGTTGATTGGAAAGGAAAAAGCTTGCTTGGAAAGGAGGAGAACAAAAGACCAAAGGTCACCACCACCAACCACCACCGGAAGTTGGTCGGAGAGGGGAGAACCACCGTGGTTACACTACCCCAAAGGATCAGACCTTCATTATAGGCAAGTGTTTGATAATCACAATCTAAGTGTGTATATTGTCCATGTTAGAATAGTTATAAAAAGATGAGATTTTTCATGTTTGGAAGATGAAAAGATAGAGTTGTTAATAGATTTCTGGAAACTAAAAATATATGGGAATCAAACTCCAGTTGTAGGTAGATAGTAATCCACGAAATAATCATAAATCTGTTGAAGAAATTCTGAAAACCATTGATGTGTTCTTGAAGATATTATGTTGATAATTTTCTAGAAAAAGAGGATATAAACATGCTTTTAATTCAATCTTTTGATGATTCTAGGATGTTTAGAGCATTAGAAATCATTTATATATGTTGATATACCATGTAGTAAGGTTTATAAATCATTTGGGTTGTTAATATGAAGGTTTGAATGATCAAAAGTGATGAAACCCGTAGTGGAAGAAATGCAGAAAACTGGGCTATTATCTGGGCGATCATCGATCGACCCCCTGCCTTCGATCGATCGACCTCCCCAGAATCCTTGATGTTTTTTCTTTTTAATGCTTGTTCGTATTCCAAACCTTTTCTAAATCATTGGTGATTATTAATTGGATATTATGGGACTTAGAGAAGTTCAGTAAGCCCTGGTTAAGAATTGAATTGATTTGATTGGGATTTAATTGATTAGAATTACGATAATTAAATTGAAAGAAATTTCGGTTGCTAGATTCATGTGTTGGATTCTAATTTTTATGCATGAGGATTAAGGATAGGTCCAGTAAGGAAGATTTAATATAACACTTGGGTAGCCTTAGGGTTACAATTTGAACATCAAGGATTGAGTTTAAGCTCATTATTGATTGCGCACGGTCTGAGTGTAGTACAAGCGCTTAGTGGTATGGCCCCGGGATAGAAATGGGAGTTTAGGCCACAATTGGTTGAAAGAGGGGATGAGGTTATCCCGGTTGCGTATTTGAAGTTGACGTACCTCCACGACCGACAAAGTTAAGTAGTAGTTTATTGGAGGGGTTCCTTATTTGGATTTCGCTTTGCGAGATGCTCCGCGCATGAACCTTAACGACGTCCGGAGTGGAGAGATGTTATAGGATGCGAGGATATTGATTTTGTTAATAAGGCATATAGTGTGAATGAAATACTATAGACTATAAGCCATGTGATGATGGTATTCAATCCTACTTGATAGAAGATGTGTTTATAAGAGATTAGAAACAATCGGTTTTAACCCTAATTAAGGGAGAGTTTAATTCGTGGTAATTCGGGAGATAAGATGATATGGACCAGTATGATGTTAGGGATTTCTTACTGAATAAAATGTTGAGGAAAAACCTATTTGAATCTTGAGTATTGAGTGAGGCTCGGGGATAATTAAATGAAAGAAGTACAGTCATAATATTTTAATACGTAGAATTAGATATAATGCTACGTAGGGGAACTATCTTAGGGTAGTTTGATTACCTTGTTGATATTACATTTATAGGTAGATGTTAATGCCTATTTTATTGATTGATGATCTATGTGTATGACATACCTAGCTTACTTGCTATCGACGGGAGGTTTGCGTGTGAGGGCAGTCATATCCTGATGAATCCATGGGATCTTTGATTTGTCGCTCAAGAACATAGGTTTATGAAAGACTTATTGGGGAGTTGATAAGTCCGCTGACTATGGGAACATAGGTATGTACGTGACCCATGGATACGAGAACTATGTTCGCCTCTAATTTGTATGTTGATGTTGTGGTTCGAGGAATCCTTACTGAACCTTTAGTCCCCTATTCGGCAGCCAGCGATATTGGGACGTGAAAGAAGAGTAATGCATTGCACCGCAGCTGTGACCCGGGGTGACATATTATATATGTATATATATATAATGAAGTAAATGAATGTTTATATTGTGGTTAAATTAATCTACTGTGTGATAATTGTAGATAACGGTGAATTAAGAAAAAGAATTGAGCTAAGTTAATGAATAGTTATTCTTATAGATTTGAAGAGCTTGATTCATATTAATGAGAAACGATTCATATAAAGGAGAGACATATATGAATGATTATATGACGTATGGTATGGGACATACGGGGTTATGATATGGGATGGAAACATAATATGGAAACTAGTGAGGAGGAACCATTAACTAGGAGGTTAATAGGAAACGTTAAGTGTGCACTCTAGTTGAGAGGTGAGAATAGCAAGTGAGAGTTGGATACTAACATGTACATAATAAATACTTTATTGCACTTGTTAAATACTTGATGTTTTCAAAATCATTTTCACAATCGGGCTCTCACCCGTTTCCTTACATATTTTCTTTTCAATTGTACCTTCTATATCAGGTGTCCAGCATCAGGGACGCCAACCTTAGCGGATTATGACGAGCTATGGAGCTATGGAGTATTGCTTAGATGCCTATCTTCATTTGATTCACAGTATTCTTTTAGTTAGGGCATGTCGCCCAAAGGAACTCAATTATCTCTTTTCTATCTGAGTCAAATACTCTTGTACTCGTGTCATTTTAATACATTTACTATTGTTGGGATTACTGTATTGGATTATTACTTGGGAATGTTTATTCCAATTGCATTTAAATTCTTTTGTGTTATCTATTTGGTTATTCATGTTGTAGAATAAAATGTGTAGTGTTATTCTTAAACTAAAAATGGTTTTTGTAGAAATTAAAATTTGGTAAGTTTTTAACACCAGCTTAATTGGGTATTGGGTGAGTTGTAAATGTTTTCGACAGTGATGCTACGAATGAGCCAACTGTATATTCTGTTTTAATTTGGTATGGGACTGGCCACCCGATATTTAATTAGGCGGGGTGTTATAGGAGATAGCAGGAATAGAGTACCCGGGGGGTAGTAATTGGGTCTAAGCGCATTTTTAGGCATAATAGGGCCCACACGAGGGTGTTCGGGTCTAGTGGGCTTGGCCCATTAGACTAATTTTGGGATTAGACATATTAAACATAACTTATGGTGTTAGTTACAACCATAACTCAATTAGAAAAACCCTATATCTGCAGAGAAGAAAAGAGGGATAAATTGGGGAGCTTTTAGGCGCCAAATCAAGAAGAATTGGGTGTGTTCTTCGTCAAATCATCATTTACCCCAAAGGAAATCAGACCCTATGAATCTGTAAAGGCAAGTGGTTAAATTTTTTTCAAATTTAATTTGCAGTTTTTGATTCATATCATGGTGGGTGTAATGGAAATTCAAGTTTGGGTGAGTTTTTACACGAAAAACGGGTGTTTACGAATTGGACATTTATGTAGATTATAGGTTTGATTGATGTTGTATTATGATTCAAAAGTGTGAGAATTATATTTATATTCATACACTAGCAATTGATGTTGTTAATTTGGATCATGAAACCAAATCTCAGAAAAGGATGAATAAGTCCCGTGAGAAACCCAATTCATAAATCCTTTTATTTAAGTGGTATTTGACACTCTGAAATGGTGTATTGATGATTAGAACTGGTAGGATCAGGTATTTATTGTTGGGTATTCCTGGGCTAAGAATTTGGTGAAAGTTTAGAAGCTTGGGTACTCATTAATGGTCGAACCAGTGTCGTGGGAAAAAGAAGAAGAGGCTGACAGTGGGAGGTCGTTCAAATGACGGTGGAAATTTTTTCCAGTGCCATCCTATGACCGCCTCCACTATGCTTATTATTTATTGCCTGATTTGGTGTGAGTTAACCATCTCATGGTATCCGGATTGGATTGATTATACTTGGGGTGATAGCATTTAAGATAAAACATCCGGTGAGTTATTAATCGGGAGTGGATATTATATACGACATGTGTCTGAATGTTGTAGTATAATTATACGTACATAATTAGTGTGAAGATTTATATACGGGAAAAAATCACAAAGTAAAATTTATTACTATTATAATTGGTGAAACGTTATATGATTCTATTTGAATGGAATTAAAGAATTATTGCATGAAATTGTTTAATAATCCATAGTAATATTACTTGGATTAGAGTAGTGTATAAGGAATGACTCATAACAAGGTTAGTAATTTGGCATAAATTCTTCACATTTATCCCCTTAATTTCGGTATTTTTATGATCCCGTGCATTGTAAATGACTTGGATTTGTCTTATATTTATGCTACTAACTCTTTTTGGAAAGTATTTCATATTTTGTATATCTCTTATGTATTTTATAGGTATTTCATGCAAATTAGTGCGAAAGAGAATGCAAAATAGTGAAAGAAAGCAAGAAATTGGGAGTTCAAGGACATTTTCATAATTTTACAGTCATATTCCGGAGGTGGGGAAAGCTATAAAGTTGAAGATATAAAAATTACAAGAACATTGGAAAAAACGGTACCCCAATTCGAGCTACGGTGAAGAAGTTATGCCCATTTAAAGTTGGAGACAGAAAGTCAAAAGTTGAAATTAATTCTGGAAGCTGAAGAGCTTCAACTCTTGAAATTTCTTGTATAATTCCTTTTTATTAGTTGTAAAATGTGGAGAGGCATGGGAAGAGTCATTTTTGAGATATATAAAAGGGAAAACCCTAGTAGGAAGAAGAAGAAGTTTTTTACTTCATGTTGTAGGAGGCTAGTAGTTAGGGTTTGTTTGTAGTTAATTTTTAAAGGATTCTTGTATCCAAGAACCCTAGTTTTGAAGTTTGGATACTATTCAAGATTCAAAGATCTATTCAAGATTCATCATTCATCCATTGCAAGTAATTTTAATTTATTATTTTTACTGCTTTCATAGTTAGTTTAATTAATTGTTGCTTTCTAGTTTTCCATTCCCAATTCAAGTCCAGATCTCATTCTTCCATTCAAGTATTGCTAAGTTCTACTTTCAATTTCTTTCATATTGTAAGTTTAAATTACTCTTGTAGTTTAATTTTGTTTCTCAATTCAAGTTCCTTTTCAATGCATAATAGACCTATAACTTCCTGCACATTTAGAATTTTGTTTTCATTTAATAAAATCATGCCTAGCTATGTTTTTGAGGGTTGGGATGCATGAACCCATCCTATTGTAAATTACTTATGTATAAAATATAATTTAAATAAAAAATTTGAAAGGGTCATGCGAGACAATTTTACAACCATTGCAGATCTTTTAATCTCTCTTGCCCTAGGTACTTGGGATGTTTAAGAATACGATGTGCGTATAATTATATAGCACCGCTTTATATTTACCTTTGATTTCGTATGGTGCGGGCTTGAACCTCATATACGTAATTCATAGGATCTATAAAGACTGGATTCATTCAAATTAATAATTTACAATTCTAGTATTCTACACGGTATATTACTAGGGTTAGGGGATTGTATTCCAACCTACTTTCTCATTCATCTTAATTAGTTTTCTCATGCATGCATAGTTAACTTTTTTATTTTTTCCCTTTTTAACCATCATCATCTTTTTCACTTTTATTTTAGAAGTAATAAATCAATTAAATTCTATCAAACATTCCCTGTGGATTCGATACTTAGACTCACGACTATACTCCTTTAGAGTGTAGTTACAAGTTTAGGTTTTTTGTATTGAGGTTGGTAGCCGATAACAACGACTAGCGTATTATACGAAGGCTCGATTTTTCCACTCGATCAAAATGGCGTCGTTGCCGGGGAATTAGGTAGACTTTAGGTTAGGTTGGTTAATCCCGAATTTAACCTTAAAAAAAATTCAAAAAAAAATCAGAAATATGGGCGTCACGTTCTTGAATTGCCCAATTTAAAATGTCTTACTTTAACTCTTTTGGTGGCTTTAATTGTTATGATAATAGTGAGGAGGAGGCGCTCAAGACTTATGAACGTTGGATCAATATCACTAAAGATGAGTCTCATAAATACAAGCCCAATTCTAAGGCTATCCAAATTTATCAAAATGAATTGCTTGAAGAAAAAATACTTGAAAAAGAATATCGGGAAAAAAATCGTTATAGAGAGCAAGAGTTAGATGCATTATTTGAACCCAATGAGGATTTTTCTTCTGATATTTTTGAAGATGAAGTAAGTTTTCGAACAAATGAGGAATACGAGGTGATAGAACCAAGGAAGCCTACTTTGGAAGAACTCTTGATTATTAGCAAAAAGCAATCTCATGACCTTGCTGCTACAAAGTTGAAAATTAGAGCAACTTGCAAGGAGTTTAATGATTATTTGGACAACTTAGAGAAGGTCGAGACTTGCGCTTCACTTTTGAGGATGAAATCATTGAGAGTGATCCAAGTTCTTTTGAATATCAACCTCTTATAAATATTATAAAATCTACTGAGGTTGAAGATCATTTGTCTCCTTGTGTACCCACTATTATCGAACCATTAAATCCATCACAAGAACTGGATGAATGTCTTGAGGATGTTGATCCGATTCTTTTATGGGAATGTTTTTTTGAGATGCTTCATCTTACGGGCCATACACTTAGACGTGTCACTCCACCAGATCCAGTTGAAAATTTTGGGGGAAAAGATTTTGAGGATAAGGACTCTATGCTTGAATTATTTTCCAAGATGGACTCTTTCTATTTGTGTGCTCCGTTTCCCATACTAATTGAAAAATTTATGGGAGGTGATTCTATTTTTCTTGGATTCCAATGGTACTTGTCCCCCTATTCACCCAAATCCCTCATTATCCCCCTAAAATTTTTAATTGGTGATGGTTCATTTCTTCCGCTTTGCACCTGCCTTCCATTGTTGAAACGGAATTCTTATTTTTTGAAAGGCATGCTTTCTAGTGAGGGTACACCATTAATCCCTCAAAGTTAAATTGTATTTTGGGTGGACCATCAAATTTTTCGACTTCTAGTGTATAAGTTATTAGAAGTTCAAATCATAGGTTGTACATAATTAGCTTTTTCTTTTTCCTTTTTTATAGTTTAGAGTAATTAGTTAAAGTTTTTGTTATTCTTTTTGTTATGATTGGTTCTAACATGTTTTGTAGATTCAATCGACTCGCACTCATCGAGGATAGCTCCATTTGGGTAATATCTTTATTTTCCTCTCTTTATGTTGTGTTCTTGATTTGCATTGAGGACAATGCAACATTTAAGTTAGGGGGTGTGGTATATTCTTCTCGTTTATTGTTTAGATTCATTGATTCGATCACATGTTCTTTCCAAGTGTGTTTTTTTAGAAAATTTCAAAAATTTTAAAAATATTGAAATTTTTTGAAAAAAAGCCAAAAATTTTTTTCTTCAAAATAAATAAAAATTGGAATTTAAAATTTTCAAAAATATAACCTTTATTCTATTTAAAGTCTCAAATTGTTAACAATCAAAATGCACTAAGCCAAAATTGACCAAAGATGGAAATTGAAAGAAAATTGACGACTTAACGAATAAGTGTGGAGATTGATCAAACCCGGTGAGATTTCGAGCCTTTCAATTTTTAATGAGTTTTTAAATCAATCCGAGTTTATGATTAACTCAAAGTTCTTTTTAGTGTTTTAATAAGTCGTTGATGATCTCAATCCTTTGTTTTGATCGGTTATGGAAAATGTGTGAAATGTTGTCTCGAAATTCGTGCTAAATATATCTCTAAACTTAATTAATCTCGAGATGCATATGGTAATATGATTAGCAATTTGGACAATGAAGTAGGCCCTCTTTTGTTTAACCCAAAAATATTATCCATAATAAAGTTGTAAAAAAAATTATCCCTTTGCAAGCCACTTTGAGCCTAATAAAATATTTCCCTTTCGTTTGATAACCCGAAAAATCCAAATAGCCCGAAATTATGAAAAATTGGAAATTCATCAAGTAAGTCCAAAGTCTGTAATTAAAAAAAGGGAAAGAAAAGAAAAATAGAAAAAAAAATGAAAATAGAAAAAGAAAGAGAAAAATGAGCAAATGCCCGAAAAATCACTAATGGACGTCATAAGGACATTTTCCAATTCCGAATTTCGTCCATTCCCATTTTTACCCTTATACTTTTTAACCCAAAAAGTCCTAACTGAGTCCGAATGGAGAAATTAATTACTGCATAGAGAGCTAAGACATGAAAAGATAATAAAAGAGGTTAAAATGGTGTGATTAAGAGATGATGTTTCCCGTTTCCTAATAATTGTATTTCGATGATGCGATCTTTTCACCATATATTTCCTTATTTTTAATTTTGTATGCATGAATTTGTGTCCATTATATTTACTCTTTATACCATGCATACTGGGAGGAAAAAAACCACAATTCGAGTGATTCGTTTGTGAGTGCATCCGTAAGAATTTGAATCAAAACGAATTTTTGGAAAGTAACGTAATGCTCAATCGGTGGAAATTTGAGGTTTAATTTCTGGCTTTGCAGACAGACACTATGGTTTGAGACATTTGAATATGAATTTATGGTGATTATTTTTTGAAAAGTTCAAATTGTACAATTTTTAAGTATTTTGATATTTGTTTGAGCCAATAAAGAATTTTGTGAGTGTATTCACTCCAAACCCTCACGAGACAAAACTTGTCCTACTAGGGTAACCTAGGGGTTTTAAGGCTTATTGCATATACTCAATGCAATCGCTTGCCTGCGAAAATGGAATTTTATTTTAATAAAAGGAATTTCAAAAGTCAACTCATTTCTCTTACATTGCTAGGGACGCGCGAAGTTCTAAGTTAGGGGGATTTGATTAGGAATAAATTCTTCCATTTATCCCCTTAATTTCGGTATTTTTATGATCCCGTGCATTGTAAATAGCTTGGATTTGTCTTATATTTATGATACTAACCCTTTTTGGAAATTATTTCGTATTTTGTATATCTCTTATGTATTTTACAGGTATTTCATGCAAATTAGTGCAAAAGAGAATGCAAAACAGTGAAAGAAAGCAAGAAATGGGGAGTTCAAGGGAATTTTTGTAATTTTACATCCATATTCCGGAGGTGGGTAAAGGTAGAAAGTTGAAGAGATCTAAATTACAAGAACATTGGAAAAACGGCACCCCAATCCGAGCTACGGTGAAGAAGTTATACCCATTTAAAGTTGGAGACAGAAAGTCAAAAGATGAAATTAATTCTGGAAGCTGAATAGTTTCAACTCTTGAAATTTCTTGTATAATTCCTTTTTATTAGTTGTAAAATGTGGAGAGGCATGGGAAGAGTCATTTTTGAGATATATAAACGGGCAAACCCTAGTAGGAAGAAGAAGAAGTTTTGTACTTCGGGTTGTAGAAGGCTAGTAGTTAGGGTTTCTTTGTAGTTAGTTCTTAAAGGATTCTTGTATCCAAGAAACCAAGTTTTGAAGTTTGGCTACTATTCAAGATTCAAAGATCTATTTAAGATTCATCATTCATCCATTGCAAGTAATTTTAATTTATTGTTTTTACTACTTTCATATTTAGTTTAATTAATTGTTGTTTTCTAGTTTTCCAATCCCAATTCAAGTTCAGATCTCATTCTTCCCTTCAAGTATTGCTAAGTTATACTTTCAATTTCTTTCATATTGTAAGTTTAAATTACTCTTGTAGTTTAATTTTGTTTCTCAATTCAAGTTCCTTTTCAATGCACAATAGACCTATGACTTCCTGCAGATCTAGAATTTTGTTTTCATTTAATAAAATCATGCCTAGCTAAGTTTTTAAGGGTTGGGATGCATGAACCCATCCCAATGTAAATTACTTATGTAGAAAATAGAATTTAAATTAAAAATTTGAAAGGGTCGTGCGAGACAATTTTACAATCATTTTAGATCTTTTAATCTCTCTTGCCCTAGGTACTTGGAATGTTTAAGAATACGATGTGTGTATAATTATTTAGCACTGCTTTATATTTACCTTTGATTTCGTATGGTGCGGGCTTGAACCTCATATACGTATTGCTTAGGATCTATAAAGACTAGATTCATTCAAATTTATAATTTATAATTCTTGTATTCTACACGGTAAATTACTATGGTTAGGGGATTGTATCCCAACCTACTTTCTCATTCATCTTAATTAGCTTGCTCATGCATGCATAGCTAACTTTTTTATTTTTTCCCTTTTCAACCATCATCATCTTTTTCACTTTTATTTTAGAAGTAATAAATCAATTAAAGTATATCAAACATTCCTTGTGGATTCGATACTCAGACTGACCACTATACTCCTTAAGAGAGTAGTTAGAAGTTTAGGTTTTTTGTATTAATGTTGGACGCCGCTAACAACGACTAGCGTATTACACGAATGCTCGGTTTTTCCACTCGATCAGTTAGTTAGATGGTGTAGTATAACTAGGTGGGTTAGGAAGACAACGGTAGGTGTTCACATTAGTTGAGGGGTGATGAGTATCTCAAAGGAGTGCGGCTCTAGCTTAAATATGGAAAGCATTCATGTATTTTAATTACTAGAAACTTTATCACTTGCATATATTTTTCAAATGTTTTGAGTTCTAAACTTAATCACTTGTAAATGTTTTCCAAATGTTTTGGGTTCTAACCCTTGCCAAAAATATTTTCAAAACCTTTTAGGTATTCAACCACAGGGACGCTAGACTTGATTATATATCCAAGGGATGCGCAACTGCGGCATATGTGGATGCATGCTGGATTTGGACTAGACGCCTCAGTTGTTCATTCTAGTTAGGATTTCATTATTCCAATATTTCATCTTTGGGCATGGTGCCCCTACAGTACTTTATTCAGTTTATTCAGTTCAGACTTGTGTTGGGATTTATTGATTTAACTATTGGATTTATTATATACATTTGGATTTTGTAGCCGATTGTTTATTCGACAATATGTTTATTTATTTATTCATATATTGTGATGGTTGGAACTATATTAATGTGTGAATGGTTTAACTAAGTTTTCGTATCGTGTTAACTGTTAAATGAAAGATAAAATTTGACACCGACTTAATTAACTAATAGGTGATTAGTAATTAATATTTTTCGACAGTGATGTTAAGAATGAGCCATATGGGAATCCTGTTTAATTTAATAAAGGACTGATCACCGGTATTTAATTAGGCGAGGTGTCACACAAAGTTTATGTGAAATGGTTAAAATAATTGTTAATAAAATCAAAGAATCTATAAATTTACTTATTAAAAAAACTGAAAGTTTTATAAAAGTATATTTTCATATAAAATAAACAAGGGGATTTAGTTGAAGTACTTGTTATTTGGTTCAAAATATCTGTGAATGGAGGCAAAGTATGTCAATTTATCCAAATATCTAATTTTTTTTATGAAAATATATATACTGGAATATAACATATTTTGGAAAAAGGATTAATCTAAAAGATAATATGAGGTAAGGGGTTTTATTCAAATGTAATATATAAGTGGATCTAAATTATTTTATATTGTTTTCAAAGTCATATCTGCTAAAGCCTCTTTCTTTAATTATAGTCGTTGATATCATTTCTTACAGCAGCCATAAAAAGATCCATTGACTTAAAGAGAGACAGAGAAAGATGCTTAAATAGGTTTAGAAAAGGCAATTCCCTCATTCAGTTGTGAGAAAATAATGTTTGTTTTCCGAGAGAATAAAAAATGGTGGAAACCAAAATATAGAAAACATATTTTATAATATGTTTGTTCTAATTTTAAAAATGATTTTTTGTACCTACCCCTATGTGATAGTAGCATATTAGACATACCCCTTGAAAGTACGTATATTAATTTCTCCCTCCCCTTGAATAAATGAATTGCACTTTAAACAGTCATAAGATTGTTATAACCCTTATTTTGGTTCGCGTGTAAGTAAGTCTACTTTTTAAACTTCTAAGGAGTGTGTCTAAATGTACTATTACAATAGGGGTAACTACAAATAAAACTTTTAAAACACACACACACACTAATGTTCAGTCTCATGCGATGCACGAGCTATTTTCATATTTAATAAATCTTAATAAGGAAAAAATTATTGTTGACATCTGTATCACATTTAACTAAAAACACAAATGAATTATATAATCAAATAAGTAGAAAATAATCAAATTAATGGATATTGTTATTTTTTCACTGATCAAATGACAATGATAAACATGCATTACCCAAAACCATTATTTAAGGAATTATTACTAATCTTTTATATTACAAAAATCATATTTCACATGAGAAATTGAATACCTTTGATTTTCTAAAATTGAAGATATTTACACTTATAAATTTAAAACCATAAATCCACATATAATTGTACTCTTGAAGTTTTCAAATCATACCCAAAAATAAATATAAGATGAGACCAAAATATATTTTTATATGTGAATTTATGAAATTATTTTTATTTCATTAATCTATTCTCACCCAAAACATAATTTCACAATGAGAGAGTTTCAAAAACAATTCAGGTCAATAATAATAAAATAGTTAATTCATGATAAGTTTCAAAAGGAAAATTATTGATTCGATCTAATATATAGATATATTAAAATATCCTTATATGCATTAAAAATAATAATACTAATATAGTTAAAATGTTATTACTAAGTAAGTGTACACAAAATATGGTTAGAAAGCTACAACTATCCTAAAAATGCTTCATCACTAGTTATTTTCTAATTTTAGTTTGAATGTTTCCATCCTAAAAGGGGTTCTTCAGTGGCTATCTTCAGAATAGGAGTTGTAGAACTTGGCACTTGTCGTAATCACCAACTGCATGATAAAAAAAAATTCATTTTTTTCCAAAATTTTTAGTTTGGTGTAGCATAAAATATCACCTTATATTGAAAAATATATACAATATCTATCACTAAATTATAATCAGATAAAAAAATCAAAAACAGAAGGGACTTTCCTCATAAATAAGAGAATACAAACCAATGAATCCCATAAAATAAAAAACATATGTGATAAAAAATTAGATAACCAAATATAAAAATAAATTTGTACTAACAAACCCAAAAAGCCCGAATATCATAAAATTATGGTTCGTAATATATAGATAACCAAATACAAAAAAAAAATGGGAACATGAAGGGGGAAACACTTTGTTACTTCGTTCATAATGTGCCCTTCAATAGATATATTGTATGGGAAAATATTATGGAGTACTCCTAAATATGTCAATTTGATGGCGAATATATGAAGCGGGTGGAGAGTTGATAGAAATTTAAAAGCTATTGTGATAATATAGAACATGAAAGGAGTCCAAATTTATTGACCCTCTTTAAGAAGATTTATTATAACCCTCAAATGTAATTAGTTAAAGTATTGACAACTCACTAAAAAAATAATGCAATTGTTGAGTCAAGCATATTTCAACCAATCGCGTGGAAAGGTCGTGTTAATCCTCTTTTAAGAGGGTCAACAAATTTGTACTCAAATAAATGGGTGCTCATACAGGAAAAGACGAGTTGGAAAGATGAGACAAAGCAACAATTAACTCTTAGAGATATCAAAATGGTTATAGAAATGAAAGGTAGCAATTATTTTTATGAGTTCTATTTTGGAGAGAAAATAAAAGAAGGGGAAATGTCATGTTTAGTTATCGAAAACAAGGTTGTTTTACGGAAAAGACTTCTATGAAAACTAAAAAAGAAAATGCATTCAAATGTTTCCAAATTAGAAAAATGTTTTCAACATTTCCAATTTTCCAATTTTCTAAAAAATTAGAAAACATTATCATCATTTTTTCTTAAAATTTTCCTTGAAATAAGTTTTGAGCTTAACACTACAACCTCTACTATCATGACCTTACCATTACCATTACCTCACCACTATCATAACCACCATACTAATGGTGGTGGTTTGGTGGTGAGGTTGCACGGGGGGTGGTGTTTGTGGAAAAAAATAAATTTATTTTTAGTAATTGAATGCATCATCTAATTTTCTAAAATTCTCCATGGAAAATGAAAATTAGAAATGGAGATGAAAATTAGAAATAGAAAATTAAAATATGATTTCAACAACTAAACAGGCTCAAAGTGTTTCCTTTTCTTAGTTTGGAAGTTTATAAGGAGAAAAATGAAACACTTTCTTTCATTTTTTAGTTTAAAAGGAGAGAGAAAAGGAAGAATTTTTTAAAAAAAAACTTCTCTTCCTTTGTTTGCAAAACTTTATCGGGGCTTTTACGTTTTAGTTCTTGGACTAACAATTTTGGACCAAAAAATCGGGCCCAACAAATTTTAAACGATTAGGTCCAACATATAAATACCACGAAATGAAAATAGAAACCCACTTTTCAGAAATCGAAGCGCGAAATCAAAACGCCAAAGTCCTAAATCTAACCCTACTGTCTCTTCGATCAAAACGCCAAAACGGTTTTCATCCTCAATCAAAATTTGGTCAACAATCACATATAACCCTAACCATACAAACAAACTTCACAGAAGTTAAAGGGATCAAACCCTAATCGTGGAAGTTCTAACAACCATTTCACATTTTCAATCAAATTCTTCCAAATACCACTAACAAGTATAAATACATTCACATATATATGTTCTTAAGTTTTCTACTTAAGATTATACCATTCACTATGTATATGTTGGGTTCTTATTATTTTTTTTTCTGATATCACATTTTTGTCCTTATGTATTTTGTGTTCTCATATGTATAAATTTGTAGACATTACACATGGACTGATGAAATCACATTCTTCTTCTTCATGATATGAAAAATACATTTGTTGCCCTAATTTTAAATGCAAAACACATTTTTTGCATCATTAGAATAAGGTACACGTACAAGCCCAGTTTTATTGCGTTTACTCTGTGAATTTTGCATGTACTTTCAAAAAGTACACATAAAATCAATAGAGTACATGCACATTGAAATTGAATTTGTTTTCCAATATGCGTGTACTTTTTTATTTTACACGTGTACTTTATTTAAAATATATTTTATATCCAGATTTGATCAATCCTATGTGAATTTAGGTGCTCTTGTTGCCCTGTTTTATTACACGTACTCTGTGAAATAAAATATGCCATGATGTAAATCTATACGGGCTATTAAGATAAAGAGCATTGATTCAACATCCAAACGTTGCCAGGCAAGAAACTGAAAGTATTGCGATGCAAGCATGAAAGATATTTATCCCTCTATGTGTAAAAGTAATTGGAGTGCACAGTGAATTACAAATCCGACTTTGGGATTGCCTAATAGATAACTTCTCAGTTTCTTACATGTGGGGGCAAAGATATTAGAGAATGTGATGGTTACTTTGGGTTATTTAGATTTTTATACATGACAATGTATATGCATTTTATATCAAAAGTTGTACAGATTTTAAATAAATAATGCCATGATGTATTTATATATCTCCTATATTAATTGTGGTCCGCACCAGCGGCATTTATTTATGGTTGGATGTATTTTATGATATTAGTTGCTGTATTTTAAAGCCCTGAATTATTGCGTGTACTTTGGGATTTTTGCGTGTACTTTTTCTTTTTTGCTTCTAGTTTTTTAAAGTACAAGAAAAAATCACAAAGTACACGCACATTAAAATTGAATTTGTTCAATCCAATATGCGTGTACCATTATTTATTATGAATGTACTTTTTTATATTTTTGTGTTATTGTTTAGGAATCATACCATCAAGCAAGCTCAACTACAAAATTGTCGCTTTCACCTTTGAACATCTTAACAATACAAAACCTTTCACATTAATAGTCAATAGTACTAATCATGACGAAATTCATTTTCTCCTTCGCATGAATGATAGAGCTAAAAGGTTACTTAGTTTCTACAACTACTATGAATACATTAAGTGCACTTTTGATGTGCAACAACTTCAGTAACTGAATTGAAAGCGAAGGATTTAGCTAAGAGGTTTTGAAAATATTGGCGCTTTTAGCATGGAGCTATTGTATCACTTCTTTTCTGAACATATTAGGAAGAGAGAATCTTGGTTTTTGACTTGTTGAACAACCTATGTTAGGTATTACCATGAAACGAACGATATATATTATTGCCTTTAGCATGTATTTTTTGGATACTTGTATGAATTATTTGTGAGAATATTGCATGTACTTTTATTAAATACATTTGTATTTTATTGTTTTAGTCTATGTTTTATTCTAATTCGCATGTATTTTATTATTTGTACATGTAAATTATCATTATAGGTTAGTAATTTAAATTTTATTTATAGATCAATAGAATGGGGGTGAAGATGAAAGTAAGAAAAGGAAAGAAAAAACACATAGTTCTGAAGATAGTTCTTCATCCAGTTCTAGTTCTAGTTCTATTTCTAATGTTGCATTGAAATCTACACGTGCTGTAAAGAAGAATGACCAGTATCAATGAAAAGTTATTAGCTTTCTTCAAGATTTTCGCAAGAATAAAGAGAAAATAAATGATAGCCATATTGAACTGCTTAAGAAGACTCCATTCTGGGAGCTTTTCAATGCCTATTATAGTGGGGAGGTAGTGGAAGTGGACAACAAGAAGACCGATAAAAATATTTTATCAATTGTCAAGCTATACAACAAGGAAACCAATGTAACAACCCTCGCTTATGAGAGCCTATTTTATATTTACTTACTATGTGAGGTAATTATGTATAAAATGTTGGAATATGGAGTAAGTATTAATTTAATGAAGAAAAATTAATATTTACTAACCTGTTGTATATTTACTGTATGAGTATATAAATATTCTCAAGTTGAGCTTTATAGTGTCATAAGATTTAAAATGATTCTATGGTTTAAAATGGAACCGGGACTTAAAATGAATTATAAAATGTCCAAATGATAATTTGGAGGCCGTAGTTGGTTCCGGAACATGCGAGATAGTCAAAATATGTGCCATGCTGTATTTTAAGGTTTTGGGCACTTTTGACTGGTTTTAACATATGTGTGTAGTTGCGAATCATTTAATGTGGTATTTACCACTTAAGTTGTAAATTGTAGACTAGAGGCACGATTTATGTCTTGATTAAATCTTCTATTTTCCCTAATTTCATTCCTAAACCTAGAGAGAACTAGAGAGAGGAAGAGAAAGAGTAGAGAAAGGAGAAGAGATTGAAGATTGAGGAGGGATTCTTGCTGCTATACAAGGAAAATCTGCATTTTCTAGATTGAGGCAAGTTTTCTACTTGCTATATGTGGTTTAAGATCAATGATTAGTTGTGATAATGGTGTATTGATCATGGTTTAACTATTTTATGGTTTTTGTGTATTTGTGGGTTTTGAATCATTCAAGAATGATTTGGATGATTAATGAGGTTTATGGTAGGTAGTTAGTGGTATTTATGATGTATTGGTGTCAATAAATGAGTTGGTTTGAATGGGTTTGAGTTGGGGGCAAATTTGGAGTCCAAGACTCCATAGCCAAAATTGGCAAAATTCGCAGGGGCGAATCGATTCATCGAGGCCGAATCGATTTGCATGGGGACAGTTTCCAGGTCTTGTGAACCGAATCGATTCGGAAGGTTCGAATCGATTCGACAATTATGCAGAATCTCATATTTTCTGGCCGAATCAATTCGGCTAGGCCGAGTCGATTCGAAAATCCTGCATTTTTAATTTGTTTATCTTTTTCATTTTTAACCCCTTTTCCCTAGTCTTAGGACTTAGGAACCTTCTTATATGAAGTCAAATTAGAGTCTTGGAGTTCTAGGTGAGTTAGTTTACTACCCTAGGCTAGAATTGGGTTATATGGGAATTATTTTGAGGGAGTGTGAAGTGATGTTCAGGCATTACTTTCCTTTTTCAACTAGTAGGTGTCTAGGAGATTACCAAGTCGTATTTGGAGACTTTAGAAGTTAATTTGAGGTATGAGAATTTATATAAAGTCCAAAAAGGATTTTTGGGAAAAATAACTTGGGAGTTTAAATATTCATCGAGGTTATTATGATGATGTGAAGTACCTATAGTTCCGGATAACCATAATGCATTTGATAAAATGTAAATGGATAAAGTAAATGATAATTTACTAAATCATGTAATGGAAATTAATAAAATGGTTTGAATACACCCTCTCTAAATACCATCTTAAGGGAAGTTCGTGCGTATGGTGAAGCCCCTGGCTGATGAATGCAGGGTGGATATAGTCCTAGGCCATATGAGCGCTTGTTTTATATTTTCTGCGATGAGTAGGTAATTCCGGGTGTGGTTATGACTACCCCGCAGGCATATGGCCGCTTCCCGATGTTTCGATAGGATCCCAAGTTGTCTTATGATAGTCCCTGGAAGATGATGGTTATTTAGGGGCGCGCATAGTGGGGAAACCCGAACGGGCGGTCCTAGAATCGTTATATATGTATACTTATAACTATTCTAACATCAAGTTGGACTTGGTGGATATTAATGCCATAAAGAGCAGAGTACATGCCACAAAGAGCATACAATTGAGATACGTGCCACAAAGAGCACATGATAAAACTTATATTCCTGATGAGGAATGGAAAGATAAAATTAAAAGGATGAATGATGAAAAAGGCTTATGATTATTCATATTCTCTAGTATAATAGAACTTGACTTTATAATCATTTAATTGTATTAGTTTAATTCTTGATGTCATCATGTTAGACTATTATCTCTATCATCTATGATTAACTGTTCATTATTGTCATACTATTCATTTATCTAGTGATCACATAAAACAAGGCCCTGACCCGATCTTCCTTCTTGATGTGCATATATATATTATATCCGCTCAGGTGCTCCACCGCAAGGTCGCCCGTAATGACCTCCCTATTCCAGTGTCTTTTGAGGAGCCGTGACATTTTATGGATATCACGGGATATTTTGTGTAGACGCCTTCTTTGTTACTTTCTAGTTATGATCGGGTCTTTATTCGGGCGTGTGGCCCAAACTGTTGTAATTGTATAATGAATGTAATATGGAAATTATTGAACTTGTTGTATATTGTATGAAATTCTGTTGACCGACATTATATTCGGTCCTTTTATTTGTATATTTATCGTTGTTGTAATAAATATACTTTTGGGGGTTTCCACTTGTTTTCAATTATGGGTTGTTTAAAATGCTTTATTGAAATTACAAAACAAATTTTTGACATCCCGTTTTATGAAATATTGAGTGGTTATCCCGTATACTCTTTATGTTGTCACAATGCTGAGAATGATTTCTATCCATGATTCCTGTATTATTGGAGTGTCGGGCTGGCCACCCCTTGTTTCGGATATCGGGTTGTCACAGATGGTATCAGAGCATCAGTATCTAGAGTCTTTAGGATCTATGCAGACTTGTCACCTTCTACCATAGCGTTCTTTGATATAGAGTCTAATGTTAGGACTGCTTTGTTACTTATGTTTGCGATTGTCTGCAAGATAGATTATTTTATATAGTATCCTAACTCTATTATTTCTCCATCTTAGATGCCGCCTAAGAGAGGACGTCCCATTCGACGTAATAGAGTGGTGGAAGAGGAGGTTGGTCCTCCACCGCCACTACCGGGGAGTATAAATGCCGCTGATGTGGCAAACATAGTTGCCCAAGCAGTCAATGCAGCGATGGCTGCAGTGGTACAACAAATGACACAAGCTCAACCACGGTCACATAAGGCACAAGCTCCTATGGGACCTTCTCCGTGGGAAAGAGTTAGAGAGTCTTTTCTAAAGGGACATCCCCCGGAATTCGATGGAGGCTCGGATGTTATAAGGGTAAATCAGTGGAAGAAAGACATGCAATGCCATCTTCGAATGGTAGAATGTAGTGAGGAGAAAAAACAAATCCTTGTCACTTTCAAGCTTATCGAATTGGCATTACATTGGTGGGAGTCGATGACTACACCAGAGCAAAGGGATACGATGTCAATAACTGATTTTTTGGGCCTTATTTGACGGAAAGTACTTCCCTCCCGTAGTTCAAAGGGAGATGCGAAGGAAGCTTCAAGATGTAATTCAGGGAGAGAGATCTGTTGCAGAGTATGAAGAGGAGTTCACCCGGTTGGCAAGTTTTGTACCGGATGAAGTGAATCCTAAAGAGAGAAAAATCTCCAAGTTTGTGGGAGGTTTACATTGGCAGATAAAACAACATTTGTTGAGAAATCCGGCTTTACAAACCTTTGGGGATGTGATGAATGCGGATTTACTTCATTGCCAAGAGCATAGATTGTTTGTGCAAAATAGCAAGAAGACTACAACAATGGGGCAAGTGGGAAGACCTGGGGGGAATGGGATTGGGGGAGGATCATCTCCTTCATCCCAATCTTTAAGGAGTAAGCAAAAAGAGAGGGATCCCCAGCAAGGGGATTTGTCTAAACGCCAACGATGTGGTGGATTTATTGCGGGTGGTAACAACAACAGGCCGGGTCAAGGTGGACCTCCACAACAACAAGCAGGTAGAGGAGGGAATGGAGGTAGAGGCCAGCAGGGCCGAGGTTCGGGGTAGTTCCGAAACAATCAAGGACGGAAACAGTAGAATGTGGCAAACAAATGTTTTCAGTGCGGAGAGATGGGACATTATAAGAGGTCGTGTCCTCAGTTGATTGGAGGACATCTTCCTAGGGCTCCACAGCAACCATATGTTCAGTTTTTGCCACAGGCACCAAATCCGGTTGTTCCTCCACAGCAGGGACAACTGCAGTATGGATGGGTCTATCACATTTAGTAGGCTATGCTCCCTCTAGACCCTCCGGCACCGCCAGCGATTGAGGGTAAGTTTCTCATCCAAGGGCATATGGGTCGGGTATTATTTGATACGGGTGCAACATACTCTTTCATTTCTAGGAGTTTTGCTCAGACCACAGATTTGATAAAGTCTGCTGAGAGTACTTTCACTAGCGTTGAATCCTCTATGGGTGATGGTTCATTGATTTTCTTTGTTTGTAAAAGAATAGGGATTAATCTTGGTAATTTGTGCTTTGGGGCCGATTTACTCGTCCTTGACATGGTCGGGTATGATGTGATTTTGGGTATGGATTGGCTAGTGAAATACCGCGTGATAGTAAATTGTTACGGGAAGAGTATAGTCTTCACCGTCCCAGGATAAGAGATGTTCTTGGTTGTTATGCCTTGTATGGAAGGAGGTACGAGTACCTATTTATATTGTATTATGGAGGATACTTCTAGGGATGTAGTTGTTCCCCTGGATTCTCTTCCGATTGTTAGAGATTTTGAGGATGTTTTTTGGGAAATACCGGGATTACCTCCAAGTCGGGAGATTGAGTTTGTGATTGATTTAGCGTCGGGAACTCGACCTATTGCGAAAGCTCCATATCGCATGGATCCTGTGGAAATGAGGGAGTTACGAGATCAAATTCACCAGTTGTTGGAGCAAGGATTTATTAGGCGCAGTACGTCACCATGGGGTGCTCTGGTTTTGTTCATAAAGAAAAGAGACGGTTCTCTCCGGTTATGTGTGGATTATAGAGAGTTGAATAAAGTCACCATCTGGAATAAATACCCTTTGCCTCGCATTGATGATCTATTTGACCAACTTAGGGGAGCGTTGTACTTCTCTAAGATCGATTTGAGGATGGGGTATCATCAATTCAGGATACGGGAGCAGGATGTATCCAAGACCGCATTTCTGACCAGATATGGATCCTATGAATTCTTGGTTATGCCCTTTGGACTAACCAACGCCCCCGCTATATTTATGGATCTCATGAATAGGGTGTTTCGGGATCTCCTTGACCAATTTGTTATTGTATTCATCGATGACATCTTAGTCTATTCTCAGACAGAATCTGACCATGCTACTCACTTACGGTTGGTCCTGCAAAGATTGAGGGATCACCAATTGTATGCAAAGTTCGAGAAATGTGGCTTTTGGTTGAAGGAAGTTCAGTTTTTGGGTCATGTGGTGTCATCCCAGGGTATATCGGTGGATCCTAGTATGGTGATGGCAGTGAGGGAGTGGGGTCAACCCACGACACCTACTGAAATTCGTAGTTTTTTGGGTTTGGCGGGTTATTACCGTCGGTTTATCAAGGGTTTCTCTAAAATCGCAAGCCCTTTGATAAATTTGACCCGAAAAGGGGTTAGATTTGTTTGGGATAACTCTTTCTAGGTTTCTTTTGATGAGCTCAAAGATATATTGACTTCAACTCCAGTACTCGCTTTGCCAAATCCGGGATTGGAATATCTAGTCTTCACCGATGCCTCTCTTCAAGGATTAGGAGGTGTACTTCAACAAGAGAGACGGGATATTGCTTATGCTTTCCACAAGATCAAGCCTCATGAAAGGAACTATCAGGTGCATGACTTAGAACTCGCCGCGGTTGTCTCTGCCTTGAAGATTTGGAGGCATTATCTCTTAGGGGAGAAATTCAGTCTTTTCACGGACCATAAATCGCTGTAATATTTATTTTCACATAAAGATTTGAATATGTGTCAGCACCGATGGTTGGAGTTTGTGAAAGATTATCAATTTGATATCCATTACCATCCGGGTAAGGAGAACGTAGTGGCGGATGCCTTGAGTAGGAGGCCCGAGGGTGAGTTAGCTGATGTATGGAAGGCTAAGTGGAAAGAGCTCAGTCAGGAGGATCCGGTGGTGAGAGCATTCATGTCAGTGATGACCATTACTCCTACCATTGTGGCAAGGGTTGTGGAAGCCCAAGGAAGGGATATGGCTATCAGGATCATATACATCGATTACTATTCGAGGGAGCGGAATCATACTCGATAAGTTCAGAGGGTGGATTACGCTTCCATGGAAGACTTATTGTTTCGGAGGAGGGGGATTTGAGACGAGCGGTGATGACAGAATCTCACGGGTCAAAATTTACGGTACATCCTGGTGGGGATAAGATGTACCAGGACATGCGCCGCTAATATTGGTGGTCCCGGCATGAAGCGGGATATTTCTGAGTTTGTATCCCAATGCACTACTTGTCAATTGGTTAAGATCGATCATCAGCGACCGACATGTTTGTTGCAACCGTTGGAGATTCCGGTTTGGAAATGGGAGAGCATATCGATGGACTTTATTATGGGCTTACCAAGGTTGTAGAGGGGCTATGATTCGATTTGGGTAATTTTCTACCGCTTGACTAAGTCGGCACACTTCCTAACCATGCGTATTAATTATGATACCGCTCGATATGCCCAACTGTTCATCGAGGAGGTCGTTAGACTTCATGGGGTACCTTTAAATATCGTTTTCGACCGCGACAAAATTTTTGTTTCCCACTTTTGACGAAGTTTCCAAGAGGCTATGGGAACTGAATTGAAGTTAAGCACTTCTTACCATCCTCAAACAGATGGTCAAACTGAAAGAGTAAACCAAATGTTGGAGGACATGCTCCGTATGTGCATGCTTGATTTCGAGGGCGGTTAGGAACAATACCTTCCATTGGTTGAGTTCGCTTACAACAACTCATACCAATTTACTATTAGAATGGAACCCTATGAAGCTCTTTATGGCCGGCCATGTAGGTCGCCCGCTTGTTGGTTGGAAGTGGGTGATAACGAATTCCTTGGAACTGAAATGATCCAAGATAATTCTTCTAAAATTGAACTCATTCGGAATCGCATTCGGATAGACCAAGATCGCCAAAAGAGCTATGCCGATGCGGGTAGAAGACACATGGAGTTGGAGATTGAAGACCAAGCCTTGGTGCGAGTGTCACCAGTGAAGGGCATCAAGCGTTTCGGGAAGAAAGCTTGCGTCGCGCTTTGTTGGACCTTTTCCAATTATTGCGAAAGTCGGTCCAGTGGCGTACCAACTTGCCTTACCGGAACCCTTGCAACAAATTCACGATCTATTCCATGTTTCCTCTCTGAAGAAGTATAAGAGATGCGAAGGCGCCCTTTGGCATATCCCTTTCGAGGACATTGACTTGCAACCTGACATTTCATATGAAGAACAACCGGTTGCTATTCTTGAGCATGGGGAGCGTAAGTTGAGGTCTCGGGTGGTGCCCTTGGTGAGAGTCCAATGGAGTCATCACAATGCTAAATAATCGACGTGGGAATGTGAGGACGACATGCGGGAGAAGTATCCGCATCTCTTCTTACAAGGTACGCTTGAATTTTGGGGGCAAAATTCCCTCATAAGGGGGGGAGTATGTAACAACCCTCGCTTATGAGAGCCTATTTCATATTTACTTACTATGTGAGGTAATTATGTATAAAATGTTGGAATATGGAGTAAGTATTAATTTAATGAAGAAAAGTTAATATTTACTAACCTGTTGTATATTTACTGTATGAGTAAGTAAATATTCTCATGTTGAGCTTTATAGTGTCATAAGATTTAAAATGACCCTATGGTTTAAAATAGAACCGGGACTTGAAAGGAATTATAAAATGTCCAAATGATAATTTGGAGGCCGTAGTTAGTTCCGGAACGTGCGAGATAGTCAAAATATGTGCCATGCTGTAATTTAAGGTTTTGGGCACTTTTGACTGGTTTTAACATATGTGTGTAGTTGCGAATCATTTAATGTGGTATTTACCACTTAAGTTGTAAATTGTAGACTAGAGGCACGATTTATGTCTTGATTAAGTCTTCTATTTTCCCTAATTTCATTCCTAAACCTAGAGAGAACTAGAGAGAGGAAGAGAAAGAGTAGAGAAAGGAGATGAGATTGAAGATTGAGGAGGGATTCTTGCTGCTATACAAGGAAAATCTGCATTTTCTAGATTGAGGCAAGTTTTCTACTTGCTATATGTGGTTTAAGATAAATGATTAGTTGTGATAATGGTGTATTGATCATGGTTTAACTATTTTATGGTTTTTGTGTATTTGTGGGTCTTGAATAATTTAAGAATGATTTGGATGATTAATGAGGTTTATGGTAGGTAGTTAGTGGTATTTATGATGTATTGGTGTCAATAAATGAGTTGGTTTGAATGGATTTGAGTTGGGGGAAAATTTGGAGTCCAAGACTCCATAGCCAAAATTGGCAAAATTCATAGGGTCGAATCGATTCGGCCAGGCCGAATCGATTTGCATGGGGACAGTTTCCAGGTCTTGTGAACTGAATCGATTCAGAAGGTTTGAATCAATTCGGCAATTATGCAGAATCTCATATTTTCTGGCCGAAAATCCTGTATTTTTAATTTGTTTTTCTTTTTTATTTTTAACCCCTTTTCTCTAGTCTTAGGACTTAGGAACCTTCTTATATGAAGTCAAATTAGAGTCCTAGAGTTCTAGGTGAGTTAGTTTACTACCCTAGGCTAGAATTGGGTTATATGGGAATTATTTCGAGGGTGTGCGAAGTGATGTTCATGCATTACTTTCCTTTTTCAACTAGTAGGTGTCTAGGAGAATACCAAGTCGTATTTGGAGACTTTAGAAGTTAATTTGAGGTATGAGAATTTATATAAAGTCCAAAAAGGATTTTTGGGAAAAATAACTTGGGAGTTTAAATATTCATCGAGGTTATTATGATGATGTGAAGTACATATAGTTCCGGATAACCATAATGCATTTGATAAAATGTAAATGGATAAAGTAAATGATAATTTACTAAATCATATAATGGAAATTAATAAAATGGTTGGAACACACCCTCTCTAAATACCATCTTAAGGGAAGTTCATGCGTAAGGTGAAGCCCCCTGGCTAATGAATGCAGGGTGGATATAGTCCTAGGCCATATGAGCGCTTGTTTTATATTTTCTGCGATGGGTAGGTAATTCCGGGTGTGGTTATGACTACCCCACGGGCATATGGCCGCTTCCCGATGTTTTGATAGGATCCCAGGTTGTCTTATGATAGGCCCTGGAAGATGATGGTTATTTAGGGACGCGCACAGTGGGGAAACCCAGACGGGCGGTCCTAGAATCGTTATATATGTATACTTATAACTATTCTAACATCAAGTTGGACTTGGTGGATATTAATGCCATAAAGAGCAGAGTACATGCCACAAAGAGTATACAATTGAGATACGTGCCACAAAGAGCACATGATAAAACTTATATTCTTGATGAGGAATGGAAAGATAAAATTAAAAGGATGAATAATGAAAAAGGCTTATGATTATTCATATTCTCTAGTATAATAGAACTTGACTTTATAATCATTTAATTGTATTAGTTTAATTCTTGATGTCATCATGTTAGACTATCATCTCTATCATCTATGATTAACTGTTCATTATTGTCATACTATTCATTTATCTGGTGATCACATAAAACTGGGCCCTGACCCGATCTTCCTTCTTGTTGTGCATATATATATTATATCCGCTCAGGTGCTCCACCGCAAGGTCGCCCGTAATGACCTCCCTATTCCAGTGTCTTTTGAGGAGCCGTGACATTTTACGGATATCACGGGATATTTTGTGTAGACACCTTCTTTGTTACTTTCTAGTTATGATCGGGTCTTTATTCGTGCGTGTGGCCCAAACTGTTGTAATTGTATAATGAATGTAATATGGAAATTATTGAACTTGTTGTTTATCAAGGGTGGTAAACGGACGGATACAGATCGGATACCATATTTTCCGTATCCGTATCCGCTATTTGAATGTACTATCCATATCCGTATCCGTGTCCGCCGGATAGTTAAAAAAACTATCCATATCCGTATCCACTCGGATACCTCGGATTCGGATAATATCCGTATCCGTTTACATTATTTAGCCATCACAAAAAATAACTATTAAAATATTCAATCGTATGAAACCCAATCCAATCCAAATAAATATATAACAAAATTACTGCCTCCAAACATCAACAATTATGTATTCCATAATAATAGTATCATTCCATAATGATAATATGGCTTAAAGCCATCCATACTTTACAACCATATAAGCTTAAAACCATCCAAAAAATAAAATAACAGTCACATTCCATGACACTAGAAATAAATATGCACCTTTTAGATTAAATCAAATTTATTGAGAATGATAACCTCTTGGACCTATTGTCTTCAAAACATGCTGATATTTTTATTTTAATAAGTATACATTTTTATTTTATATATAATATACCTATTGTTAACTTCAATTCTCATCACAATCAAAACCATCTATTTACTTTTATGATTCTCTCTTACATTTTATTATGTTATTCTCTTACATTCTTTTCTGTTTCTCTCTTGCATTTATTTATAATTAATGAAACTAACGAATAACTACATGAGGGTTTCTTTCTCTTATTTTGTACGAAAGAGAAATGAAATGAAGTTAGTTTTTTTTCTGAGTGGAGTATATGTTCTTTAGTGGGTGTATGTTGTGTGTGATAGGGTGTATTGTAACTTTTGTATAACTTCAAGATAATATACTCAATAAAATAATAATGCATGACATTTTATAATATTCCCAATAAAATAATAACTTTAGGGTGTTTTTATTTTGAGTGGAATATGTGTTTATTTTGTTTTAGGGAATAAACGATTAAGGTTTTTTTAATATTATTTTATTAGTATAGTAATATTAATACTAATACTAATATTATTAGTAATATTTTAAACATATGTTTGACGGATACGGATATCCAGTAAAACGGATATCCGATAAAATGGATACTCCGCATCAGATACGGATTATCCGTGTCGGATACTAGTATCCGTATCCATTTCCTCGGATATTTTTATAGAGTATCCATATTCGTATCTGTTTCCATATTTTCCGATAAATATCAGCAAATTCAGCTTCGGATATCGGACGGATACAGATTTTCGAATATCCATTTAAAGCCATATTGTATATTGTATGAAATTCTGTTGACCGACATTATATTCTGTCATTTTATTTGTATATTTGTCGTTGTTGTAATAAATATACTTTTGGGGGTTTCCACTTGTTTTCAATTATGGGTTGTTTAAAATGCTTTCTTTAAATTACAAAACGAAATTTTGACAACCCGTTTTCTGAAATATTGAGTGGTTATCCCGTATACTCTTTATGTTGTCACGATGCTGAGAATGATTTCCATCCATGATTCATGTATTATTGGATTATCGGGCTGGCCACCCCTTATTTCGAATACCGGGTTGTCACAACCAAAAGTTTCCATATGAAGAGTAGGATTGAAATAAGACCAATAGATATAAGTGAAATATTTTCCATACCAGTTGTTAAGGGGAGAAAATCAATAGAACTGAAAAGGAGACAGACTATGTCTCAAAAACCTGGATTACTTGCACGATACTTCAAAAAAAATAAGAAAGTTAAAAAATATTGGAGGGTTTGAAGAAATCGATCGAGTTGGACACATATGAAGGCATTTTCGATTTTGTAAAACATATTTGTCTCCACTTCTTGACCATGTTGTTTTTCTCCAACTCAAACTTAACACTAGCAAATATTTTTGGAAAATACATCAACAATATTAATGAAATGAATAGCTATGATTAGGCATCTGCTGTGCATGAGTTTCTTATAAATTCACTTGACAAAACAGCAAGTTCAAAACCTAGCATAACAACTGGATGTGTAACTTTCCTACTAGTGAGCCAAACACCATCCTGATATTTATAAATATCCAAACCAATAATCACATGTACTTTGTAAAAATCACATGGACAATTAAAGTACTCGTGATTTTTTAAAGTACACGTGATATTTTCACGTGTATTTTGAAAGTACATGTGTATTTTGCAAAGTACACGTGTGCTATGTTTTGTAAATATAACAAGTGTACTTTATAAAGTACACATGAACTTATATTGACAAAGTACACGTGTACTTTGTAAAAATCACATGTACTTTCAAAATACACTTGTTATATTTACAAAGTACACGTTTAACTTTGCGTGTACTTTGTAAAAGTCATTCGTACTTTCAATTATGAATAACTAGGTAGTACAATTATTAATATCATTTTGTCTTTTGCATGATCACAGTATTGGGCATGTGAGAAATTTGATATTATTCCTCCTTTTGAAAATTTTAAAGAGAAGATGCCAAAATTCCTTAGGTGAAAATTATCTTCTTTGAAAGATTGGTTTACGATGAATGACATCGCAACAACCAATTTAAAGGAGGCTACAAATAAAACAGCTTGTAAGGACAGTTCTGTAGAAAGGGAATCTCAGTTTGAAGGGCCCAGTTAATCTTTGAACGTTTCTACAGGAAGTCCTATATATGATGATTCATTGTCAGAAAAAGTCGCTGAAGACTTTAATGACAATGAGTTTTCACAGGTTGGAATATTCCCCTTAAAAACATTGGGAGTCTAAAGAAAAAGATTTAAAATGATCAACCAAAAGGAATTGGTAAACCAACAGATGCTGAAAAGCTTGAGAAGGTTAATTTGGAGGAACAAATTGCTAGTTTGAAAAGGAAATTGTTAGAAAAAAATAACTAACTATCTAAAGCAACTGAAGACCTTGATTGTGCACTAAAGAAGGTTTGGAGGTGAAGAATGACAAACTTTCCATTATGAATGTACAGTTGCAGGTAGAGAATAATTCACTTTTGAAAGCTCAAGATGAAATAAAGAAGTTGAAGGTGGAGAATTCCA
Source organism: Sambucus nigra (assembly GCA_949130495.1). Classification (NCBI taxonomy): domain Eukaryota; kingdom Viridiplantae; phylum Streptophyta; class Magnoliopsida; order Dipsacales; family Adoxaceae; genus Sambucus; species Sambucus nigra. Next base: position 173,436,241 of record OX422210.1, on the reverse strand, counting down.
AACTTTTGAAAGAAAAAGAGTTACTAAATAAGTTGGAGGTGAAAAATGCCCATCTTGTCTTGTTAATTAATTTTTTGAAAGAAAATCTTGATCAAGCCACAATAAATGACTCAGATAGAATTAAATAAGTGGAAAGTTTGAAGAAGTAGTGCAAAAATTGATAGATGGGGACGTAGAAAAGGGGACATTGTTGTTGGATCTTCAGCAGTCAGAATTGAAAAGAGCTGAATAGGTACTTTTGATTAAAATATTATTGTATCATTTTTCTATAGAGTACAAGCAGTAATTTTATAAAATACAATTGTATTTTACAAAGTACACGCATATCACCCCAAAGTACACGTGGAATTATTTTTATATTTATTTGTATTTTGAAAATTTTCACATGTACTTTGGTCTTCTTTTCAAATAATGAAGTGTACATGCATAGTTTGATAAAGTACACGCACATTTTGTTTATTATCATTGAGGTTTATGGCATGTTTAATATTTAAACATGATGTTTTCTTTTCACAGGGAAACAAAAAATAATAATCTCAAGAAAAAGATAGAAGATTTGTCATCCTCCATATCTAAAAAGGATGAAGAAATAAATTCAATTCAGAACTCAATGGTTTTAAAAATCCAGGAAAGAGTTGACAGTAAGCCCAAGATTGATGAACACTTTGTATATTTACATCCTATTCATGGTTTGTTAAAAGGAGATGAACACAATAAGGCCTCTACTATCACATTTAAAAAAAAGGACAGAACAATAAAGGCCAGAATAAAAATGGCAGAACAAATGCAGCACGTGAAGTTGACCTGAAAATCTACAAGTGTTCAAAACACCTTAAAGAAGAAGCCTAGAATAAATTGAAAAAATATTTGATGGAGGAAAAGGATACAGGGTAAATCTTCTAATTGTTTATTTTTGCATAAAACTATTAAGATAAAGTACACGTGTTCTTTATAAAGTACACGTGTAATTTATAAAGTACATGCATCTCTTTATGAAGTGTACACACATTTTTGCATCTAACTTTATGACTGTACTTATTTAAGTACACGCATATTTTATAAGGTACACGCATTTTTGTATCTAAATTTATGTGTGTACTTTATTAAGTAGAACCATTTCATAAGGTACACACTTATTTTTATGAAGTACACGCATTTTTGTATTGAACTTTATGCGTGTACTCTATCAAGATAAAGTACACACATAAAGATAAAATACATGCATATTATTATATGATCATAGATTATATACATGTTTCAATTATTCTTCTAACATTATTTTCTTTATTGAAATTCAGCAATTGTCTCTTTACGACGGAGGATGCATTCGTTTGCGCGGACAATATTAAAGAATTACTAAAAGGCGAAGAAATATCGAACCAGATAATTTATTGCTTCTCTCATTTAATGGAGATAAAAATGAAGACCAATGGGCTTCGATGTACCATCGCTTTTAACTTATATGCTTGGGTAAGGAAAATTAAACCTGAAGTATTGCCCATCATTTTAAAATATATATATTATCATACTTATCTTACTAACAAATCTATTACTTTTAACATGTCTCTGTTCAAATAAATGATCATAAAATGCAAAAAGAACAAGTAGAAAAACACATTTTACAATTTTTTTGGAATTTTTGATATTCTTTTCATTCCTATTAGACATTCAATTGGAGATGATGCAGGCCATTTTTCATTGTTAGTTATCTACAAAGAAACAAATAAAGTTGTCCATATGGACTCTCTCGGCCCATTGGATATAAATCAATCCTCATTATCCTACAATGAGGCCAATAAAAAGGTTACGCCCTAAACTTATTTAAATTACATGCACTTTTGTATTTTATATACACAGGGTTTTTCCTCTTAATAGTTTTATGTTTTCAAAGAAAAGTTTTACAAATTGAAGAACCAAGCACTACAAATAAGTTAAAGAGGTACAATAACAAGATCCATTGAAGGGATAGCATTGGAAGATGCACTATCCAACGAGGAAAAATCAATAATAGACTGGCTCTTGAGTCATGATATAAATTTTGAACTACTCAAAGATAATGAATGCACGAGACAAAATAATAGGTAAGATCGAACAATCTTGAATAAATACACGCATAATTTATCAAGTTAAATTTCATTCATATTATGCTAACTGATATATTTATTTTATTTTAATTTCAGTGTTGACTGTGGGGTGTATTGTATATACTATATGGAACAAATTGCCAAAGTAATTGCTCTCAAAAAATCATTTGAAGATGACAAAATTCTCCAACAAAGAGCATATATAGCTAATGAATATTTATTCCATGGTTGTTAATAGGAGGAAATTGTAAAGTTTTTTTTGAAATTTTTTCATAACAGATGATTGTAATTTTTATGCATCTCTTTATGAAGTACACATAATTTTGCATCTAACTTTATGTGTGTACTTAATAAAGTACACGCATATTTCATAACGTACACGCATTTTTGTATCTAACTTTATGCGTGTACTTTATTAAATACACACATTTTTGAATCTAACTTTATGCGTGTACTTTATTAATTTTTTTTTTTTGCATATATATATTTTTTATTCAATGTAGTTCCATATAATTTCTAGTAAATAAATTATGTCGCTGATGCGAACCATTCAACACGTAGGAATAAAAATACTATATATACTTATTCAGCAGGACACAATAACCAAAATCAATTTATTGAGCTCGACTACTTACTATCCCAACTACTTCTGGTCAAAGATATAAATAGCTTTAACTTTTTCTATAAAAGAGTAATATTTGTTCATTTCTTAACCATTACATCTAGTGTAAAGATTACATAATGAGTATCCCATCAGAAGAGTTGCGAGCTGCTCTTGAAAAAGATGAAAGAAATTAAAAACAGCAAGGGAAATTGAGTAAAATCTTTCCTCATATGAAACTACCTTTGAGCAGTTTCAAACATATGTAAGGGAAGTCTACTCTGGACTTTCACCCAATCCTATAGATTTATTTTGATGTGTATGAGGACCCTCCTGAAACACATGAAGACCTCATGTCTTTCTAGACACAAGAAGTTCCATTGAAAATTGCCAAGCTGAAGGAGAAAAAGGCACACTATGAAGGCCTTGTATCTATCATAGAAAAAGAAATTCAAGTATGCTCGAATTTAATTGTCTCTCTTCCTGACACCATAGATGCCTTTAACAACTTTTCTTAATAGAAGCCTTCTTTATTTTTTTCAGCTTTTGTTATGTGAAAAAATTGTACTTTATTTTTTTGTTTTAATAAATATTTTATTTCTTTCATGCATGTATTGTGACTTATATCATACACCAAAACCTACATAATATAGTGCTGTCTCGAACCATGAAATAGAGTAAAAATGTAAAGTACACGCAAATATGGTAAAGCACACGTGAACATTAGGAAAAATGATCACGTGTATTTTACTAAAAATGCATGTACTTTGTCGAACTGATACATACACATAAAAAAAAAAGAACTAACCACATTGTATTGTCAAAATATGTCAAAAAATGTGTATGTCAAAAATGTAAACATTAATATTACATTCATTTATTGTAAAAAAATTGATATGTCAAAATATGATTGTATTGTCAAAATATGATTCTATCTATTCTAAATTATAATACATGCATATTTTTATAAAATACACGCACAAGGTATTGTCCCAAATAAATATTTAAATTTAGTTTATATATTACACGTGTACTTTATAAAGTACACGCATAATACATAAAGTACACACATTTTGAAATATTCGTATAATAATGCCACTGGCGCGGACTCTAATACACATAGGAATTTAAGAATACAAGTGACCTAAGTGTTTTTTTATAAAGTATAAGCACATTGTAATGTCCAAAACCATTTTCTAAATAGTACACGCATTTATATACGTGTACTTTTTTAAATTACATGCACAATACATAAAGTACACGTATATTGAATTATATTTTTGTTATATCAATATGCGTGTACTTTATAAAACATGCGTTCCATTCCAACACAAATAATACCGAAACGAACACTCAACAATAAAATTACAATAATTTATTCAAATGTGAATGTTCATTGATTTTATTTAAATCTAATGTTACAATGAATGAATTGAACAATATTAAGAAGAATCAAATTGGTTCTTTACATGTGGATCTATAATGACCTGTTTTACTACACCTAGAGCAAGTTACTTCTATCATTATGACCTCTCCAACAGATTTTATTCTGTTATTTCTTGGCCTCCTTGTCAGTCTCTTTGTTAATGAAGGAAGGATTACTGGATTTTTAGGTAATGGAATCTTTAGGGACATCAAATCAGGATGAGGAATTATAGGTGATGAGTATGATTTCTTGTAGAAAGATCTTATAATAATCCTCAATATGATCATAAATATTTCCACCTATCTTCCTTACGATAGAAACAACATGAGAACATGGAAAGCATCGTAGTTGCCAACTTTTACAAGAGAAAATTCCTTTTTCTAAGTCAACCGTGGCCCGCACATTTGAATGAATTTCGAATACAGGTGTACTTGAGCGGCTAATATTCCAATGTCTCCCTTTATTCCAATTTTCAGTCAGTAATTTATCAACATGAGGACACAACTCCTTTGACCATACTTCAAATTCAACAAGTTAGTTTGCATTGAAATTCATAATTTTGATCCTCATTTTATCCATCATATTAATTATCAGTAAATTTCGTTTCTCTAGTATCCAAGAGTTGAATGATTTCGCAACACTTGATGCCGTGTCACCATAACACTTAACGGTGAAATATGTACAAGACCAATTCTCCGGAGGCAAATTATCAAGAAAATCAGTGACAGCAACTCCACCTTCCTTCTTCAGGGCATCAGTGTTCTTCTGAAATTCATTAACTATTACAGCATATGCACAACGCATGAAATTTTGAACGATATTCTTTCGAAAGTTTGCAGTACCCCATATTTTCTTCTTTATATTTCCCTATAAATGATGTATGTAGTAGCAATGTGCAGACACTGGAAAAGCCTTAGACACCCCTTCAATAAGACCATTATTTCAATCAAATATGAATGTGATGTTTCGATCTTAATGAGCTATTGCTGTAACACCCCGTATTTTTGTATATTTAATATTTAATTAATTCGGGAATTTTAAATTACTTGTGTGTTGTAATTTTTAATTGAATTAATTATGGCAATATATATATTTAAATATTAATCGGGGAGTGAATGATTAATGTTTAGGGAAATTTATTTACTAAGTGAATAGTAATAATTTAATTACGTCATTTCGGGTATTAATGACGAGATATGCACTTATCCCAACCGGGAGTCGGTACAGACTAAAATGGGTGTGAGATAAGGATTTTTTTTAAATTAATTCGGATGCCAATTATGAGTGCGCGGTTGAGTCCGGATGGGTCGAGATAGTCAGAAAAGAGTACCCGGGGGTAGTAATTGGGTCTCGGGCTATTTTTGGGCATAGTCGGGCCCACACGGGGTGAGTTGGGCCATTTTAATTAAGCCCATTTGGTGAAAAACGGGATGGAGGGTTTTAACCTAGGTGAGGGATTAGGAAATCAACAGCCAACACAATTCTAAGCCTAGGGCTTGAGAGGAAAATTGGGGGAAAGCTTAGCAAAAGCCAAATTGGAGGTTATTGGAGCCAAATTAAGGGACATCAACAACGGATCAGACACTACGAACACTTACAGGCAAGTGGTTAACTGTTGTGATTTCTAAATTGATGATAATCAATTCATATCATAGTGATGTGTAAACCAAAATTCGTTTTGGGGATAAATGGGTACAAAAAGGGGGTTTTGTTAATGGAACCATTGAATGAAATTTAAGGTAAGAATTAGTTGTGTTATAGAATTCTGAGTATGATTATCTGGTTTGAATGAGAAAAATCGAAATATAAAATGATGGAATTTGAATTTGGAATTGGGATTGTACCCTAGAAAATTTGTGTTCTTGGGTAGGTCAAGATTCATAGTGTTAATGATGTTAAAGGGTTTAGATGATATTTTTAGTTCATGAGAGATGTTATGGGATGATTAATATACTGATTTGAGGTTGGTTTTTGGAGAAAGAAACCTTGAAATTTTGTTAATGGTGGAATTCAGTAAGGAAGGAGAGCTGGCACGAAGGGATCGATCGATCGATCGGGGGGCATCGATCGATCGACGATGGAAAATTCTGGGCAGTTCGGCCTGGGTGAGATATAAGGGGGAATTAATTATAAATTAATTTCCATACATTTATTAGTGATAAATAACTGTGAAACAAATATTCCTATCAATTTTGAGAGAGAGTAATTGGGACTAGGATGAATTTATGTGGGGTAGTTAATGGATGAATTTGAGAGATTTTATTCCGAAATAGTGAGATACGGATCAAGTGAGTGAATCCGGGTATCTTGGTCAAGCGACCCCAAGGTAGTGAATTAAGTTTGGAGATAAACTAATTAATTTAGAGTCGGGATATAGACTCGGGAAATATTTAATAATGGACCAAGTGGGTGATTCCGGGTATGTTGGTAATTATAGGTAAATATAATTGGGGAAATTATGGAAATAAATGTGTGACACATTGTGGGTGAAAATGTGTGAATGAAACTTTAAGATGTAAAATGGACCGAGTGAGCGAGTCCGGGGATATTGGTTAAGTGGCATCAAAGTATTAAATTCATTATTGAGAGAAAGTAATTACATTTAGAGTCAGATTATAGACTCGGGTAGAATTGAATTAATGGGTGTGATAGTTAATTTAATTAGAGTTGGATTTTAGACTCGGGTAGTACTAAATTAAATTAATAGGTGTGATAATTAATTTAATTAGAGTCGGATTGTAGACTCGGGTAGGATTAAATTAATAGGTGTGATAATTAATTTAATTAGAGTCGGTTTGTAGACTCGGGTAGGATTAAATTAATAAGGGTGTTAATTAATTTAATTAGAGTCGGTTTGTAGACTCGGGTAGGATTAAATTAATGGGTGTGATAATTAATTTAATCAGAATCGGATTGCAGACTCGTGAAGGGTACTTATTAATTAATGTAATAATTAATTATATTAGAGTCGGACCACAGACTCGGAATTTGGGTTAATTAATTAATGTGTAAATTAATTGTATTAGAGTCGGACCACAGACTCGGATTGGTATTAAATTAATATGTGTGTTAATTAATTTAATTAGAGTCGGGCGATAGACTCGGGGAGGTATTAAATTAAAATGTGTGTTAATTAATTTAAGGAGAGTCGGACCATAGACTCGGGGAAAGTATTATATTAATTGAGGTGTGAATTAATTATATTAGAGTCGGACCATAGACTCGGGAAGAGGATAAACTATTAAGTGAGAAAATTTATTTACGTTGAGTCGGGCCACAGACTCAGGAAATTACAGGCAGTGTACGGAACCTTGAGTACACGGTAAAGCCGGGGTTTATATTATATATATACGGTGTAGTGATAGTATATATATATATATATATATATATATATATATGTGTGTGTGTGTGTGTGTGTGTGTGTGTGTGTATATTGTGTGTGATGTTACATTACAGGCAGTGTACGGGATTTTGAGTACACGGTAAATCCGGGTTTATATTATATATATACGGTGTCGTGATAATATATATATATACGTGTACATATTGTGTGTGATATTAAATATCAGTGAATAGATATTTATTTAATTTATATACTCTAGTGCTTTCAAGGGAGATTGCGTGATGTGGGTGAATCCCCTAGCTTGAGGAGTAGGGTGAGTATATCCCCAGGTCATAGCGTCCGGTATATATGGGTGAGGGATTTATCTCACTTTCAGGGAAGGAATATGACCGCCTCCACTTCATTTATATTTTTATCCAAGTTGGTGAACGATTATAACTTGGGGAAACTAGGTTTTGTGAGCACACCTAGTGAGATAGCATTTTAGAGGGAATCGTCCGGCGAGGGCATACTCAAAGGGATGGATATACGTATGTTATATGTGTGGATGTTGTGGTAAAGGTACGTATATAATGATAGTAAATATTATATACGGGTAATAATGCAGTGTGTGATGTATTTACTTTATATAACTTGTGAGCCGGTTATATGCTACTATTTAAGAGGAATTAATTAAGTTAATTGTGAGATAACTTATAATTCAAGAAATTATTATACTCGGGTTAGAGTAGTATGGCAAGGGAAGGTTATACCAGGACTAGATGGACGGGGTAGTACAACTAGGCGGGGTTAAGGTAACTGGTAGGTGTGCACAATAGTGGAGGGGTGAGAATGTCCTCAAGGGAGTGCGACACTAACTTAAATATGAAGCGCATTCATGCATTTTAAATTACTGCAGTTAATTCACTTGCTAAATATTTTCAAAATGTTTTGGGTTCTAACCCTTGCTATAAAACTATTTTCACAACCTTTTAGGTGTCCAGCCACAGGGACGCCAGGATTGATATTCTATTCCAGGGATACGGAGCTACGAAATATGTGGATGCTAGTAGGAGTTTGGATTAGACGCATCATTCATTCATTCCTAGAGTAGGAATCTTGTATCAGTTTCAGTTTTATTTAGGGCTTGTCGCCCAGACTTCTTTGTACAGTTTTCAGGTGTAATTTATTCAAGTGTTGAATTTTTGTAATGGATTATTTCTTTGGTGTCCGGTGATTTATTCGGCAAGTTGTGTATATATGATTCAGTTTATTTTCATTCAGTTGTGTGAATGGTTTGAATTTTAATTTCGCATGTACTATTTTGTTAAATCAAAAATTTTAAATTGGCACCAACTTTTGGAATAGTAGGTGATTAGTAAGTTTTAAAAAGTTTTCGACAGTGATGCTAAGGATGATCCAACTGGGATTCCTTTTTTAATTTGGTATAAGACTGATCACCCGGTATTTTATTAGGCGGGGTGCCACAATTGCATCATGCAAATTAATAAGAAACCACATCCAATTATCCTTCGATTCTGAATCAATAACTGCATATGCAAGAGGATAAAGGCCTGAAATTATAATGACATATATCAGTACACACAGATTCTATGATGAACTCTAAAAATGGTGCCACTGGCACAAATCAATAAACACGTAGGCTATACAAGAGAATAAATATATTTGTAGTGATAGGTTACACAAATATAAATTATAAATATATTATGATTGTTTTATTTGACAATAACAAAGAAAGAATCACAAAGTACACGCAAAACATTACAATGTAAACATTAAGTGTAAACATAATGTCATATGTACAGAGTAATGACATGTGTGCACTTTATAAGAAATCCAAAAGTACACGCATGACATCATAAAGTACACGTGACATAGAATATAAATTCACGTGTACTGTTTTATATATTGCCTGTACTTTGGGATTGTAATACAAATAACAAAAACAGACCTCAAAGTACACGCGTAATTCTCAAAGTACACGCATATATTCACATGTACTTTGTGATGTCATGCGTGTACTTTATATTCTCTTGAAAGAATATGCAAAGGATTCCAAAATAAAGGTATAATATTGTAAAGTAAACTGCAATGCTTCACATTTACCATTGTTCCCATTCCTTGCAGTTGCCGACAAAATCGTTCCAGGGTACATGTTCTTAAAAAAGCACCATCATGAAATAAAACAGGCATCCAGTACTAAAATCCATTAAAGGATCCTACAAACATTACAAAAATTTTTGTGAATAATTTGCTCTCCAGTTCTACGTCAAGAATGCAATGTGATCCTGGATTATACTACGATAGAAGTTCCCTATGATCATCGATTAATGCATACGAAACTTTCTCATCACCATGAAACTCAGCAATAACCATCTCTTTGCCACGCCATGCATGATGATATCCTATATTAAGACCATAATTCTTCTTCATATCTCTAACTACATCAATTGGTCTTAGCAATGGTGAGAACGTGTGTGCTCGCGTTCAAATGATCAAATTATATATTAAACACCTTTTAACCCAAACAAACCCTAAACATGCAACTAGGTGTGATAGAAACAATATGAAATTATGCAAGAGTTATTCAAACACACATAATTGAGGAAAAATCCCCCACAGGGGCAAAACCATTTATTTTCACTATAATTTGTAAGAGAACGGCTTACAATCGGATTACAATGAAAATACAAGTGACTAAGAATTACCCTCAGGTATCGGATTCTGTAGTCGCGGCTGGAAATATCCCTTTCCAGTAGGGCTGGCGGCTGGAACTATCCCTGTCCAGTAGGGCTGCAATGAAGAAGAAGAACGGTCTCCTCCACAAAAGGTTGAACAGCAAAAGTGCGTTCTTGGGTTGCAAAGTGATTCACAAAGATATGGAATTTGTGTGAATCAAACACCTAGAGCATTGGAACTCAATAGGTGAAGACTTAGGGCTTCCTTTTCTCTGGAAATCGTGTGAATAAGTCTTGGAAAACAACTTCCCGTAGTGGGATTAAATAAGAGAACTTGAGACATAAAATTCGGAACACGATCTGAACACGATCTGATTGAAGTTATCCTTGGCGGACCGGTCCGGGTCTGAGGCGGATCGGTCCGGTTGACATCAGATCAGTTCTTTTATTGAAGGCGGATCGGTCCGGTTGACATCGGATCGGTTCGGTTATCAGCTTCATCGGTTTGCCATCGATCCGGGGTATACTGGCCTCACTTTAGCAGTCGGATCGATCCGGTCTCTTTAGGCGGATCGGTCCGGGTGAACCGGATCGGTTCTTTTATCTGGGCCGGATCGGTCCGGTCTGTTCCCTGATTCCTCTTTTGCTTTTGATATTCGGATTCCGTTGATGAGTGAATGATTCTTGAATTTTCTCAACGGTGTAACGGCGTACGACATATAAACTGCTAATGGACAAAAATGTCCTTACAAATCTCCCCCTATGTCTATGCCGGTACATACATAAAAACAAACATCCGAATTATCAAAATAAAAATGCCTATACAAATCTACCCTTCCATGAACCCAAAACTGGAAAGATACAATTGAATAAGACTGCATCGTTTGATCTTCAAATCTTCAGGAATCTTAACGCTTTTCTCATCAGGGTGTGCAATTCAGTGATCATCAAAGTAGTACCTACACACATGAGATAAAGCAAAATACCACGTGGCATATCGAGTTTGAAATATAGATGCCAATTTATGAGCAAACTCAAATTTCAAAACTCCCCCATAAGATGATAATTCTTTCTCCCCCCTTTTTTATGATGTCCCCAAATAGACAAATGAGAGAAATAAATCAAATAAGCAAGTGTGGGATGTCACAAGTATAATATCACACCATGAATAAACACAAAGAAACCAAGCCGATGATAGCGTAAATGAAGTGGTGTGATCAAATTCGATAGAAAAATCAAAGCATACAAACATGACATATGTGCACGAGGAATATATGATATTCCTAGAGAATGAACTCAAATGCTTCCTTTGGTGTAAAAGAATGACAATATAAGATATTGACTCAATCAAATCAACAAATCAAAGCTCAAAATGATTTTCACACCAATAATGTCCAAAATGATTTTATGCTTTTTCAGGACTTTCAAGGAAGTGTAAACCCGTTTATATTCTCCAACCAAACTCCCTCAGATATTATTTTGAGTAGAGGCATTCTAAATTCTCAAACTTTGGAGAATTGATGGTGAAACCTAAGTGGCCCATATTTGGCATGAATTGCTTTTTATTGCCTTTAAATTTTTTCGGGCTCTTTTAACCTCTTTGGACCTCGGATATTAAAATTCCTCCATTTTTTAGGTCCTTTGTAACGGTGGCTTTTGCGCAAAGGATAGATGATTACCTTTCCCAGCCCCTCCCCGTTATACAAAAAAAACACACAGTCTCACCAAAATGGTTTTTACGTGCATTCCAATCTTGTCAAGTTTTATCACATATTGTACATTGTATAGACAGAATTGAGATGGAAACACTCAAGCCAATATGAGATAGACAAGTGAAATAATCAAATATAGTCGTGCATGTGTGCAAAAAGGATATAGGAGTCAAACATGTAGGAAGATATCACGAATTACATCTCAAAGACTCCATATAATGTAAAGCACATAGATGAAATGATGTAGCCTCTCAAATCTCTATCAAGCAGTCACATGGATAAATGGAATGAAGTTGTGACTTGGCTATCTTACATGCTCATCCATAAAAGAAGCAAAAACATATTTATTTTTTTTGGAATTTTTAAAAATTTTATCAAAATAAAATCTTTTTGTGCTTTTCTTAAAATTTTTCTTAAAGGAAAATCTTTTTGTATTTTTCAAAAGAAATATAAAAAGAGAAAAGAATAAATAAAAGCTGTACAACTAAGCAATGGTACATATAAAACAGACTAGCAATAGGAAGCATATGATATGAACATGAAGAAGCATCCTATTCTAGACATAGACCAACCCCTCAGTCAACTGTGCAAATCCCCAAAGACTTCCTAAGACTCTCAAATCTAAGGGCATCTAAAGGCTTCATGAAAATATCAGCAAACTGACGGTCGGTAGGAACAAAACTCAGGGATACGACTTTCTCCTCAACAAGCTGACGTATAAAGTGCTCACGTATCCTGATGTGCTTGGTGCGCAAATTCTGAACTGGATTGCGAGATATGTGTATCGCGCTCGTGTTATCACAGGAAATGATCATGGTGTCCTGTGATATCCCATAATCCTCCAGCATTTGCTTCATCCACAAGAGTTGTGTGCAACAACTCCCTGCGGCTATGTACTCAGCCTCCGCAGTGGACAAAGAGATGGAATTTTGCTTCTTGCTCAGCCAGGAGACAAGAGCAGAACCAAAATAGAAACACCCACCAGAAGTGCTCCTACAACCATCTACATCCCCAGCCCAATCGGCATCCGAATAGGCGGACAAACGGTCATCGGTATCAAAGTAATACCAAATATCGTATGATAGAGTCCCACTCACGTATTTAATAATACGTTTTAGAGCAAGTAAATGTGACTCTTTTGGAGACGCCTGATATCGCGCACAGACTCCAACACTAAAGGCTATGTCGGGACAACTGGCAGTCAAGTAGAGAAGACTACCTATCATACTTCGATACAAGGTTTACTCTACGTCCTTGCCTGTAGTGTCCTTACTAAGCTTGGCAGTGGTACTCATAGGTGTACGTGCATGCTTAGCGGAGTCTAAACCAAATTTCTTCACTAGGTCTCTAGCATACTTGGATTGGGAGATGAACATCCCATCCTCTAGCTGACGAACCTCGAGACCAAGGAAGAATGTAAGCTCACCAACCATGCTCATCTCAAACTCACTTTTCATCTCCTCCTCAAAGTGGTGAGCATGCTGGGATCATGTGGATCCAAAGACTATGTCGTCCACATAGACTTGGGCAACCAGAATATCACCGTCATCTCTCCTGACGAACAACGTCACATCTACTCCCCCTCTCTTGAAGCCACGAGCTAAGAAATAGGAAGTAAGCCTCTCGTACCAAGCACGGGGTGCTTGCTTCAAACCATACAAGGCTTTTCTCAGATAGTATACATTCTCTGAGTGCTGAGGGTCTTCAAACCCTTTTGGTTGTTCCACATAAACCTCCTCCTGTAGAATGCCATTCAGAAAGGCACTCTTGACATCCATCTGATATACCTTGAAGCGCAGATGACATGCGATGGCGAGCAGAAGACGGACGGACTCAAGCCTCGCAATAGGAGCAAATGTCTCCCCAAAGTCTACACCCTCTATCTGTGTGTAGCCTTGAGCGACCAACCTAGCCTTATTTCAGATTATGGTACCATTTTCATCCATTTTGTTCTTAAAAATCCACCGGGTACCAATCACATTAATCTCACTAGGTCGGGGGAAAAGTTCCCAGACATCATTCTTTTTAAACTGAAGCAACTCATCCTACATAGCAGATATTCAGTGTTCATCCTTGAGTGCTTCTTTATGGTTATTGGGCTCGACTTTGGACGTGTAGCAAAGATGGCTAACAATGTTCTCTAGCTGAGCACGAGTCTTGACCCCTAGAGTGGGATCACCAACAATGGCAGAAGGGTCATGACTCTTGCGAACCCAAGCAGGTGTGTCCCCTAGCGCAGGAGTAGGGTCCACAGAGTGTGAGAGAGGAACAGGTAAATCACTGTCAGAACAATTCTCATCCTCACACTGAAGGTTAGGATCAATAACCGTCGAAGGTTCGTCATCTTGCACAGTGACGTTTATTGATTTCATAACCTTAGAGCTCTTCAGGTTAAAAACCCGATACGCTCTGCTAGTCGATGAATATCCTAGAAATATTCCCTCGTCGCTCCGGGAGTCGAACTTTCCTAATTGCTCTCTATCCCGTAGGATGTAGCATTTACTCCCAAAAACACGAAAATATTCTAGGTTGGGCTTCTTGCCAGTCCACAACTCATAAGGAGTCTGAAGTGTGTGTGGACGCAAATAAACCCTATTCACCGTGTGGCATGCAGTAGACACTGCCTCTGCCCAAAATCTCCTAGAAACTTTACGACCTAGAAGCATAGATCTAGCCATCTCTTGGATCGTTTTATTCTTTCTCTCAACAATACCATTTTGCTGAGGAGTTCTCACAGCAGAAAACTCATGTTTGATCCCGAGGCTATCACAGTAAAGGTCTACCTTTGCTTCTGTGAATTCAGTGCCATTGTCACTACGCATCCTGTTAATAGTGACACCATGTTGATTTTGCAGGACACGACACTTGGTCGTTAAAAATTCTACAGCATCGGATTTCTCTCTCAGAAAACCTACAATGGAGTACCTGGAGAAATCATCTACCATCACGAGGATGTACCTCTTACCACCTAGACTCTCAGTACGAGTGGGACCCATAAGATCCATGTGAATCAACTCAAGAACACGAGAGGTGGTAATGGAATGCAACTTCCTATGAGGACTACGAATTTGTTTTCCCAACTGACAGGGTCCACAAATGGTCGAAGTTGACTTTCCAAGAGATGGTAAGCCACGTACTAGGTCATTTTTAGCTAAGTGGTGGAGATCTCTACAGTTCACGTGACCTAGACGTTGGTGCCACAGATCCATAGGAGTGATCGTGGCGCTGTTGCAGACAAGTGAGGATGTGGGCTCAGTCCCATAGCAATTATCCTCGGTCCTCACCCCTTGCATCAAAAGTTTACCGGCTTGATTGTAGACTTTACACGCGACCCAGTCAAACTTTACTGCTAAGTCAGTGTCGCACAGCTGGCTAATGCTGAGAAGGTTTGCTTTCAAACCTTTGACGTACAAAACATTTTCAAGCTTAGTAAATCCAGGTAACTCGATAGTACCACATCCTATAACGCTAGACTTGCTCCCATCTCCAAAGGTGACTCTTCCATCCTGACAATCCTCAAGAGTCGTAAAAAATGAGGCATCACCTGTCATATGTCTGGAGCACCCACTATCAAAATATCACTGTGAGGTATTATGTGCTTTGAGAGCAACATGAACAACAAAAGCCTTTTTATCTTTCTTAGGTACCCAAGTCGAGATGACCTTTTGTTTGCCTTTGTTGTTGTTGGTTTTAGCTGGAATGTGAGAAGCATTCACTAACGGCAAAGACATCCGTCGGAATTCTTCCATTAAACTCTGAGTCATGGCAGCTAAGAACTCAACTCGCTCTCTCAGACTAGAAAACTCATCAGTATGACATGGTGGGGCAGTAGTACGTCGTGTCCGACCCATGCTATAGCAAGATTCCCTAAGGTGGCCTTTTCTTTTGCAATAAGTACAAAAGATGACAGTCAAAGGCGGACCTTGGTTTGCTTTTCTTCGTCGAACTCTCCTTCGAGGTTTTTTACGATGGCCATAAGGAGTCGTAGTAAACTCAGGAACTGGTCCAGGTGCAATTTGGGACGTGGAGGCACCATCATAACCAATTCCTTGCCGATCACCAAAACCTAAAGCGGGGCCGAGGAGCATCTTTCCCATCTTCCCAGATCTGTCCTCGATTTAAACCTTGACTTCCCGTGCTTTCTCAAGATCATGAGTCAGCTGGGCAACAAGGGCTTCAAGTTTCTTTCGAGTCTCCACGAAGGAATGGAGCTGACTCGTAAGACTAGCCACTTGTTTAGTCATGTCCCCTCTCTCTTTCTCTAAAACACTCTCTCTCTCTCTAAACAGAAACTCTTTCTCGACACAGGCAGATTCTCTCTCTCTCAGGGCGGTGACGGTGGAGGACTCTCTTTTTCTCGCCTTTCTTAAATCTTCCTCTAATCCGGTGATCTTAAGAACTAGCGATTTGTTATGTTTTTTAGTTTTAAATGACTCAGAATATAACTCAGCATAGGCGCGTTGAATATCACTCTCGCTCTCACTTGAGTCATCCTCCCCCTCACTCTCATCGATCTCACTGTCGAGGTGTCCCTGTGAAGCATCATCTTCATCGTCGTGAAGAGAACTAGGAGTGCTCACTTGACTGGCCATAAATGCGGTGAAGTTACACTCATGCGGTGACTCATCTCCTAAATCCACCGTCTCGACCTCACTGTCGTCACTAAGGGTAGCATTAAGGACAGCTTTCCCTTTCTCTCTATTAAAACGATTGGCACACTCAAAGGCTCTATGACCCCTACCATCGCATTCAAAACATCTCTCACTTTCTTTCAGAGGAGGGTTTTTGGAGTCTTTTTCATTTTTCTTTTCAAACTTATTTTTCTCAAATTTCTTTTTATCTTTAAAATTGCCTTTTTTCTTAAATTTGAGAATTCTTTTGAAATTTTTTGCAAAAAAGAGCCAAATCATCTAGGTCAAAATCACACTCAGAATCTGACGTGTCAGTCTCTCTCTTTCTAGATGACTCTACCCTCTTTCTAGTCGACCCCTCACTCCTTCTCTCTTGGGCTTTAAGTGCAATTCCCTTATCTTTAGATTTAGCAGTTTTAGGGAACATATCAATTTCATAAGTTTGCAAATCTCCTACAAGTTCTTCCAATTTTAGCGTATTTAAATTACCCATAGAATTTAGCACAGTGACTTTAGGGATAAAACGCTTAGGCAAAGAACGAAGAATCTTTTTAACAACTCTAGCATTAGGAATATGTTCACCAAGATTAAAGCTAGTATTCACAATGTCAGAAAGTCTAGCATAAAATTCATCAAAGCATTCAGTTTCATGCATGGTGATGGTTTCAAATTGAGTTGTCAAATTTTGCAACTTAGATTCTTTCACAGCATTAGTTCCTTCATGGGTGAGTTGTAAAACATCCCATGCCTCTTTTGACGTGGTGCACGTCATTATGCGTTTGAACTCATCAGGTGTGACAGACCCAGAAATAGCACTTAGACCTTTAGAATTAAAAGATGACCATTTAAATTCTTCATCAGTCCAAGAAGTGTCAGGTTTCAAGTTGGTCACATTATCAACAGTCACGGTGCCAAAATCCAGACACGTTCATCAATGGCTTTTAAAGACGACCTTGTCCCGTCAAAAACAGGCATTTTATTATATAACTTCTCCAATTGAACACCCACTTTTTCAAAAATCATTTTTTTCAGAAAATTGATATCATTAGAAAAAATTTGCGGAAAATAGGAATACGCGATAGATTAGCGTAACCTGCTCTGATACCAATTTGAGAACGCGTGTGCTCGCGTTAAAATGATCAAATTATATACTAAACACCTTTTAACCCAAATAAACCCTAAACATGCAACTAGGTGTGATAGAAACAATATGAAATCATGCAAGAGTTATTCAAACACACATAATTGAGGAAAAATCCCCCACAGGGGCAAAACCATTTATTTTCACTATAATTTGTAAGAGAACGACTTACAATCGGATTACAATGAAAATACAAGTGACTAAGAATTACCCTCAGGTATCGGATTCTGTAGTCGCGGCTGGAAATATCCCTTTCCAGTAGGGGTGGCGGATGGAACTATCCCTGTCCAGTAGGGCTGCAATGAAGAAGAAGAACGGTCTTCTCCACAAAAGGTTGAACATAAAAAGTGCGTTCTTGGGTTGCAAAGTGATTCACAAAGATATGGAATTTGTGTGAATCAAACACCTAGAGTATTGGAACTCAATAGGTGAAGACTTAGGGCTTTATTTTCTCTGGAAATCGTGTGAATAAGTCTTGGAAAACAACTTCCCGTAGTGGGATTAAATAAGAGAACTTGAGACATAAAATTCGGAACACGATCTGAACACGATTTGATTGAAGTTATCCTTGGCGGACCGGTCCGGGTCTGAGGCGGATCGGTCCGGTTGACATCAGATCAGTTCTTTTATTGAAGGCGGATCGGTCCGGTTGACATCGGATCGTTTCGGTTATCAGCTTCATCGGTTTGCCATCGATCCGGGGTATACTGGCCTCACTTTAGCAGTCGGATCGTTCCGGTCTCTTTAGGCGGATCGGTCCGGGTGAACCGGATCGGTTCTTTTATCTGGGCCGAATCGGTCTGGTCTGTTCCCTGATTCCTCTTTTGCTTTTGATATTCGGATTCCATTGATGAGTGAATGATTCTTGAATTTTCTCAACGGTGTAACGGCGTACGACATATAAACTGCTAATGGACAAAAATGTCCTTACAAATGGTTTATCTCTTAACTCGTCAACAAGAAATGTAGAAACCAATTTGGAGTCAATCATTTTTCTTAATGGACTACGATATACACCCCTACAAGTATGCTAATTGTTCATAATTTTTATATAAAAATAACCATTTAATGTTGATAATGAATCATGAAATCTCCACATGCAATTCTCAGTATTCCTTTTAGAACACTTTGCTATCACCCGAGTTTTATCATTCTTCAAATATATATACTTGAAACCAATATCACGAAACTCAACCACACCTCCTTTGAAATACTGATCTTAATGACTAATATATGTATTCCAATAATTGGAGGGATAAACTTTTGACGTACTCGGCTCCACACCTCTAATATAAATATTTTTTTCAACACCACTACTAATATCAATCGCAGTGGATGGTGATATATAATCTACCCTTTCTCTACTTTTACCACTACATTCAACCCTCTCACAACTTGTATAACTATGGTCAACCTGATGGCAAATTCTATACGTACATTTACCAGTGGCAAAAGCTGCTGAATTAAAGACATATATCCAAATAAAATCAGCATTGAGAATGACTTGAGATCGCAACATAAAGTGAACATCTTTATCACAAAGCAACATGAATCGACTTTCATCACCAAAGCCATATTTCAATGAAAAAGATCCAGCTTTAAAATCCATAAACCTACTACGTAAGTCATTGCATATGAAATCTAATGAATTGTCTTAAAAAATTTCAATGAAAGTCGTATTATCCAAATAACAACACCTAGCAATCCGACAACTTTCCATTATCACTTGCATTATATTAAAACAAAAAAATAGATTTGTTAAAGTTCTATTTTAATTAATGCCGCTGGCGCGAACCAACAAACACATGGCCAACAAAGACATGACTATTCTATTAAACATGACTCAATAGTAATAAAGTAAATGCACATCAACATTATGAAGAATTAATATCAAAAAACCAAATGAAAATTAATCAATAGAAAATCACGTGTACATTAGATCAAATTGCGTGTACTTAACTGCTATTTTCTGCTCATGTATATACAAAGTATTTTACTGTTGTAAAACATCAAAATTGGTTAATGTCATTGGCGCGGACCAATAAACACATGCCCATCTAACACATGACAAGCCTATTATGTAATGAGTCAAGACTAACAAAGTAAATACACATTAACATTATTCCAAATTAATGTCAAAAGAAAAAAAAACATAAATAATCAAGTCCAAAATTCACATGTATTTGACATCAAATTGCGTGTACTTTACGACAATGATCATTTGAGGTTTATGCATGAACAACTTGTATATACATAAAGTACACACACACATGAACACGCAATCAAAACATATAAATACACAACCTATTACGAAATCAAGACATAAGGTCAAAATATATTCATAAAAAATGAAAATACAATTATAAAAACACACAACCAAATCATTCATTCAATTTTCAAGTTAATTCATCACATGATTTACACAATTACAATGATTTGATTAAACGAAACAAATCAATCAAGCTATTTTAATTGATCGACATGCAAAACATTTCTTCATAACAAGTATAAACTTACAAATGATCGATTAAATGTAAAGGAAAATCTAAGTTAAACAAAGCTCAAAGGATTGATTTCTTCGAACAAATTGATAACTTTTTCTTTGACAAAACAAAACTCGTTGAACAGAAGTGAAAATAAATCATGAGATCCTAAGTTAATGGAAAGAACAAACGTGTTTAACAGAAGCGAAATGAAGAAAGAGAGGGACATGCTTATTGGAAATGTTGCCAATCGCTGATTAGGTGAATGATAACAAAATGAATGAAATGTCGGAAAAGATATTTATATGGACCTAATCGTTTAATTTTTTTTTTGACCTGGTTAAAAAGTCCAAAATATCTTGTTAAGGGACTAGACCGTAAAAACCTAAACTTTATTTCCAAACAAAAAAGAAATGGAAGAAAAGGATAGTTTTTTTACTACATTTTACCTTCTTCCTCTTAGAAAAATTATTTTCTTTTCAACTCTCAAACAACAAGAAATAAAGTTATTTTCTCTTCTCTCATAAACTCTCAAATAAATGAAGGAATATTAATTTATCTTCTCTTATTTTCTCTTCTCTCTTTTAACTTTTCCTTCTTTTCTTTTCTCTCATATTAAACTTTCCCTTCTTTTTTTTCTCTCCTGGACTCTCAAACATAGCCTTAAAGCTAAATAGGGGAGATATCATGGAAAGGAAAGTGGCCAATGGTTTATTAAGGGGGCTTTATATTGTGCCATGTGGCACAATGAGGAGGCTAAAAAATACTCAGTTATATAATATTGTAATAGATATATTAATAGTTTTTCAACACGTGCGATGCATGGGACTGACTCATTTTGTAATAAAGTTACACAACAATATAAGAAGAAAATTATCAACCATTACATGTACAACACCAAAATACAAATGAAATTTAGTGAGGTGTTTAAAACCTTTACATTTATAAAATAAAAATATTTAAGAAAAATAAAATATGATAAAATGAGAATAATTGAAAAATCCCCAATTTTGGTACCACTTTTTATTTCAGTATGAAGCTCATGAATTAGGAAATACATAAGAGCGAAGCATGTAAACTGCATAAAGTTTAAAGAGACAAAAAAAAGGATAACATTCATCAATTATCATATCACTAGAAACACTCATCCATGATCACAATATTTTTTTAACAAACTTGTGGTAGAATTTCTTCATAAAAAATGATCGAAACTCACTTAATTCTACAAATTAAGTATATACATGATATCCTTTGTAGATGTAAAATTAATCAAGCATAATCAAAAGAGGAATCGTATAAATAAGCACTCCCAAAAGCAAGTAAATAATAATCAAAAAAATAATCATCTCCATTGAATAAATTAACCTTTCCCTTGAAGTCTCTTTGCCTCTCTTCATAGAACAAATTATCCACACCATTTATGTTCAGCAATTATAATTGTCGGTGATGACATCGCTCAGGGACGACTCAAATCGCGATCAATTGGCTAAGTTATATATATATATATACACACACACACACACTTGTGTGTCGCCTAACGGTGAGCCAAAAAATTATCGGCTAAATTATCGGCGCTCTCTCTCTTTTGGGCTCACCGCCAGGTGATACATGTCCCTTCGGAACTGTTAAAATGTGAGACAGTCTGCACAAGAGCAGTATTGTGTATATATATATATATATATACACATACACACACACACACACACACACACACACACACACACACTGATATAGAGAGAGGAGGTAGAAAGGCATAAGTAGATAAAAGGATAGGGACACTTTTATTGCAACAATTTTATAATGCATGGGTTGATTATTTTTTTACTCAAAATTAATACAACTAGTTGGAAACCGGGCCCGCGCACTACGTTAGGGTCGAAAAAACAGTCGAGGAATTTCAAACACATAAAAGATTCTAAATAAAAATAAAAAATCGATTAATACCCCTATTTCTCATCTGAAATACAACAGTTGTTAAAAAAACAGTAAAATTATGACTAAAGTCATTTAGTGACAATGGATAGAAATGTATGATAGGCCCATAATACTATCTTAAATGGTTATAAATAAAAATTTATAGTTATAAATAAAATTTATAGTCATAAATAAAAATATGTTGTCTTACTCTTCGTAAAGATGAAGAAATAAAACTGCTAATGAGAAATTAAAACATAAAAATGTGTAAATAAAAGCTTTTTATCATAACCACTAAAAATAAAATAAAATAAATATGTAACATAATATAACTTAGCCAAACTCTAGGAATATACCAATCACTAAGCAATTCCAAAGCAAGGAAAAAAATGACACAGTATTACGCAAAATTTATATTGATGCACAGTTGTTGTGTAAAAAACTAAAAATATTGAAAAGAGTGTAGGTTTATAAATACAAATAAAAATATCATCAATTAAAATCTATGCTAAAATAGTGAAACCTAATTTTAACTTAAACGGAAAAAAAATAAGGGGTGGTGATTAAAACACACCAAAAAGAAAATCATAATAACAAATCTACCATAACCATTCATGGTTACAATTAAAATACAATGATTCACATCCACAACAAGAAAAATTTAGTAAAACAATTGGTACCACAATGTTGGTAATACAAAGAAACAACACTTGTTAAAGATAAATAACAAAGAGTTAAATACACATGCCAAAGCAGTAATGATCAGGAAAAAAAATAAAAAAAAATTCTCCAATTAGGATCCAAAAATTCATACCGAATTTCCAACCATAGCATGAGCAGTGACATTGTATTTAAGTCTAAAAGCGAAAATTACTAATGTAATAAAGTAAAAAAATATATCTTGAAAGTTTTTCAAATGACGCACCCACAAAATTATTTATTGTCGGTAATAACAACACATTTAGTTTTTTTCAGCTATGGACCAATCTAAATCTAATGAAAACTTTGTAGACAGTCAAATAGAGTATTCTTTTATGTATCTTATGTGACACCCCGCCAATTTTAATCACAGTTGATAAATCCTTTATCAAAATAAAACATGATTCTCATATGGTTCTTTCTCAGTATCATTGTCGAAAACCAAATTAATTACTAATAACCTATTAGGTCTGGTGTCAAATTTTAAATGTTTGAATCTTTTTCTCAAATGCACAATTAATCCATCCACACAATTAATATAATCATTAATTGAAATAAATAAAACAATAATCGATAACTCTCGATAAAACATTAATACAACCATATCGAATATGCGTAAATGAAAATGCGAAAAATTATATAAAATAAATGACAACAGTTGGACAACATGCCTGAATATGACTCATGATACCTCATATATAGATCACAAGGATAGAAGAGTCTAATCAATCCCTACTAGCATCCACAGCTGCTGCAACATTGTCTGACTCGAAGGAATAATATCATCCAGGCGTCCCTGTGTCTGGACACCTAAAAGGTTTTTAAAATATTTGCAACCGGGTCAGAGCCCAAAATGTTTTTGAAAATATTTAACAAGTTTTTAAAATACTTTAACATTTAAAATGTGATATTCTCCATATTTAAACTGGTGTCTCACTCACATGAGATACCCCTCACCTCTCATCTAATAGTGCACACCTAACACATGTATTTTAAATACCACAGTTACGCTACCCAGCCTAACTCGCATCTCTCAAACCTTCTAAGTAACCATACGCTATCTTATACCCGCGTATATAATATTCAAAGCTTTCGCATGAGCTTATGCATCATAAAGTCTCACTTATAATTTATCCGTTCATTATGAATATTCACATTTTAGTGTCATTAGTCCCGTATATAATTTTCTCATCTTTATATATGTACATCACATTTAACTCCAGATTTTATCCTCCCGGATGAACTAGAAATCATTTCGCATCTCATTCTTTATTTTGTCCATACATACATACATACATATATATATATATATATATATATATATATATATATATATATATATATATATATATATATATCCGTGTGTGTGTGTGTATGTGTGTGTGACAACCTGCCTAATAAAATACTGGGCGATCACTCCTATATCAAATTAAAACAGGAGTCGTATATGGGTCATTCTTAGCATCACTGTTGAAAATCCATTTTAATTACTAATAACATATTAGGCTGGCGTCAAAATTTTACTTAACTACTATCTTTATACAACTACAAATAAAACATCCACACAGTTTGCGTAAATGAAACTGAAATGAAATAAAATAACCGAACACTCGGTCAAAATATACAACCATAACGAATGTCGCACTAAAAAGGCGGTAAAAGAATAACTAAATACAGTTGGGATATTAACCCGAAAATTTATACAATACCTCATATCTAGATTACAAGAAGGGAAGCGTCTATCGAGAACCTGCATGCATCCACAGCTGCTGCAGTAGACGTCTGATTCGAAAGAAGTGCCATCCAGGCGTCCTTGTGTCTGGACACCTATATATATAATATATAGCAAGAAAGGAAAAGTAGATAAACGGGTCAGAGCCCGAGTTGTAAAAATATTTAGCAAGTGCGTAAATGCTTTATTTTAAAAATATATTTTATCTCATATTTAAATTGGTATCGCACTCCCATGAGATACCCCTCACCTCTCTTCTAATAGTGCACACTTAGCGCATCCTAACAAAATACCCTAGTCAAGCCACCCCTGCCTAACTAGTCTGTTAATCCATCTTCTAACAACCCAAGTACCAAGGGCTAAAATTCTCTCCATTCTCAACACTGCGCTAAATTCGTGCATGGGGTGTCTCGCAAAGCGAAATCCAAACAAGGAACCCCCCCCGATACACTACTACTTGACAGGGTTAATGGTAGAGATCCATTAGGCCCGTAGTACAAAACCAATATATAAACACATGCTCATATATTAATATACATATCATATTCATTCTTATATACATCTTACAATATACATCCGGATAATATCTCCCGGACTGAGGTTTCATTTACAAAATGTTTACTAATTCCATTTCATTTCAAAACTTTCCATTTCCCTTCTTCTATCCAGGAAATATATTTAAAGCAAGTTTTATTATCATAAAAATTCTTTTCCGTTTTATAACATCCCATTTCCCTTCTTACCTCCAGGAAATGTATTTAAAAGTCAATTTTATTATCATAAAAATGCTTTTTCAAATCATATGCTTCCATTTCCCTTCTTCTATCCAGGAAGTGTATCCGAAGCCAATTCATTTATCCCATTTCCTTTCTTCTATCCAGGAAATTACTTAAAGTCAATTTATTATCATAAATTGCTTTAACATATCATATAACACATTCTAAGACCGCCCGTTCGGGTTTCCCCACTGTGCGCGCCCCTAAATAGCTATCATCTTCCAGGGCCTATCATCAAGACAACCTGAGATCCTACAAAGCAAGACGTCGGGAAGTGGCCATATTCCTGCGGGAGAGTCATAACCACACCCAGAATTACCTCACCAGCGCTGAAAACATACAAAAATCTCTCATATGGCCTAGGACTATATCCACCCTGCATTCATTAGCTAGGGAGCTTCACCATACGCACGAAACTTCCCTTATGATAGCGATTTAGAGAGGTGTGTATACATAAATTATCATTTATGAAAATCATTTCTTTTTCCATTTTAAAAACATTCATATTGTTCATTTTCAAAAGTCATTTATATCATATCATGTATATACTTTAATCACATAGTATATATATATATATATATATACACTATATAGTCCTCCTCGAATATATATATATGGCCATAATTGCCAATCACGTAATAATATTTAAGTATTATCTCTCTTAAATATTCTCACACCTAGATCTCTATTTAAGGACGTGTGAATAAACCCGAATGTACCAATTTATACTAATAATAGCATTTAAGTAATTGCACTCTCACAATACTTAACCCAAAAGTATTCCCAAGCATTCATTAAATCCATACCCCAGATCGTACACTAAATTAATCCGAGGTTCCTTCTTTCATCCCGGGGTTTACTCACCATCAATACCATTATCTAGGAGTCCTAATATCATATCTAGAATCCCCGATAATAATGTCCAAAACCATAGTTTAAATCTCCCTAAACTTTAAAAGGAGAAAACCTCAAAAGTCTGCCAATACCGAATCGATTTGGCCTATCCGAATCGATTCGCCGGGTACCGAATCGATTCGGCCTGTCCAAATCGATTCGAAATGGTTCTACTTTCAAACTGTCTCTTACCGAATCGATTCGGCCTGTCTGAATCGATTCAACTGGTCCGAAATCCCCAAATCTGCTTAGGGTTTTATATATAACCCAAAAACCCAAAAATTAATCCAATCACCATTTAAATTATAACTCAGATTTATTCCTACAAACCCAATGTTTTCATATCTACTCAAGTACTATAGAGGTCCTAACACTCTATTTGAGAACCCCTAGTATTTATCTCCAATTTATTCTAGCATTAATTTCTAACTAACTATTTCGATCTCGGACAACTTTTCGTAGAAAAATCACTATAAATCCAAAAAAAATCAGAAAAATACGCGGTCGGCGCCCACACGACCATATCGAAAAGATATACAATTTTCATTTTTTGACCAAGAGCTGAATCAATTCGCCCTGGCCGAAACGATTCAGTTAAGACGCAGGTCACTATTCACCTTCATAAAAAATAATTCCAAACCTCCATTTTTGTTGTTTCTAAGCTCATCCAACAACTCAATCTATGTTTTACAACTAACACATCAATTTATTTGGGGTATTAAACCATTTCTCTTAGATTTCAACCCTAAAACCATAAAAACCTAGTTTTGGCATTTCTCCCATTTCAATTCCATTTTATACTCCATTAACATGGTTTTAATACTAGAAATCATTAAGAGTTTACATTACATCAATATGTAAAATCATATTCAAGTTTTCCCAATTTTACTTTAAGGGTTCTAACCCAAAAATCATATAGTTTACCAACTATAATATGAAATAAATGCACAAAATGAAATAAAGCAAGTACACACTAGCCCGGAGGATGAAATTCGACGACCTCGAGTCGAATCCGGCGGAGTTTGGACGAAATCCCCCATTTTTCTCTTCTTTTGTCCTATTCCTTTATTTCTCTCTTTCTTTCTTCTTTCTTTTCTTTCTATTCTTTCCTCTCTCCCTCCTTATATAAGGAGAAAAGGGTTTATACCCCTTAAAACCCAAAAACGACTCGTTTACTCAATTTCGAGCCCTTTTAACTTTAAAATTTCCCGAAACTCCATTTAAAAAATCGGACACTCTTTTCCGACTATCTCGGCCATTCTGAGACTCACGGTACAGTCAAAATTTTCATCCGAGGTACTTGACCACAAATCACTATTTCAACTCAAAATAAATAAATGTAGTATTCCCATGAAGATATTATCTTCTGTCGCTTTACCCAGCTGCGACATGTGATGAAAATACTCCAACTTATATTTACTTAATACCAAAAGTAAATATAACACTCATCGACAATCGTCTAATCCTCGAAAATCCCAAAAATTACTATTCCGAGAAATTCTCCAAATTTCCAATTTATATCCAATTATGGAATTTAATCATCTCTAAAAGGACGGGTTGTTACATACTCCCCCCCCCTTACAATGGAATTTCATCCTCAAAATTCGGATATAACCTACACCACTAGCCTAGGATCACAAATTCCACTACGTCTTAGTACCCCCCAAATCAAAAGGTGCTAACACGTTGGTCCCTTACCATATTCCACCTACCTCAAGGTGTACTCAAACCTACTTGCCTCACCACAAGCTCATCTAACTTCCCTCCTGCTAATGCACAACAACGACGTTCCATCTCACACACTCCAAATCCATTCGTGACTGCCTCCCGGCATAACTTCAACTTTATACACTAAGCCTCTTCTACTTCAGGCAATATATAAAGACAAATTACTAAGGTCCACATACACCTTTCTAACCCGTGCACATCTGCACATCCGTTCTGAACGTTTGATACTTAACACTCTCTCTAAATAAGGATCTCCTTTCCTCAGTGTAATACTCACACATGGGTCCTCCTAACCCGGGAAATTCAATTCTTCTTACATCGGCGCCACTAACTCTATTGAACTTACACCCTAATAATGCTACGGTCTATGCGGTACCCTACCTACATGAAACGAGTATAATCCTAAGTATATCCCTAATGCCCAAGGCCTCTCTCAACTTCTGACATTTGCTTGGTTTCATGCGTGGGACGTCTCGCAAAGCGAAATCCAAACAAGGAATCATCCCATTACACTACTCCCTCGCGTTGTCGGTCATCGAGATATAGCGACCTAAGGCACACCAGCGGGACGTCCTAAATCCTACCTCGCTAACCTACGAACGCATTCCTACTATTCTATTCTTCTACCTATACGAAAAGGAAATCTAACTAATCGAAGTGCCCACTCTCTGCAAATCGTTACGAACATATAATCCTCAAATCAATTTCTCTAAGTCCTACTTCACCCACCCACTTGTGGTGAGAGGACCACTTTAGTGCTTTTCCATAGCACAATATTTCCATAAATATACCATCATCACATGGCTCATAGTCTAAAGTGTTTCATCCACACTATAAGACTTATCAACAAAACCAACATCCTTGCATCCTATAACATCTCTCCACTCCCGACGTCGTTAAGGTTCATGCGTGGAGCGTCTCACAAAGAAAAATTCAAACAAGGAATCCCTCCAATTACACTACCACTTAACTTTGTCGGTCGTGGAGGTCCGTCAACTTCAAATACGCAATTGGGATACCCTATCCCCCCTCTCAACAAAATGTGGTCTGAACTCCCATCTCTATCCAGGAGCCATACCACTAAGCGCTCGTACCCCACTCAGTCCTTGCGCAATCAATAATGAGCTTAAACTCACAGCTCAACAATCAGCCCTGCATACCTTAAATCACATCTATTAGGTTGCCACATACTCAAATTGCGATAATGAAACCTCTGCTCATTGAAGTTCCATCTATGCACATCATAAAGGCGAACTCAACCTGTATCCAGGTAATATATCACAACAATAACCCGTTCCACCCTGAGAACTGCGGACACGATAGTCTTGACATCCTTAGCCTGCTATCGCTCCGATAATACCATAATGTATTATACTCGCCATATTACCAAACTCGTATAACACATATAAAATGAGTATCACAAGCCATATATATTTAAAATATCAACACCCGCCTTTACAGCGAAGGAAGGAAAATAAAACTCCGCTACCACGAAAAACACAAAGACCTACATTATATAATGTTATCGAGACCGCCACAAAACTCAAATTACACACACGAGTCTAGGTCTAACGAAACACCGCAACTTTGTCTAGTCACACCAAATATACCTATTCATTCTAAGGTTAAACTCATGACAACAACTAATCCCCACCTCCTTTCGCCTTCCTCGATTAGCACACGAACCTAGAACGAGCGCGCAAAAGATTTCCATAATCTCATACTATAGCAGGAGAACGAAATCTCACAAGAGAAATCAACAATCCTAATCCTGAGGCTCTATATCAAATCGAGATCAACGCTTAAAGAGTAGTACGTCCTCACAGATTCCTAAGGACACTAGAACCTGATTCTCTAATACCATCTGTGACAACCCGCCTAATAAAATACCGGGCGATCACTCTTATATCAAATTAAAATAGGAGTCGCATATGGATCATTCTTAGCATCACTGTCGAAAATCCATTTTAATTACTAATAACCAATTAGGCTGGCGTCAAAATTTTACTTAACTACTCTTTTTAAACAACTACAAATAAAACATCCACACAGTTTGCATAAATGAAACTAAAATGAAATAAAATAACCGAACACTTGGTCAAAATATACAACCATAACGAATGCCGCACTAAAAAGGTGGTAAAATAATAACTAAATACAGTTGTGTTATTAACCCGAAAGTTTGTACAATACCTACTATCTAGATTACAAGAAGGGAAGCGTCTATCGAGAACCTGCATAGATCCACAGCTGTTGCAGCAGACGTCTGACTCGAAAGAAGTGCCATCCAGGCATCCCTGTGTCTGGACACCTATATATATAATATATATAGCAAGAAAGGAAAAGTAGATAAAAGGGTCAGATCTCAGTAACAGCCCACCCTTTTGGGGACGATTAAAATCCATAATTGGATATAAATTGGAGATTTGAGGAATTTCTCTAAATAGTGATTTTGGGGATTCTCGAGGATTTAATGATTTTCGAGGAAGGTTGTAATTATTTCTGGGACTATATAGGTCGAAATATTTTAAATTATATGTCGCTATTGAGTTAAGTGGCACGAGGTAAGATTTTTAATTGGAAAAACCGCATTTATTTATTTTGAGTTGGAATAGTGATTTGCGGTCAAATACCTCGGATGGGAATTTCGACTGCGCCATGATTCTCGGAATGGCCGAGATAGTCGGAAAAGAGTGTCCGATTGTCGAAATTGAGTTTCGGGTAATTTTAGAGGTAAAAGTAACTCGTAATTGGGTAAACGAGTCGTTTTTGGGTTTTAAGGATTTAAACCCTTTTTCTTTCTTTATAAAGAGGGAGAGAGGGAGAAAAGAGAAAGAAAAGAGAAAGAGAAGAGAGAAGAGAGAGAGAGGAAGGAGAAAAGAGGGGAGAAAAGGGAGATTCGGGCCAAACTCCGTCGGATTCGATTCGAGGTCGTCGAATTTTATCCACGAGGCAAGTGTTTACTTGCTTTATTTACTTTTGTGCATTAATCTCATATCATAGTTGGTAAAAAATATGATTTTGGGGTTAGAACCCTTAAAATAAATATGGTAAAAGTTGATTATGAGTTTACATATTGATGTAGTGTAAACTCTTAATGATTTTTAGTGTTAAAACCATGTTAATGGAGTATAAAAATGGGTTTAAAGGTTAAGTTGGGGTTTTTATGGTTTTAGGGTTTAAAACTAAGAGAAATGATTTAATACCCCAAAATAATTGATGTGTTAGTTTTAAAACATAGATTAGATGTTTATTGAGTTGTTGGGTGAGGTTAGAAACAACAAAAATGGAGAAAATGGAGTTTGGGATTTTGGGAGAGACAATGAATAGTAACTCGTAAGCTTGTGGGGTTATTTTGACTAGGAAGAGAATTGATTTAGCTTTCGGCCAAAACACGAAAGTTATATATCTTTTCGATACGGTCGCGTGGGCGCTGACCGCGTATTTTTCCAATTTTTCTACGATTTGATATGATTTTTACAAGTTGGCAGCTCCGGGTTGGAATTTCCAACTAGGAAATCAAATCGGGAATTGAAAAAATTACGGCTATAATTAATTGCGTAGATGTTTGGGATGATTTTTAGGGTAGTTTAGAAACCCCAAAAATGAATTTGGGTTGTTGGATTAAGGATTTGAGGAATTAAAGTTTTGAGGACCTGGTGTGACCGATCGACCGCGCCCCTATGGCCGGTCGATCGCGTCAAGGAGAAAGGGCCTACTGCTTTGTTTCGTAGGCTTATGTACAACCCGCGGTCGACCGGGGGTCTAGGACCGGTCGACCGGTGCCCTATTTTCAGTCCAAGATTTTGGAGATTATTATTATTTCTCCTCTTTGAGATTAAAGTTTAAGGGCCTTCTAAATTAAAGTATATTAGAGGGTTATGTCCTAAGGGACTTGTGGATTTGGGAGTATATATATATATATTCACTTAGAGTGAATTAATATAGTTGGGGATATCCAATAAATCCTTAAGAGATGATTAAGGTTATTATTATTTGTCGAAGTAAGAAAATACTTTGGGTTTAGTATCATGCTTATATGAAAGCATCATTATGATTCTTTGAGAGAATCCTTGGGATTAGTGGTCATCGCTAGATGCTATCGGCCACTATGGCTGTTTATATATATTCTAGGAAGAATATATAGGATATGTATATACTGTGTGATTTAGGTATATATATATATGTTATGATGGAAATGATTTTGAAAATATAAAAATGAATATTTTCAAAATGGAAAGATAAATGATTTTCATAATTAATAAATTATGGTTACACACCTCCCTAAATCGCTATCATAAGGGAAGTTGCGCGCGTTGTGGTGAAGCCTTCCTGGCTATTGAGCAGGTTGGATATAGTCCCTAGGCCATATGGGCGTTTATTTGTTTACTGCGCTGGTTAGGGGATTCTAGGTGTGGTCCTGACTTTCCCGCATGCAATATGGTCGCTTCCCGACGTTGGTAGGTTCCCAGGTTGTCTTGTATAGATAGGCCCTGGAAGATGATAGCCATTTAGGGGCGCGTCCAGTGGGGAAACCCGGAGGGGCGGTCGTAGATTTATTAAAGCAATACATGATAATGGATTGGTTTTAATTTACATTTCCTGAGTATAAAAAGGGAAATGGGATAAAGGTTTGGCTTCGGTAACACTCCCGGATGGAAGAAGGGATGTGGAAGCATATGATTTGATTAAAGCATTTTCATGATAATGAAAATGGCTTTGGGTACATTTCCTGAGTATAAAAAGGGAAATGGGATGATTTAAAAAGGAAAAGCATTTTTATGTTAATAAAATTGGCTTTTAAAAAGATATATGTTTTGGTAAAGCAATTCATGCTAATGAATTGGCTTTAAATACATTTCCTGGATATGATAAGGGAAATGAAAGGTTTTGATATGAGTATAGAATACACCTCAGTCCGGGAGATAGATCCGGATGTGTATTATAAGATATAATTGATATTATGTAAACCTCAGTCCGGGAGATATTATCCGGACGTATATTGTAAGTGTACATATATATATATATATATTTATACATTTGTGTGTGATACGGGCCTAATGGATCTCTACCATTAACCCTGCCAAGTAGTAGTGTATCGGGGGGGTTCCTTGTTTGGATTTCGCTTTGCGAGACACCCCACGCACGAACTTAGTGCAGTGTTGAGAATGGAGGGAAGTTTAGCCCTTAGCACTTGGACTACCTGGGGTAGGTAGTAGATGGGTAAATTAGACTAGTTAGGCAGGGATAACTTGACTAGGGTATGGTGTTAGGGTGCGTTAGGTGTGCACTATTAGAGGAGAGGTGAGGGCTATCTCATGGGAGTGCGATACCAATTTAAATATGAGATAAAACTATTTTTTCTAAAAATAAAGCATTTATGCACTTGCAAAATATTTTCAAAATTCGAGCTCTGACCCGTTTATCTACTTTCCTTTCTTTCTATATTATATATATATATATATATATATAGGTGTCCAGACACAGGGACGCCTGGATCGAAATTCTTTCGAGTCAGACGTCTGCTGCAGCAGCCGTGGATGCTTGCGGGTTCTCGGTAGACGCTTCGTTCCTTGTACTCTAGATAGGAGGTATTGTACAAACATTCGGGCCCAATGGTCCAACTGTTTTTATTTATTCTTCGCACGTTATTCGATATGGTTGTATATCTGAACCGAGTGTTCGGTTATTTTAGTTCAGTTCATTTTCCTTTTAAGTTTCATTTACGCATTAAATTGTGGATGTTTCATTAATATTGTTTAAAAAGAGTAGTTAGGTAAAAGTTTTTAACGCTCGCCTAATAAGATATTAGTAATTAAATGGATTTTCGACAGTGATGCTAAGAATGATCCATATGTATATAGGAGTGATCGCCCGGTATCCCATTAGACGGGTTGTTACAATCTCGAGTTGTAAAAATATTTAGCAAGTGCATAAATTCTTTATTTTAAAAATATTTTTTATCTCATATTTTAATTGGTATCGCACTCCCATGAGATACCCCTCACCTCTCTTCTATTAGTGCGTACCTAGCGCATCCTAACAAAATAACCTAGTCAAGCTACCCTTGCCTAACTAGTCTGTTAATCCATCTTCTAACAACCCAGGTACCAAGGGCTAAACTTCTCTCCATTCTCAACACTTCCCTAAATTCGTGCGTGGGGTGTCTCCCGAAGCGAAATCCAAATAAGGAACCCCTCCGATACACTACTACTTGGCAGGGTTAATGGTAGAGATCCATTAGGCCCATAGTAAAAAACCAATATATAAACACATATTGATGTAACGTGTTCTAAGACCGTAAATTGCCATAAATTGCTTTAACATATCATATAACGTGTTCTAAGACCGCCCATTCGGGTTTCCCCAGTGTGCGCGCCCCTAAATGGCTATCATCTTCCAGGGCCTATCATCAAGACAAACTGGGATCCTACAACACAAGACGTCGGGAAGAGGCCATATGGCTGCGGGAGAGTCATAACGACACCCAGAATTACCTCACCAGCGTAGAAAACATATAATAATCGCTCATATGACCTAGGACTATATCCACCCTGCATTCATTAGTCAGGGGGCTTCACCATACGCACGCAACTTCCCTTATGATAACGATTTATAGAGGTGTGTATACATAAATTATCATTTATGAAAATCATTTCTTTTTCCATTTTGAAAACATTCATATTTTTCATTTTCAAAAATCATTTATATCATATCATATATATACTTTAATGACATATTATATATAGATACTACATATTCCTCCTCGAATATATATATATGGCCATAATTGCCAATCACATAATAATATTTAAGTATTCTCTCTCTTAAATATTCTCACACCTAGATCGCTATTTAAGGACTTGTGCATCGCACTCTCACAATACTTAACCCAAAAGTATTCCCAAGCATTCATTAAATCCATACCCCAGATCGTACACTAAATTAATCCGAGGTTCCTTCTTTCATCCTGGGGTTTACTCACATCAATATCATTATCTAGGAGTCCTAATATCATATCTAGAATCCCCAATAATAATCTCCAAAATCATAGTTTAAATCTCCTTAAACTTTAAAAGGAGAAAACCTCAAAAGTCTGCTAGTACCGAATCGATTCGGCCTATCCGAATCGATTCGCAGGGTACTGAATCGATTCGATCTGTCTGAATCAATTCGAAATGGTTCTACTTTCTAACTGTCTTTTACCTAAATCGATTCGGCTGGTCTGAAATCCCTAAATCTGCTTAGGGTTTTATATATAACCCAAAAACCTAAAAATTAATCCAACCACCATTTAAATTATAACTCGGATTTATTCCTACAAGCCCAAAGTTTTCATATCTCCTCAATTCCTTTAGAGGTCCTAACACTCTATTTGAGAACCCCTAGTATTTATCTCCAATTTATTCTAGCCTTAATTTATAACTAACTATTTTGATCTCGGACAGCTTAGAAAAATCAATATAAATCCAAAAAAAATCAGAAAAATACGCGGTCGTCGCCCACGCGACCGTATCGAAAAGATCTATAATTTTTAATTTTTCACCAAGATCTGAATCGATTCGCCCTGGCCGAATCGATTTGATTAAGACGCAGGTCACTATTCACCTTCATAAAAAAATTCAAACCTCCATTATTCTCCATTTTTGTTGTTTCTAAGCTCATCCAAGAACTCAATCTATGTTTTACAACTAACACATCAATTTATTTGGGGTATTAAACCATTTCTCTTAGATTTCAACCCTAAAATCGTAAAAACCTAGTTTAGGCATTTCTCCCATTACAATTCCAATTTATACTCCATTAACATGGTTTTAATACTAGAAATCATTAAGAGTTTACATTACATCAATATGTAAACTCATATTCAAGTTTTCCCAATTTTACTTTAAGGGTTCTAACCCAAAAATCATATAGTTTACCAACTATAATATGAAATAAATGCATAAAATGAAATTAAGCAAGTACACACTTGCCTGAAGGATGAAATCCGACGACCTCGAGTCGAATCCGACGGAGTTTGGACGAAATCCCCCATTTTCCTCTTCTTTTCTCCTCTTCCTTTCTTTCTCTCTTTATTTCTTCTTTCTTTGCTTTCTATTCTTTCCCTCTCTCCCTCCTTATATTAGGAGAAAAGGGTTTATACCCCTTAAAACCCAAAAAACGACTCGTTTACTCAATTTTGAGCCCTTTTAACTTTAAAATTTCCCGAAACTCCATTTCGAAAATCGGACATTCTTTTCTGACTATCTCGGCCATTCCGAGACTCACGGCGCAGTCAAAATTTTCATCTGAGGTACTTAACCGCAAATCACTATTTCAACCCAAAACAAATAAATGCGATATTCCCATGAAGATATTATCTTTTGCCTCTTTACCGAGCTTCGACATATGATGAATATACTCCAACTTATATTTAGTTAATCCCAAAAGTAAATATAACACCCATCGACAATCGTCTAATCCTCGAAAATCCCAAAAATTACTATTTCGAGAAATTCTCCAAATTTCCAATTTATATCCAATTATGGAATTTAATCATCTCCAAAAGGACGGTTTGTTACAATATATATATATATATATATATATATATATATATATATATATATATATATATATATATATATATATATATATATATATATATATATACAATAAACTATACACATCAAGTATATCCATACTTATATATCACACACTATATAAGTATAATAACCATCCCTCAGAGCTATAACTCAATGGATGCAGTCTCTAGAATCTATCATCTTCTAGGGAATACACACATCATCCTGGGTACCATCGGTTGGGATCTCACACTGACCTGATAAAGACATATCACAAATGTAGGGGAAGCGGTCATAGTTCCTCACCTGAAAGTGAAACTGAATCATACCCAAGACGTCTCACCCATGATAAAGAGCCACACTGCTCAAATAACTAGATGTTATGACCTGGGGACTATACTTACCCTGCTCCTCAAGCCAGGGGATTCACCCACATCGCGTAACTTCCCATGATATCACTAGAGGGGTATGTTTCACATAAATATATCAATCACACACAGATATATTTATAATCATATCATATTTATTCCGTCCCTATACCTATATATATATATATATATTCTCTCGAATATACCAATTTGTATAAATTCATAAGTATACACACAACTTATGTTAATCCCATAGGTATTCACTCACTTGTGATACAATTATCACATTGATTTCTTCCGATTATTATCTTATCACGCCTAGCTAGTATTCTAGTTTCATCCTACTTGTACATTCGGATTTCACTCATATATTGTCGACACATACATTCTACACGCATCAATGTATATATACCCACCGAAATGATTTTCCCGAGTGTTGTTCGTCCCCAACACTCTTAAAATTTATAACCTGGATCTTATTCCCACTAACCCGAGATTTATATTTCACTCATTTAATCTTTTAGAGGTCCTCACACTCTATATAGGATCCCCTAATATTGTGTGACACCCCGACTAATTAAACACCGGGTAGCTACTCCTTTATAAAATTAATTCAAAATGCCAAGTTGGCTCAGTTAATAGCATCACTGTCGAAAACATTTTAAAGATTACTAACCACCTAGTATTTAAAAAGTAAGTGCCAAATTTTATTAAATTTGATTAACATGCAACAAAAGTAATGAAGAAATAAATAACACCATTCACCATACTGAAGTGAAACGAATAACCATCACAAAATGTAAATAAAACCTGGAGGAAAAACTCCTCAATACAAATCCCACAACTGATAAGTAAACTGAAATAAATAACTAAAACTGAATACTGAGCAATACATGCTAGAGTCTGAAAACTGAAATGTAAAAATGTCTAATAGAATTGGGCAACATGCCCTACAACTGATAGATGCTGAGACTGGAATCCAAATGAGAGAAGCGTCTACATGCAAATCCCTGTAGCTTCCACAAACAGCTACAGCTCGTCACCTGAATGAGAATCCTATGCTTGGTGTCCTTGTGGCTGGGCACCTAAAATGGTTTTACAAAAATATATATTTGGAAGCAAATGGGTCAGAGCCCGAAAGTGGAAGTCATTTTAAAAACCTGCAAGTGCTTTAAAAACATTTAAAACATCAAATGCAAAGTACATGTTAGGACGTGCACTCACATTAAATTCTCACCTCTCGACTAACTGTGCACTCCTAACGTAAGTACCCATCTATAACTACCCTTTCCACTAGCTAAGTGACAACGTAAACTAGCTAGACAAGCAAAGGTTCTACCCATTTTACTCGGTTAATTTAACATAACAACGCTCGTAATTTAATAGAGGTTTAACGTAAACTCAGTTACTAACTATGCCATTGATATAACTATCAGCTAACTCATTATATATCTCGAAACAATACCGGAATATTTTTACAACATTAACATGAGGATTTCCATAAATTTAATGTATATTATTCACATCATAAATATACGATACAAGCACCCCGCAATCTAAGCTATGGTGCACACATACTCTGCTATCCATCCCGGTACATCACGTACATAAGGATCACATATTCCGAATCTCTCAGGAATAGTTCAGATAACACAAATCACAAATAGTGGAGGCGAACATAGTCACCATCACATGGGTCACGCACATACCTACGCTCCCATGGTCAGCGGACTTATTAATATCACAATAAGTCTTTCTATGACCTATGTTCATCAAGGTACCAGTCTATATCCCCCCCGTAGGCACACAAGGATTAGAGGGTCCTAAGCGAACGAAACCTCCCGTGATAGCAAGTATGGTAGGTATGTCATACATACAATCCATATATCAATACTAAGTAAACACACATCTTAGTAATATCGTATTATATTCGTAGTACATATTGCACTCTCGTACTAATTATAATTATCACAACTTATTTTATTCCGGTTCATAATTATACGTGCCATAATTTATCCTCACATCGTAGAAGACACTCACGTCTCAACCCAAACGGTTCATTGAATATAACTCTAGTGTATGATTTACTCATCTCAATAACCCAAAAGTCCCAAATCAATCACTATATCATCAAAGGAATGCTAACTCTACCCTTGAACCAGTTTTCGGGACTCCAAAAGTCAAAACAGTCCAAAAAGGACCAAACTGTCAACTCGTTAGAAGTCTCGTTCGAACGAGGCTTCGAACGAGTTTGGACTGTCAGGTCGTTAGAAGTCTCGTTCGAACGAGGTTGTTCGAACGAGGTCCCAGTTCGTTCGAACGAACTGACTCTTCTAACGATATCTCGTTCGAACGAGATATCGAATGAAAATCCTACTCGTTAATAACGACTGGTCAACTCGTTAGAAGCTCGTTCGAACGAGTTCGTTCGAACGACCTGGGGCTGCTTCTAACGAGATGCCAGTTTCGGCCCAGAACTTCCCAAAAATCGTTTTTCACCATTTTTACTCCTCAAACCTCTTCTAAAATTCGTTCCCACAATATATTGAGTTCTCTAATCATCCTCAAACATGTTAAGGGGCTATACTAACATCATTAAAGGGTTTAATATCTTCTAAACATCATTAAATCGCAATTTCTACATTAATTCCCAATTTTCTTCAAGAACATAAACCCTAACTTTTTCTCATCATAAATTCCCAGATTTTAATTCGTTTATACATCACCTAGATATGAATCTCCGAAATTAAACCTCCCAACAATGTTTCTACATGCAAACCTATCCCAACATTCAATAATAACTTCAAATATCATGGGTTTTCTTTTAATCTTTCAAGAACAATCAAGATTCTTCAATTTCTAACATGGAAAAGACATTCTTCGAATTTAAATGAAATAAAGTCACTTGCCTTGGTTTGATTTCTGAATTTGGTGTGGATTCGGTGTAGAATTTCTGCAGAATTCCTCTCTCTCTCTCCTTCTCCAAGCTTTCTTCTCTAAAAAGCTATGGTGGCTAGGGTTTGCTTTGGGGGAACTTATGAAAACCTAATTTAATAAACCTCCGTGGCTTGTTGGGTTAAAAAGGGTTGGTTGGGTCAATTCCTTATCAGATTACAACTCTCAATTTTCGTCACTTTTAATTACCCAAAAATACCAAATTACTAAAATACCCTTTATGGTGCCGGAATGGCCTAAAGATACCCCCGGACCCAAACTAAACCTCCGGCTAGTGTTTTCTGACTATCTCGACCCTCCCGGACGCGTTGGCGCACTCAAAACGACCATACGGATTATAGATTTTAAATTCACTTTTAATAACAAAATATTATACCGTGACGCGGCGGTCCCACGCGTCTCAACAAAATTTCCAAATCGCCGTATATAAATCTCACGACAAATTTTATAATACCAAATACATATATAATCATATATGTACATAATCAAATACCAATTTGCATCATATTAGTATTTATAACCCGGATTAATTTCCAATTAATACGCATTTAATTAATTAATCCCAAAAATAAATATAGCCAAAAAGTACGGGGTATTACATACTTCCCCCCTAATAACTGAATTTCGTCCCGAAATTCGAAACTAGAAAGTACCTGCTAAAAATAACTCTGGATAACGTTCGCGCATCTCATCCTCGTGCTCCCATGTGGACTCCTCAACATTGTGATGTCGCCACTGAACACGCACTAACGGGACTATCTTTGACCGCAGTTTCCTCTCGCTTCGGTCCAAAATAGCGATTGGCCCCTCCTCGTAGGAGCTATCCGGCTGGAGATCGATGTCCTCCACAGCAATGTGAGAATGAGCCAAATTATCTCTAAGGTATTTCCTCAGCGAGGAAATATGGAACACGTCGTGAATCCGATGCAAGTGCTCCGGTAGTCCAAGTCTATACGCAACGGGTCCGATCCGCTCAATAATAGGAAACGGCCCCACATACCTCGGTGCCAATTTCCCCTTCTTCCCGAATCGCATAATCCCCTTCATCAGAGAAACCCTGAGCAAAACTTGGTCCCCCACTTGGAACTCCCTGAAGAACCTCTTCGCATCAGCATAACTCTTCTGCCTGTCTTGAGCTACCCGAATGCGACTCCGAATCAACTCAATCCTTACCGAAGTATCCTGAATCACTTCCGGCCCAAGTAGTTTGTTGTCCCCCACCTCCAACCAACATGTTGGGGAACGACAAGGCCTACCGTACAATGCCTCAAACGGATCCATGCCAATCGTGAACTGATAGGAGTTGTTGTAAGCAAACTCCACCAGTGGAAGGTACTGCTCCCATCCACCCCCGAAGTCAATAATACACATGCGTAGCATGTCTTCTAACATCTGATTGGTGCGCTCGGTCTGCCCATCAGTCTGCGGATGATAAGCCGTACTCAACCGCAATTCCGTGCCCATGGCCTCCTGGAAACTCTCCCAAAACCTCGAAACAAATATCTTGTCTCTGTCAGACACGATATTCAGGGGCACACCGTGAAGTCTCACAATCTCTGAAATGAAGAGCTGGGCATACTGACCCGCAGTGTAATCAGTCCTAACGGGTAAAAAGTGAGCGACCTTGGACAATCTGTCCACAATTACCCAAACGGAGTCGTGACCCCTCTGCGACGTAGGCAACCCCGTGATAAAGTCCATGGATATGCTCTCCCACATCCACACCGGAACCTCCAATGGCTGTAGCAATCCTGTTGGTCTTTGATGATCCACTTTTACAAGCTGACAAGTGGCGCATTTCGAGACAAACTCAGCGATATCTCTCTTCATACCGCTCCACCAATACTGCCGTCTCATGTCTTGGTACATTTTGTCCCCTCCGGGATGTACCGCGAACCGTGAGCCGTGCGACTCAGCCATAACATCGTGCCGCAATTCTTCCCCTTCCGGAACTACTAACCTCCCATTGAAGCGCAATCCCCCGTCTGAGCTAACGGTATAGGACTCGGCTCCCTCTGCTAGCAATTGGACTATCTGCTCCTGACAGAACGTGTCATTAGCCTGTGCCCGTACTACCTTTGTGACAATCTGCGGGGTAACGGTCATCACAGACATGAAAGATCGGGCCACTGCATCTTGGTGTCCCAATTCCTTCCACTTAGCTTTCCACACCTCTGCCACCTCATCTGCTGGCCTACGGCTCAACGCGTCTGCTACTACGTTAGCCTTACCCGGGTGGTACTGGATGTCGAACTGGTAGTCCTTCACAAATTCAAGCCACCTACGCTGCCGCATATTCAGTTCCTTCTGCGTGAACAGATACTGTAGTGACTTGTGGTCCGTGAACAGCTGAAATTTCTCCCCCAAAAGATAGTGCCTCCAAATCCGTAAGGCAAATACCACTGCCGCCAACTCCAAATCATGTGTGGGGTAATTCTTCTCATGAGGCTTAAGCTTACGGGATGCATAAGCTATGGCCTGTCTCTCTTGCTGCAAAACACCTCCAAGCCCTTGCAAAGACGCATCGGTGTAAACCAAATACTCAACTCCCGGTCTCGGCAATGCTAACACAGGTGCTGAGGTCAATTTGTCCTTCAACTCATCGAATGCCAACTGACAGGCATCACTCCAGATATATGGCACACCCTTACGAGTAAGATGTGTCAAAGGACCTGCTATCTCTGAGAAACCCCGAATAAACCTCCTGTAGTATCCTGCTAGACCCAAGAAACTACGAATCTCTGTTGGTGTCGTGGGCTGTCCCCACTCCCTCACCGC
This sequence comes from Sambucus nigra, assembly GCA_949130495.1. Taxonomy (NCBI): domain Eukaryota; kingdom Viridiplantae; phylum Streptophyta; class Magnoliopsida; order Dipsacales; family Adoxaceae; genus Sambucus; species Sambucus nigra. The sequence continues at coordinate 173,393,734 of OX422210.1, read as the reverse complement.
TGACACCTTCCCCGGATCGACAGATATTCCCTGGTCGAAAATAATGTGACCCAAGAACTGGACTTCCTTCAGCCAAAACTCGCACTTCTCATATTTTGCATACAGCTCGTTCTGACGAAGTGTCTGCAAAACCAGCCTCAAATGCTCGGCGTGCTCCTCCTCTGTCTGAGAGTAAACCAGAATGTCATCAATGAAGACAATGACAAACTGATATAGGAAATCTCTGAACACTCTGTTCATCAAGTCCATAAACACTGCTGGAGCGTTGGTCAAGCCGAAAGGCATAACCCGAAACTCATAAGAACCATATCTCGACAAAAACGCAGTCTTCGAGACATCCTCCTCCCTGATACGCAACTGATGGTATCCCGACCTCAAGTCAATCTTCGAGAAGAAAGAAGCTCCTCTCAACTGGTCGAATAAGTCATCGATTCGAGGCAACGGATACTTATTCCGTATCGTGACCTTATTCAACTCTCGGTAGTCCACGCACAATCTCAGTGAACCATCCCTCTTCTTCACAAACAAAACTGGAGCGCCCCAAGGTGAGGCACTCCTGCGAATAAAGCCCTGCCCTAACAGCTGCTCTATCTGATCCCGTAACTCTCGCATTTCAGCCGGAGCCATACGGTACGGTGCACGTGCTATAGGTCTCGTACCCGGTAGCAAATCAATAACGAAATCTATCTCTCGACTGGGTGGTAAGCCTGGTATCTCCTGAAACACATCTGAATACTCCCTGACAACCGGGATCGAATCCAAAGGAATCACAACCTCCTTAGAGGTATCCTCCTCTATGTAATACAGATGAGCGGTCGATCCTCCCTCTGGGCGAGGCATCGCCACTATAAACATCTCCTGCCCCGGAATGGCAAAAACAATGCTCCCGCTGAAGCAATCAATCATGGCTCTATATGCTACGAGCCAATCCATACCGATGATCACATCGTGAACATGCATGTCTAACACTAACATGTCTGCAGGCAATACCAAACCTCCAACCTCTACCCCGACTCCCCGGCATATAAAGAAAATAAGTGACCCACTCCCCAATGGTGAGTCGACACACGTCACTGTGCTCTCTGCCGTAGCTAACAATCCTAAAGCTTTCGCGAAGCGTGTAGCAATAAAACGGTGTGTAGCACCCGTATCAAATAACACCCGACCCATAGTGCCATGGATAGGAAACGTACCCTCGATCGCGGGCGGTGCCTGTGGAACTGCAGCCTGGTGAACGTTGTAGACACGTCCATACTGTAGCTGCCCCTGCTGAGCTGGGACTGCTGGAATGGGTGGCAATGCTGCCATCTGTGGCGATGCAGGAAGAGCGGCGGGAAACATAGGTCTCTGTGACTCCTGGCGAGCACCCTGCTGCTGCTGCTGTGGGGCCCTGCCCCTATCAGGACAATCCTGCTTCTTATGGCCAGTCTTGCCACAAGTAAAGCACTTCCCTGGGAAGTTCCCTCCCCTCTGCCCCTGCTGTCCCCGGCCCTGGTGGCCGTTACCATTCCTCCCTTGGCCCTGCTGGCCCTGATGGAACTGCTGCCCATTCTGCCCCTGCTGGCCCTGATGGCCGTTTGGACCCTGATGGCCGTTTGGCGGAAACCTCCCTGTCCCTGCCTGTAGTTCCCTGACCGGAACCTCTTATTGTCCCCCTGCTGGGTACCCTGCTCAGTCTGTCTCTGCCCCTGACCGGTCTGTGCCCCGTTGGCACCATGCCCTCCAGTCCTGCCCTGATGGCTAGACTCCCCTGACCGCTTGCCCTCGGCCATATGAAAACGGTGGTCCTGGCAGTGTAGTAATGCAGCATTAACCACATCAGAATACGTGGCCAACGATAGGTTCCCAAGCAGATGCTGTCGGATTCTCCAATTCAACCCATCAGTGAACTTCTCTATCTTCTTCTTCTCTGTTGGAATCTCGTCTGGAACGATATTCAACAGGTTAGTGAACTCGGCCTCATATTCGGCCACTGTCTTGCCCTCCTGCTTCAAACTCATCAGCTTCCTCCTCATCTCTGTATGAACTGCAGACGGAAAGTACTTGCGGTCGAACCGCACCCAGAACTCCTGTATCGTGAGGGTATCCCTCTCCTCCGCGGTGGTAATAGACTCCCACCACTGTAATGCAGATCCCACTAGCTTGAAAGTAGCTAGCACCTGTTTCTGAACATCAGTGCACTCATGCATCCTCAAATGCCTCTGTATGTCCTTCTTCCATTGGCTTGAGACTACCACGTCTGAGCTACCTGCAAACTCTGGCGGATGCGCTTTCTGAAAAGCGTCACGTACACGCTCCCAAGCAGACGGGAATGCATTAACCTGTACTGGCGCGGCAACCGGCGCCTGAGGTGGTGCTTGCTGAATCACGGTAATCGCGGCATTTACCGCTTGGGCTACTATAGCAGCAACCTCAGCGGCGTTCAACATGCCCTGAACTGGAGCGGGCTGTGGTTCGGGCGTAGCATTCCTGGGAACTCGTCGTGCACGTCGTGGAGGCATCTGAAATAAGAAGAAAGTTTATAAGTTCACGGTTTATAAACTTAACATAGCTGAATAACGAAGCATACACAAAAGAACACAACAGTCCTAAAATATAGGGCTCTATATCAAAGAAAACGTAGCGGAAACATAATAGCCGTACAGATCCTAAAGGACACTAGAACCTGATGCTCTGATACCACCTGTGACACCCCAACTAATTAAACACCGGGTAGCTACTCCTTTATAAAATTAATTCAAAATGCCAAGTTGGCTCAGTTAATAGCATCACTGTCGAAAACATTTTAAAGATTACTAACCACCTAGTATTTAAAAAGTAAGTGCCAAATTTTATTAAATTTGATTAACATGCAACAAAAGTAATGAAGAAATAAATAACACCATTCACCATACTGAAGTGAAACGAATAACCATCACAAAATGTAAATAAAACCTGGAGGAAAAACTCCTCAATACAAATCCCACAACTGATAAGTAAACTGAAATAAATAACTAAAACTGAATACTGAGCAATACATGCTAGAGTCTGAAAACTGAAATGTAAAAATGTCTAATAGAATTGGGCAACATGCCCTACAACTGATAGATGCTGAGACTGGAATCCAAATGAGAGAAGCGTCTACATGCAAATCCCTGTAGCTTCCACAAACAGCTACAGCTCGTCACCTGAATGAGAATCCTATGCTTGGTGTCCTTGTGGCTGGGCACCTAAAATGGTTTTACAAAAATATATATTTGGAAGCAAATGGGTCAGAGCCCGAAAGTGGAAGTCATTTTAAAAACCTGCAAGTGCTTTAAAAACATTTAAAACATTAAATGCAAAGTACATGTTAGGACGTGCACTCACATTAAATTCTCACCTCTCGACTAACTGTGCACTCCTAACGTAAGTACCCATCTATAACTACCCTTTCCACTAGCTAAGTGACAACGTAAACTAGCTAGACAACCAAAGGTTCTACCCATTTTACTCGGTTAATTTAACATAACAACGCTCGTAATTTAATAGAGGTTTAACGTAAACTCAGTTGCTAACTATGCCATTGATATAACTATCAGCTAACTCATTATATATCTCGAAACAATACCGGAATATTTTTACAACATTAACATGAGGATTTCCATAAATTTAATGTATATTATTCACATCATAAATATACGATACAAGCACCCCGCAATCTAAGCTATGGTGCACACATACTCTGCTATCCATCCCGGTACATCACGTACATAAGGATCACATATTCCGAATCTCTCAGGAATAGTTCAGATAACACAAATCACAAATAGTGGAGGCGAACATAGTCACCATCACATGGGTCACGCACATACCTACGCTCCCATGGTCAGCGGACTTATTAATATCACAATAAGTCTTTCTATGACCTATGTTCATCAAGGTACCAGTCTATATCCCCCCCGTAGGCACACAAGGATTAGAGGGTCCTAAGCGAACGAAACCTCCCGTGATAGCAAGTATGGTAGGTATGTCATACATACAATCCATATATCAATACTAAGTAAACACACATCTTAGTAATATCGTATTATATTCGTAGTACATATTGCACTCTCGTACTAATTATAATTATCACAACTTATTTTATTCCGGTTCATAATTATACGTGCCATAATTTATCCTCACATCGTAGAAGACACTCACGTCTCAACCCAAACGGTTCATTGAATATAACTCTAGTGTATGATTTACTCATCTCAATAACCCAAAAGTCCCAAATCAATCACTATATCATCAAAGGAATGCTAACTCTACCCTTGAACCAGTTTCCGGGACTCCAAAAGTCAAAACAGTCCAAAAAGGACCAAACTGTCAACTCGTTAGAAGTCTCGTTCGAACGAGGCTTCGAACGAGTTTGGATTGTCAGGTCGTTAGAAGTCTCGTTCGAACGAGGCTGTTCGAACGAGGTCCCAGTTCGTTCGAACGAACTGACTCTTCTAACGATATCTCGTTCGAACGAGATATCGAACGAAAATCCTACTCGTTAATAACGACTGGTCAACTCGTTAGAAGCTCGTTCGAACGAGTTCGTTCGAACGACCTGGGGCTGCTTCTAACGAGATGCCAGTTTCGGCCCAGAACTTCCCAAAAATCGTTTTTCACCATTTTTACTCCTCAAACCTCTTCTAAAATTCGTTCCCACAATATATTGAGTTCTCTAATCATCCTCAAACATGTTAAGGGGCTATACTAACATCATTAAAGGGTTTAATATCTTCTAAACATCATTAAATCGCAATTTCTACATTAATTCCCAATTTTCTTCAAGAACATAAACCCTAACTTTTTCTCATCATAAATTCCCAGATTTTAATTCGTTTATACATCACCTAGATATGAATCTCCGAAATTAAACCTCCCAACAATGTTTCTACATGCAAACCTATCCCAACATTCAATAATAACTTCAAATATCATGGGTTTTCTTTTAATCTTTCAAGAACAATCAAGATTCTTCAATTTCTAACATGGAAAAGACATTCTTCGAATTTAAATGAAATAAAGTCACTTGCCTGGGTTTGATTTCTGAATTTGGTGTGGATTCGGTGTAGAATTTCTGCAGAATTCCTCTCTCTCTCTCCTTCTCCAAGCTTTCTTCTCTAAAAAGCTATGGTGGCTAGGGTTTGCTTTGGGGGAACTTATGAAAACCTAATTTAATAAACCTCCGTGGCTTATTGGGTTAAAAAGGGTTGGTTGGGTCAATTCCTTATCAGATTACAACTCTCAATTTTCGTCACTTTTAATTACCCAAAAATACCAAATTACTAAAATACCCTTTATGGTGCCGGAATGGCCTAAAGATACCCCGGGACCCAAACTAAACCCCCGGCTAGTGTTTTCTGACTATCTCGACCCTCCCGGACGCGTTGGCGCACTCAAAACGACCATACGGATTATATATTTTAAATTCACTTTTAATATCAAAATATTATACCGTGACGCGGCGGTCCCACGCGTCTCAACAAAATTTCCAAATCGCCGTATATAAATCCCACGACAAATTTTATAATACCAAATACATATATAATCATATATGTACGTAATCAAATACCAATTTGCATCATATTAGTATTTATAACCCGGATTAATTTCCAATTAATACGCATTTAATTAATTAATCCCAAAATAAATATAGCCAAAAAGTACGGGGTATTACATATTGGTCTCCAAAAGGAATTCTTCTCCAATCCTTTTAAGTCCAAGAAAATTTCTCAAATTTAACTATCATAAAAGAACTAAACCAATGGCCAAAAATGAAACGATTTGCTAACTAATAAACAAACCGAATCAATGGTCCCCAAACCGAACCGGTCCGATGACCCAAATTGAACCGCTTTTCATCGTTTCGACGTGTTCAGATCGGGAGTACATCATCTTCTCCAACTCCAAAATTAATGGTTTCTAACATCACCAACCATCACTATAAACATCTGCACACTTATTTTTAACCAACACATCAATTTATTCATGGGATTCCTCAATTTAACTAAGATTTAAACACTAACTTAGTTAAACCCTCAATTTTATCCAACTCTTCCAATTTCTCACCCAAAATTACAGCATAAACATGGATTTAAACTCAGATTTCATAAGGAGTTGTTATCACCTCAATTTATATTAAATCATTTCTGAAAAACCCAATTTGGTCCAAGAATACCAACCCAAAAATAATATAGTTTACACCAACTATAATATGAATAATAATAATAAACACATAAATAATTAAAAACAAGTTAAACAATTGCGTCGTTGGATAAATTCGACGACCTCGTGTCGAAATTCGTCGGAGTTCTCCTTTTCTTCTCCTTTTTCTTTTTCCTTTCTCTTCTTTATTTCTTTCCTTTCTTTCTTTTCTTTCTCTTTCTCCCGTGGCCTTATAAGAGATAAATAAGGGTCTATCCCCTTATTAAATCCAAAAGTGACTCGTATACACAAATACGAGTCCTTACTGATATAAAAAGTCTTCGGAACCCAAACACTACCCCCGGATACTTTATTTTAACTGTTTTGACCCATCCGAGACCGACCACGCACTCGAAATCTTCATCCGAATCACTTATAAAAAATTTACCTTTTTAAATCCAATACAACTCCGCACATATTCTTCGAGTAAACTATTACTACTTATGGCTTTTCCCAATCGTGACATGATATAATACAATCCATAACTCGCCAATTAATATTTTATCCATTCACTTAATTTCACAAATCATTTCTCCAAGTATTAAATTACATCCACTCAAGTAATTTATATATCCATAAAGGTACGAGGTATTACATACTTCCCCATGGTACAGAGGAATTTCATCCTCGAAATTCGGATACAATCGGTACTGAGACTCAGGATCTTTAACAACTGAACATCCATTAGTACTCGAGATCAATCTCAAAATAACATAAGGGTTACTCAACTATACACCCACTAGCGGTACCCACCTGTCTAAATGCTTAATTTCTATATCTCCAGCTTCACGACAAGTTTGTCCAATTCTCTTCGTACTAATATACTCCATCAGTCAAAAGCTCTTGTCACACCCCGCTTAATTCTGGCATCGGCCGCCACCAAAACTAAGTCGGGCGTGAGTAAATAAAATACCACTCTTAGCATGAGACAGATATGAGACATATAAGATTAATCCATAAGATAAATGACAATCAATCCCAAAAGATAAACCATCCAACTAAGCGATAAAAGATCCATCTCATACTAAAACTCGAATAAATTCAATCTCCAATAATATAAACTGAATAAAATCCCATTATAAATATCTGAGTAAAATCGTACAACTGTGGAACCGAATGGCCCACCAAAACCATAAACTTAGTCTCAATACAAATGCGAAGGAATGAAAAACTTATCTACACTAATAAACTCAACTAAAATACTTCGGTTGCGCCTCCAAGATAATCTCCAAAAATTCTTCAATAACTCCAGCACTAAAACCTAAAAATATTAATCAACACGCGAGGTCAGAGACCCAAGCATGAATAGACACTACTCCCCTCAAATAGGATCCTTAAATCCAGATAGTATCATTCTACACAATAAATATCACAATAGAGTATTTTAAATTAAACGAGATAATTAAACGTGATAAATAGAAATCACCAACTACCTGAAGGAATCCCCATTTAAAAAGGCACACCAATATGATTTTAAACTCCTAAGTCCCATGATGTTAATTTAATTAAATTAACCAACTTTTATTATTCCTCAATTTATTATGACGGTCTTCCCGCCTCGGGTGATTTCTCCACCAAAATATACATCCCCTCATCAAAATGCAGGCTGACCCATTTAAACTGTCGACCCTCATTGATTAATGAGGTTACACACACGACATGACATAAAACGTCAATTGGACCGTTTAAACTGTCGGCCCTTGCTGATTATGTCGCCAATATCTTTTAATACCCGTCTTATTATCTTAGGTATTAATTCTCAATTTTCTCAATTCATAATTTCAAATTACCCCACCCTTTTATTGATGTGAGATCCTCAAAATACCCCTTAGCCCCATATCTAAGGGTCCCCAAGTTATCAATACATCCTACCCTATGTATAGGAGGATTTTCTAACATAAATCACAACCTAGTCTCATATCTAGGCTAGCGTAACGTCGCTAAAGTAACAAAAATCAGCCCACCCCTGACATGATAAAACCGTAATAATCTACCCTCACTAGTTCCATACCTAAAAGGAGTAAATCATTAAAAAGGCCTACCCACTAGTCCCATACCTAGCAAAAATACCCAACAATCCCATCATCATAAAAGGCAATTAAATGAAACCAACAAGTCACATAAATAAGCACAATTAATCAATGTACCAAACTACGCATGATAGCCTAATTCAATTAAATCTTAATTTAATTATCACATCGGCAAAAAAACCCAATTAATCCCATTTAATTATTTTAAATTAAATACACCGAGATTACATCATTAACACATCATATTTCCAATTTCATCATCTTAACACAAATCACATGAGTTATACGCCCCCAAATCAATTAATTCAAGACTAGGGTTTTTCTACATGCAACCTACACCAACAAAACCCAAAATTCACTCATGAATCCTACACAACCAAAGGTTATGAATATTATTCATATTAAGAGATTTTATAAAAACAACCACAAGTTTTTTGTGTCCACTTTCTCTAATTAGATTCCTAATTGATTTTAAGGAAAACATGAGATTAAAGTTTAGGCAACACTTAAAATGCATAATACTAAAGGAAAGGAATATAATATTCATGCATGTGATTTAGATGAAGAAAATTTGGTAGCACGGTTGGATTCCTCTTGAAAAATTAGTAAAGAGACGTTTGTGGACAATATTGATTAAACCCCAAACTAAACCTTTAAATCTTGTGTCAAAACTTGTGACAAAAACTTGATCTTGTTGAAGGTTGATGATCATGGTGGAGAGGAAAATCTTTTGGAAGAACTTTCTGATGAAAAACTTTGGAAAAAGTGTATATGAGAAGTCCCCCTATGGATTATAAGTCTTCTATAACAATTAAGAGTCCTAATCCCAATCCAACTCTAAAATCTGTCTAAATTGCGCAAAAACTGGGCATGGTCAATCGATCGACTAAAAGGGTCGATCTATCGATCCTAAAGAAAATCTGACAGTTCCCCCACGAAAATTACATAAGGCAAATATTAAAAACTCCATTAAAAATTTGTTTTAAATCTGATTTCAATTCCTCTTGAAGTTCTATTCTTCTAAAATCATAACCAACATATTTAACTAATAAAAATCATTAAATTCAAAATTTTATTTTTCTCGAATATTCCAATTAATTAATTAAATTAATTAATAAAAACACGGGGTGTTACTTACTTTCCCAGTAGCAAAGGAATTTTGTCCTCGAAATTAGATGAAGCATACATATCAACACGTAAATTCATGCAACGTAAAATAAGGCTCACATATGCCTATCCATAAAATGCCATAATTGGGCGCCCATACACCCAATCCAACGCGCACTTACCCCACAAACAACAAAACAATATATATTTCCTATATACATACGCATAGCTATGAAAATAACGACGTACCACACGCTCTCACAAATCCCCCACTAGATCCTATCTCCGAAAGTCATCAAAATGATAACCTCCTCAAATTAAATCTCAACACCAAAAATCGATGCCTACGATACTTAGCATCTGCACTAAAATCTCCAAATTAATTATCGTCTCCATAATCCATTCTAAGGATCCTCACATCAAGCTTATTAATTCTAAAATCAATGCCTACAACGTCCTTAGCACCAAAACTTCATATCTCTAAGAAACACATCTAACACGTATACTAGACTCTCTAACTTAAGGAGTACGAATCAACAGAGGGAATCAAAGATCGGTAACGCAGAAGCTAAAAGGACTCACAACCTACGAGATCGAAGACCATGCTCTGATACCATCTGTCACACCCTACTCAATTCTGGCGTCGGCCGCCACCAAAACTAACTCGAGTGTGTGTAAATAAAATACCATTCTTAGCATAAGATAGATATGATACATATAAGATTAATCCACAAGATAAATGACAATTGATCCCAAAAGATAATCCACCCAACTAAGCGATAAAAGATCCATCTCATACTAAAACTTGAATAAATTCAATCTCCAATAATATAAACTGAATAAAATCCCATTATAAATATCTGAGTAAAACCGTAAAACCGTGGAACAGAATGGCCCACCAAAACCACAAACTGAGTCTCAATACAAGTGCGAAGGAATGGAAAACTTATCTACACTACTAAACTCAACTAAAATACTCCGGTTGAACCTCTAAGATAATCTCCAAAAGTTCTGCAATAACTCCAGCACTAAAACCTAAAAATATTAATCAACGTACGAGGTTAGAGACCCGAGCATGAATACACACTACTCCCTTCAAATAGGATCCCTAAATACAGACAGTAGCATTATACGCAATAAATATCACAATAGAGTATTTTAAATTAAACGAGATAATAAAACGTGATAAATATAAATCACCAACTACCCGAAGGAATCCCCATTTAAAGAGGCACACAAATATGATTCTGAATTTCCAAGTCCCATGATGTTAATTTAATTAAATTAACCAACTTTTATTATTCCTCAGTTTATTATGGCGGTCCACCCACCTCGGGTGATTTCTCCACCAAAGTACACATCCCCTCGTCAAAATGCCGATTGGCCCATTTAAACTATCGGCCCTCACTGATTATGTCGCCAATATCTTTTAATGCCCGTCTTATTATCCTAGGTAATAATTCTCAATTTTCTTAATTCACAATTTCAAATTACCCCACTCTTTTATCGATGTGAGATCCTCAAAATACCTCTTAGCCCCATAGCTAAGGATCCCCAAGTTATCAATACATCCTACCCTATGTATAGGAGGATTTTCTAACATAAATCTCAACCTAGTCTCATACCTGGGCTAGCGTAACAACGATAAAGTAACAAAAATCAGCCCACCCCTGACATGATAAAACTGTGATAATCTACCCTCACTAGTTCCATACCTAGAAGGTGTAAATTATTAAAAAGGCCTACCCACTAGTCCCATACCTAGAAGACATCCTAGAAATATAGGGAGAGCAAAAATACCCAACAATCCCATCGTCACAAAAGGCAATTAAATAAAACCAACAAGTCACATAAATAAGCACAACTAATCATAAATAAGCACAACTAATCAATGTACCAAACTACGCATGATAGCCCAATTCAATTAAATCTTAATTTAATTATTACATCGGCAAAAAACCCAATTAATTGCATTTAATTATTTTAAATCAAATACATCGAGATTACATCATTAACACATCATATTTCCAATGTCATCATCTTAACACAAATCACATGAGTTATACGCCCCCAAATCAATTAATTCAAGACTGGGGTTTTTCTACATGCAACCTACACAAACAAAACCCAAAATTCACTCATGAATCTTAAGCACCCAAGGGTTGTGAATATTATTCATATTAAGAGATTTCATAAAAACATTCACAAGTTTTATGTGTCCACTTTCTGTAATTAGATTCCTAATTGATTTAAAAAAAACATGAGATTAAAGTTTAGGCAACACTTAAAACGCATAATACTAAAGGAAAAGAATAGAGTATGCATGCCTGTGATTTAGATGAAGAAAATTTGGTATCACGGTTTGATTCCTCTCGAAAAATTATCAAAGAGACGTTCTTGAAAAATCTTGATTAAACCTCAAATTAAACCATTAAATCTTGTGTCAAAACTTGTGACAAAAACTTGATCTTGTTGAAGGTTGATGATTATGGTGGAGAGAAAAATCTTTTGGAAGAACTTTCTAATGAAAAACTTTGGAAAAAGTGTATATGAGAAGTCCCCTTACGGATTGTAAGTCTTATATAACAATTAAGAGTTTTAATACCAATCCAACTCTAAAATCTGACTGAATCGCGCAAAAACTCGGCATGGTCGATCAATCGACTAAAAGGGTCGATCTATCGATCCTAAAGAAAATCTGACAATTCCCCCACAAAAATTACATAAGGCAAATATTAAAAACTACATTAAAAATTCGTTTTAATTCCGATTTCAATTCCGCTTGAAGTTCTATTCTTCTAAAATCATAATAAACATATTTAACTAATAAAAATAATTAAATTCAAAATTTTATTTTTTTCAAATATCCGAATTAATTAATTAATAAAAACACGAGGTGTTATAGCTCTCACCTCAATAACGGTACATCACACATTATGCTTCTATCAACGCCATCTGAATAAGACGAGCCTATACATTACTGGTTCTATGCCTCAATATTATTGGAAGGCTGCACATCACTAAGTGCCAGTTTCCCGTATCCATCCCAATAGTTTATGATTACTCCACTCTTGTCAACGGGCTCTAACTTTCGTCTAATCCAAAAAAAATAATTTTTCTACTCACCTTTAATCCATCAGAGGGAGAATGGCCAGGCTTTTCCACACAAAATCTCAATAAGCACCTTGTCTACGACAAAGAGGTATGAGTGACTCTACTGATTGGTAATTTCTCCTCTCAATTACCCTATTATGTTTTACTTCACTTGCAAGCTATGTCATTTGGGAAAGTAAAATAACCGCAGTGACTCCTCCTGAGTCACATTCATACCTCTTTATTAGTCGTAAATCACCTCCCGTCTACTCATCGGGGCATAGGTGACACAACTTGCGTCATCCCCACTACTTCTTGAAAATACCTATCGGAGGTGGGGTTCAAGCATCTCATCCAGATTGACAACAATATTGGGCAGCACCTTACACTGGTGCAATCCTTTTTTTCAAAGAAAGGTCTGGGCACACCAATCTATTGCCATCTATGAGTGGTGCACTCGAAGAAAATCTCATTATGTCCTACTGAACACCGACTTCCACTTATAACATCTCATATTAAGTGGTACTTTATACTCCCCTTTTTCCCCCGGGGTATACCAAACGTCTGGGCCAGGTTTAGTTCTTGGGACACATTGTTTCTGCGAAAGGGATATCGATAGATCCCGAGAAGGTGTCAGTGGTGAGAGAGTGGGGAAAACCCACGATGCTGACTGAGATACGTAGTTTCTTGGGGCTAGCGGGATACTATAGGCTATTTATTTGGGGATTCTCAAAGATAGCGGGTCCGTTGACAAACTTGATTCGCAAGGGGGTGCCATTTATATGGGATGATGCCTGCTAGTTGGCTTTTGACGAGCTGAAGGACAAGATGGCATCAACGCCAGTTCTAACCCTACCCAGGCCAGGGGTGGAATACCTGGTTTACACTGATGTGTCCTTACTAGGACGACTTGGGGGTGTGCTTCATCAGGAGGAAAAAGGCGATTGCTTATGCTTCCCGTAAGATTAAGACTCATGAGAGGAGACACCCCACCCACGACTTAGAGTTAGCGACAGTCATGTTTCCATTGTAGATATGGAGACATTATCTCTTGGGAAAGAAATTTTGCCTGTTCACGGATCATAAGTCACTGCAGTATCTGTTCACGCAACGGGAGATGAATATGCATCAGCGGAGGTGGCTTGAATTTGTGAAGGAATACTAGTTAGACATCCATTACCACTCGGGTAAGGCTAACGTGGTAGCAGGCACATTGAGCCGTAGGACAATAGGTGAGGTGGCTAAGGTGTGGAAGGCAAAATGGAAAGAACTCGGGCATCAGGATGCAGTTGTCGCTCATTCATGTCGGTGATGATGATTACACCGGAGATAGTTGCCAGGGTGATACAGGCTCAGGCAGCGAATTCCTTCTGTCAGGATCAGATTATCCAACTTATAGCCGAGGGAGAATAATCCTTCTTCGTGAGCTTAGATAGGAGTTTACGCTTTAACGGCAGACTAGTAGATCTAGAGGGGGAGGAGTTACGACATGTAGTGATGGAAGAGTCGCACGATTCACTATTTGAGGTACATCCCGGAGGGGATAAGATGTACCAGAATATGAGGTGACAATATTGGTTGAGTGGCATGAAGAAGGACATTATCGAGTTTGTGTCAAACTGTGCCACTTGTCAGCTAGTGAACTCAGACCATCAGAGAATGGGAGGATTACTACAGCCATTAGAAATCCCTATGTGGAAATAGGAGAGCATTTACATGGATTTCATCACAGGGATGCCTACATCACAAAGGGATCACAATTCCATATGGGTGATTGTAGATCGGTTGACCAAGGTAGCTCATTTTTTGCCAGTTCGGACAGACTATACTACGGGGCAGTATGCTCAAATCTTCATTGACGAGATCATGAGACTCAATGGGGTGCCATTTGATATTGTGTCCGATCGGAATAAGATTTTTGTGTCCAGATTTTAGGAGAGTTTCCAATAGGCCATGGGTACGGATTTACGATTGAGTTCGGCCTATCACCCACAGACAAACGGGAAGATAAAGCGGACGAACCAGATGTTAGAGGATATGTTGCGGATGTGTATACTTGATTTTGGAGGGGGGTGGTAATAATACCTCCCATTGGTGGAGTTTGCTTATAATAACTCCTACCAGTTTACTATTGGCATGGCTCCGTTCGAGGAATTATACGTTAGACCTTGTCGTTCCCCAGCATGTTGTCTTGAGGTGGGGGATAACAAGATACTTGGGTCAAATGTAATTCAGGATACCTTAGCTAAGATTGAGTTAATATGGAGTCACATTCGGGTTGCTCACGATAGGCAAAAGAGTTACATCGATGCTAAAAGGTTCTTCAGGGAGTTCATTATGGGGTATCAGGTGTTGTTATGAGTATCTCCTATAAGGGGGTAATGCGGTTTAGGAAGAAAGGAAAGTTGGCGTTGAGATATGTCGGGCCATTCCCTATCATTGAGCGGATTGGGACAGTAGCTTACAGACTTGGGTTAACAGAGCACCTGCGTAGGATTCATGATGTGTTCCATATTTTCTCACTGAGGAGATACCTTCGGGATGACGTAGCCCACACCCATATTTCCTTAGAGGAGATTGATCTACAGCCCGATAGTTCCTACGAGAAAGGGCCAGTTGCAATTCTAGACCATAGTGAGAGAAAACTGAGGTAAAAGATAGTGTCGTTAGTACGAGTGCAATGGCGACATCATAATGTAGAGGAGTCTACCTGGGAGTGTGAGGATGACATGCGGGATAAATATCTAGAGTTATTCCTACCAGGTACACCTTTATTATGTTCTTTTCCAAATTTCGTGACAAAATTCAATTATTAGGGGGGAAGTATGTAATACCCCGTATTTTTGAGGGATTTTATTTAAATTATGGAATTAGGATTAATTAATTTAAATAGAGAAAACTTATTTATAATTAATCTGGATTTAAATGTGATAATTACTAGCATGACAAGAGTTAGTATTTATTGATGATAATTATGTTGAATATTACTTAGTGAGTAAAGTAATATATGATTAAGAAGATATCATTATGGTCGGGAGTTAAAAATATGGCAATTATAATATACTTAGTTGGGATGCGCATGTGAGTCATGTCGGTATTACTTTATTGGGTTAAAAAGATAAATTATTTTTAAGTAACTTGTATGACCATTTTGAGTGTGCCGATGAGTCCGGAAGGGTCGAGATAGTCAGAAAACTCAACTCGGATGTTTTATTTGGGTTTCGGAGCAATTTAGGCCAAACCGACACCGCGGAGGGGTATTTCGGTCTTTTAATATTTTGGGAAATTAAAATGGACGAAAATAGAAAATTAAAAAGGAAGAGTACGTGGTTAATAGGCTATCTGTGAGTTTCCAAACCTACGTGAGAGAGAGAGAGAGAGAGAGAGAGAGAGAGAGAGAGAGAGAGAGAGAGAGAGAACCAAAGAGGAAGAAGAAGAACTCCATAGGAGCCTTAGGATAAAGACTCAAGCTCTCACACCAAAAATTACACCAATGCGTAGATCGTGAAGAGAGGATCACCCCTATACCAATTTCATCCAGATAATCAGAAGTTCACAAAAAGGCAAGTGTTTATCTTGCTAAATTTTTAGAGCATATATGATTCATGCTAATGTAGTTGATGGAATAACCATGATATTATTAATTTGGGATAAAAAATGGGTATTAAAATTTAATTGGGAGTATAAGTTTGCATGTAGTTGAAGATCGATGTTCTGGGTATGATAAATTTGGGTTTTATATGTTGATTTCACAAAATTAAATCTGGGATTAAATTGTTGTTAATGGAGGTTATGTGAAATTAGGGCTTGTTGAAGATTTGAGAAATTAATTGAAATTAATGCTATAATTTTAGGGATTTGATGTTAAAAATGGATGGGAAAGTTTTCTAATACTAGGGGATATGGTTTAGAGTTGTTAAATTTGGATTAGAATGAGTTTGAAGTGATTTTATTGATGAAAGATTTGGAAAAAAATGATTTTTTTAGAAGATAAGAAGCTCTCGAAATTGTCGTTCGAAGACCTGCCCAAGTCGTTCGAACGAAAATTCCAATGAGATTTTAGAGTTCGTTCAAAGTGAGAATCTTGTTTGAACGATAATCCCCAGGTTCTAACGAGATTTCAGAAACTCCAATTTTTGCCCAAATGAGTTAAAAATCCTTCTAGGTTGCTTTAAGTGAGAGAATAGGAGTTACGCTATTCTAGAGTAGCTTCTTTTCATAATTTAGTAGTGAGAGAAATTGGGTAACTACTAAGGGAATGGGTTGGAATGAGATAAACTTAAAGAGTATATATGATAGAGAGGTAAATCGTACAGTTAAAGTATTGTATATAGTAGGGACGAATATACTACATATAAATTAAGGAACTTAGGGTGCGTGAATACCTAATGAATCTAATAAGTTGTGTGTATACTTATTGATTGAACTATTATGTGTACGACATACCTACGCAGCTTGCTATCGAGTGGAGGTTGCGCGTTGTGGACAATCTTATCTTGAGGATCCTTCGGGTGGCATTTTGATTTGTACCACTAGAGCATAGAACCTAGGTATGGTCTATTTGTGAGAATAATAGGGATCATGGTCGTATGGGTGCGTAGGTATGTGCGTAGCCCATCGTCTTGGAACTATGTTTGCCTCCAATATGTGTGTTTGTTTTGATGGTTCGCGAGAGATTAAACCTTTAGTCATTTATGCAATGAGCGGTGCACCTGGACATGATAGCAGAGTATGCACACACCGCAGTTGTGTGTCGGGGTGCAGGGTTGACTATATATATAATTGAGCGTATGTATTTACATATACTTGTGATACTATCTACTGTGTGAATTAAGTAGACATGTATAATAATGAAATATAAAATGAACTAAGTTGGTGAATACTTTACCTATATTAAATCGAAAGGGCACTTATCCATGTTAAAAAGAAGTTAATTATAGGTATTATGTATATTGTGAGGGAAATACAGGAGAACAATATTGGTCTATGATTAGATGTTAGACGGGAAAGAACTAGTTAGCATGTGAATAGAAACTAGTAGGGTTTGATGGAATGTTAAGCGTGCACATTAGATAAGAGGTGAGCATCTCAAGTGAGTACGATAGCCTAACATGATTAATATATGTGCTATAAACTCATTTTAAGCACTTGCTGATTTTTAAATTGTTTTCAACTCGGTCTCTGACCCGTTTTCTGCAAATCTCTTTTCTTGTCAAATTATTTTAGGTGCCCAGCCATAGGGACACCAAGCATAGGAGTTCCATTCACTCGATGAGGTGTTGTTGTGGATGTTACAGGCCTTGGTAGTAGATGCCTCTATGTCTATCATTTCTTCCTTTTGAGTTATTTCATCAGTTTGGGCATATTTCCTCTTTTCTATTTAGATATTCAGGGATTTATTTATTTACTTCATTTAGTTGTTGAGTTTATTTCTGTTGGATTATTGTATTTGGGACTTAGACTGAAAATATTCTCTCTAGTTTCATTTATTATTGCAGTTATTTCCTATCATATGAGATTGATGTCAATGGTGAATGTTTAATTATTTCGTAACCTAGTTTTATATAAATTAAAAGATAAAATTTTGACTTCATCCTTTTTAAATATTAGGTGGTTAGTATTTAATAATATGAGTTTTCAATAGTAATGCATAATCTGAACCAACTGGATATTATGATTTAATTTAATTAAGTAACTGATCACCCGGTATTTAATTAGGCGGGGTGTCACACACGGTAGTTTGGAAAGATCCGAGAGTCCATTCTGAGAGTGTGTGACACCATCCCGTTGAAGGAGACGATCTCATTGGCACAGTGGCAGCAGTTTATCGACAATGAGATCGATGAGCGACAACTAGCATCTCGTCAATCAGGGTGGGAAAACTAGGTAAAAAAGGTGGGCATGCACTACTCCGGGCGGACGTCTTATGCCAAGGTGGAGCACAGGATGGTAAGTTTTAATTTTTCTTTAATTTTATTTGTATGTTATTCTAATTTAGCATTACATTGCATTACTTACTAATTCTGCATTATTTTATTTCAGGAGACGGGGAGTGGTCCTAGGGGTAATCCACATAGGCTGGATGCCTATGTGGGAATTCAGACGAAGAAGGGTAAGGATAAGGAGGTGTCCTCGAGCGTCACAACCACGATTGTATGTTATAATTGTTTAATTTTTTTTAAATACGTTATAATTTTTTTTAACTTAATTAACTAATCGTGTACTTTTTATCGTTTCAGGAAAAGCTTAAGGAAGTGAATGGAAAGCAGTCTGATGCCAATAAAGCATCGTTAGCTACGGATGCACTCAGCCAAGTGCTCGGTACGGATCGCAAGGGGAGGACTAGGGGTGATCTCCCGGATAAGGAATTAGAGGATCATTGGTATGGAGACGAGCAATACTGGGTTGGCTTATAAGGTGGATGCCCATGATGATAAACTATCAAGGTTGGAGGCGACGGTCCTAGATATGTACGCTTTTATGAAGCGTCAGTGGATGTCCACCTCTGATGAGGGCAATGGCAAGGGGAAGGAGAAGGAGGTAGACGAGGACGTCACTACTTCATCACCGATACGCACGGACTCGCCGCCCTTATATGATTCATTTCCCATATTGACCCCCGTCGAATGGCTAATGTCGATAATCGATTGGCTGAGCCTATTATTAATAGACGTATTTGGTAGGGAGACGATAGTGAAGGGGTTGAGGGACCTGGGAACCCTCCTGTGTATGTTAGTTCATGGACGTCCCCTGCAAGACATTGAGGCAAATGTGCTCATCACACATATTTTGGCCGAAAAGGAGAATTCATCTTTGTAGTTGTAAGAGCAATGCGGCATTCAGTGAATTGATGGGTGTCTCAATGCATATGTCGTGTGGCTTTCCTTCCTCCTCCAATCTATTGTAGACCCTACTCTATGACATTATTTGTATTTATTTTATTTGGATATTGGATATTATTTGTATTTTTTTTATTTGGTTATGGATATTCAAATGTTGGTTTGGTTTTTGTTATGGATATTTAAATGTTTCTTTGGTTTTGGTTATGGATATTTTTATTTATTTTTGTTGGTTATTGAATATTGAATGTTGCTTGATATATATGATCTTTGGACAGGTTAAAATTTACTATATCAGGTATAAATATACTGATGGGCAGTGGCAGTGGCCATACTGCCCAACAGTTTTTTTAACATCTACCCAGATTTATCACGGACTTTGACCATGATAAGTCTGTGACAAAGGAAACTTGTCATGGTCAAAGTCTGTGATAATGTTTTATATGTCATAGACTTATCACAGCAAATGTCCGTGATAAGTTTTCCTTTATCACGGACTTGTCACAGTAAAAGTCCGTGACAAGTCCTTGACAAATCTAACAAACTTATCACGATCAAATACCTTAACAAGTCCGTGACAAACACCTTTGTCACCCCCAAACTTGTCACGATCAAAGATTGTGACAAGTTTGACGTATCAAGGTTTTTATTCGTGACAAGTTGGAAATTTTTGTGTAGTGTTAGTCAATAAATATCTCAACATTGAAGCAATTATACCAGAGCTTGACTTAGTCGATCAAAAAAGATAATTGGCTCTTATTAAAGTTGCCTTCTACCAGCAACAGTTGGCCAAGATTGAAGACTACGTGCTAAGAAAGATTGTGGTGAGCACCAAACATGGGACCAACTAGGAAGGACAATTCAATGTCATCCGTGACGACTCAATGGGAGTCTACCACTTAAAAACAATAGAGGGTAGAGAGGTTCCCCGAGCTTGGAATGCATCCAATTTAAAGAAGTTTTATTTGCAGATTTTTAGTTTATGACTAAACTTGTTTCATTTATTTCAATTTTAAAGTTTCTTGAAGAAGTTTTATCAAACTTATCACACTTATCTCTATTCCTTATTCCATGTGGAAATAGAATAAGTACTTAATAAAGAAGACCAATTAGTTGTATGAATTTCCCTTTAACACATTATTTAACTTTGTGATAATTATTTTCTCTCAAATGTCTACTTTTAAGACTAATTAGTTGACCAATCATAAACTAATTCTAGGTATAGGTCGGCTAACACAAAGAGTTTTGTGAAATAAGCAAATATGAACAATGGATTACATCCGACGAAAAGCCTACTGGGAATCCTTAGGCACCTATGACCAGTTGGGTCATAAAAATCCTCGTCGGGGAATCTCCCCAAAAATAGGTGAATTTTTTATTTTTTGGTTCTAGGCCTAAGGTTGGATGTGACGACATTACCTAAAAAGTTAGGCCAAAAGACCACACATCATATAGGGAAGAAATAATGCAAAAATTTCCATTATAACTTTTAAGTTATTACAAGGAAATTGAAAAAAGTAAAAAAATTATAACAAAATGGTGAATATGGTTGGATCAATTATGAGACCTGGATAGCTCATTCGTTAAACTCCCAACTCAATCAGGTGGAACATCTAATGCATAAGGAGTAACGGTCTTAGTCATATCTCTAATCCTTAACGGCCACTAGGAGTCACCCTGTCAACTAAATATTAAGGTCGGTAGAGTTCATCATCTCCATCAAGGCCGAAGTCGTTGAGGTATTTCCTTATAAGGCTAATGGGAATGGCATATGTTGGTATACACAATCTCGTAAGGATGATCTTGATGATCTAAGCAACCTAGGGCATACCAATACAAAAACTCAGAATTCTATGGGATCTTCACCATGGTGAAGGCATTAAGCCAACCGTGTTTATAACCAATATTTTGGACATCGCTCAGGGTGAGATCCATATTGATAAAAGCCTTATTGTAGCCATCTATCAAGACATGGCGAGGTTATTTATGAAACTGGAATGTGAGATGAACAATCTTCTCGGTCAAACTATGCTCATTATCTTCATCATGACTGGTAGTAAACAACCTCCAACATTTTTCTTGAAAGTCACTATGAGCAACGACCAGTGCTGTAAGTCTTATGTTAAATTACATAAATAAGTGGTAAGATATATAAGTTTGTCAAATAAAAGAAAAGATTAGCGAAAATCAAATGAAATAACATTGTTTCAATCAAACCAATAATTCTAATAAAAATGATTACAATTGGGGAATGACACTATATAATTGGGAAATAAAAAAAGAAAATACAATATTCCCTAACAAGAAGCCCTAAGAGGTTGTTTTGCTGACCTTCTCCTTCTCGACCACTTGCTCAACAATCATTTGGTTTAGATCAATAACATACTCAGCAGTCTTCTGGGTTTGATTGGAATTCTTCTCCTCTTCAATAACCTCATCATCTTCATCCTCAACCTCTTCCTCAAATTGAGGGGGAGAACTTTAATGATGCTCGCCCAAGAGGTCTGACCCCTCGCTTATGCCAACCTTAACTAGAGCTTCATTGCATCCATTCTTAAAAAGTACCTTTTTTTAGGTAAGCAATCTGCATTTTAGCATTTGCAAAGGCGTTGTCCCAGCCATGAGTGAAGGCGGTACCCTTGATCTTTGCCAAACTATCTAAGGCTTCCTCAGGTTTGGTCTTAGCTTAAGTTGTTTGTGTCTTAGTAAGGTCAGCCTCAACCTTCGCGTCTTTTGTATCCTTTTTTACCTGCTCAGCGGCGACCACAAGAGTAGGGAAATCATCAATCTTCTTCTGAAGATTGACTTTCTCAATCTTTTAGCTCTTAATCTTCTCGTCGAGATTCTTCTTCTTAGTCATCTGAATATGTAAGGGGAAAAATTCCAATTGAGTTAATTTGTATGTAATTGATTTATTTTCAAAACAAAACTTGTTTGGGTCATAGATAGATTTTTATCTTGTCACGATACCCACATAGTCTATAACGTGTTTGTATTGAAAATGTAGCAGCCAAGATTTAAATATTTAATCATGCCATGTTTATTGGTGCACGTTTAACGTCTTTATAACACATTGCATTCTGAGATACTCTCAGGTATGAATGCATAATTTTTATGGGACTCAAAAAATGTTTTAAGGATGATACTTTGTTTATAAATGCTTTTAAAATGGTAAAAATGATTTAAAAAGCTTTTATCTTCATTTGTTTCGAGATAAGTATTGTTTAGAGTCGTGTGAATTCTCTCCTTGAGTTTAGAGACTTCAAATGATATAAATAGTCATTCTAACGACATCTCACTGTCGTTCAAATGAAATGGACCAGTCATTCAAACGATAAGGACAAGTCGTTCAAATGACATGATGATATCATTTTAACGGGCTGCCAACTTAACTTTTCTATCTAAGGAGTTTTTCTCTCAGAATTTCACGCAGTACAGAACAAAAATACAGTTTAAAATAATTTCATTTTTCTGCACTTGTTTTCTAAGGATTTTAAAGATAAAATCATCCTTATGGTTTTCAATATCTCAGCTTTCATACTCATATGCTATAGAAATTTTGTTTGCACATTTGGAGTTTGTTCATCCATATAGAACAAGTTGTTCATTAGAGTTTTGCGATGAAAAAATAGTGAAGGTCGTGTTTCGAATCGCAGACAGTTGCTAAAGCTACATCAATGGTTACCGAGGCACTCGTTGACGCGTGTGCTGTGGACGAGTATCATGGAAGGATTTATGTGTGGGCACTGTGGAGGAGCGATTAAAGAGAAGAAGAGCTTCAAATATTATAGGGATCGAGTCGTTGTGTAAGTCTATATATATTCATTTGTAAAACTATATCATAGTGATTGTCTGGCTTGGGCCGTTCGAGGTTTTTTCCCTTAATAGTTTCCTCGTACATTCAGCGTTGTGCCCTTGACTTTATTTTACTTTCTTTTGTCACCTAAATGCATGTTTAGGATTAAACACGATAAAATTGAGTTTAAGTAAAAGTGATTCAAAAACTTGGTTCTTGTTAAAATTGAAAAAAAAAATTTGAAAGAAAAATTATTTTGTCACCTTAAAGCACACTTTGAAAAATGGGCCTACAAATTGGTATTAGAGCTAGAAATATTTTTTATTATGTAGATCCTTGTTTTGTGCTTTTTGGTAGTCGTGATTGTTTACCACTCTTGGTTTATTTTTCTCTCGATGGATTCTCAAAGTTTTGACGAATTAAATATTTTGAATTTGAAGCTTGCAAAATGAATTCAAATTATTGAAGAAGAAAATTCTATTTTTAAACATATGATTGAATATTTGTAAACATTTCAAACTCAAAGAGATGTCATTCGTGAGAATTTTGTGACTTTGTATGATAACTTTAAATCTTTGAATTTGTAAAGGAAAAAAGTGATAATAGAGTCCTTGTTTTAAAAAAAGAGTTAGAGGACTTTAAAAATTCTAGGGTTTGTGCCATTGGAAAAAGTGTTTTGATTAATAAATTTAAGGCACGTAAGAAGACTCTTAGGGATAAGTTTGCTTATATTGAGGGGGAGTGAGATAATCTTCTAGGGGTGATTGAAAATTTAAAGAAGGATTCCCTAAAATTGAGGAGTCTAATTCATTGCTTGAGTTTAAAATTTTGAAGTTGAAAAATGATTTAAGTGATTCAAGTAGTGATGATAGTGGCTTATCATGTTCTAGTGTTTCGAGTATTAAAGCCAAAACCATAGTTTATTTTAGAGCGTCAACCACATACTAGGGTGTTAGAAAAGGTCAGCCTAAAGGTCATGTTCCCTGTCGTGTTTTCGCATGTTCGCATTGTGATAGGAACAATCACCTTAGGCGTTTTTGCTATGATCTTAAACAAGACCCTAGGAAGTTAAAACGTAGTGTCCCATCAGTTCCCCAAACCCATTTTGTTAGGTACACACCTATTTGGGTTAGAAAATTTATTTTAGAGATACTAAATACTAGTTTGGTTTATTCTCACATGATGCATCACATGTTATTTCTTATGGATGATTGCTTGCATGATTATGTTTGTCATATACTAGTCTTTGCTTCTTGATATATATATTGCTAGTGTTATAACATATTTATCTCTTTGTATTATATTTTTCATCTATTATGTCTTAATTGAAAAATACAAAAAGATTTTTGGTTTCATATATTTTTGAAAAATAAAAAATGATTTTGTTTTATTTTTGGGTCAAAAATACTTTTGGAAAAACACAAAAGGAATTTCGATTTATTTTTGTGTCATGAGTTTTCATGTTTGATGTGGCATATTAGTGTGCTTGTACCCACATCATTTCACTATCCATGTGGCTAGGACATTTAGTCATAATTGTTGGTGCGTTGAACGATCTTAACCATTGATTAATGGGATTATTTTGAAGTTGATTTGCATTTGGATTTGACTTTGTATATATGCCATCATTGCACACATGCACGAGTTTATATGAATGTTTGACTTCTCATACATATTTGCATTTGGTGAGACATTCTTCTCTCAATTTCATCGTCTATGCGTAATTAGAATTAGGAGGAGGTGTGCATGTAAGAACCATTTACCGTGAGGATTTATATTGCTTAAATTGAAAAAAAAATGATGAGTGTTCATGGAAAAGGGTTGCGAGAGAATATTAATCTCATCATAAAAGCCACCGTTTGAAAGGGACCGAGAAAAAATTAAGGTAATAAAAAGAATCATATACCAAAATAGGGCCAACAGGATTTCTCTAAGGTGAGAAAAATGGAAACCTTAAAGAGCTAGAAAAATAAAATATGAATATATGTGGGTGTTTGGATGGAAATAAAACAACGAGTTTGCACCACAAATCCCAATGTTGAAAAATCGTATCATGACACTATTATTTGTAGAATCGTCAAAATTTCGAATTTGTGTGCATGTTGTTTGTTTAGTTCATTTATCTTAATATTAATTGTCACATACGGCTAAAGCTAAGTTTGATGACATTTAACTATAAATTAGAGCTTATTGATCGTTTTGATGTGTTCATGTTATGACTCATTTATTATAGTTCATGCCCATTCATTCCATATCCATGTTTGAGCACATTGATACTAAGTTAGCATGAAAATCACATTGTTTTTACTTGTTTTATTTTTTGTTTTGAGTTTGTTTTGCTACTGTTTCGTATTTTCATTACCTGTTTTCATGAAAAAATTTCACTAGGCAAAACTTTGTAAATTTTATAGATGGAATAAGAAAAATTTTGAAGTCATTCAAACGACTTCTGGACGTCGCTCAAACGACTTCTGGATGTCATTCGAATGACATGTCCAAGTCGTTCGAATACTGGTTCAAACAACACGAGTTTTGAGGGGTAATTATGTCATGTATGGTAGTTAGAAGGGTTGTTTTTAAGGTCGTTAGATAGATGCTTTGAATGACACCTTACTATTTTAGATCGTTTATGGCCTCGTTCAAATGACATACCTATGTCCTTCAAACGACATGGCATAGTAGTTCGAACAGACCTATCTGGAATTTTTTTAGCCTTGTTCTATTTTAATACCTACTTTGTATATAAGATGATTTCATTCTATTTTAGTACTTATGTTTTTTTTGGACAGTTTATATGCAGTTGATTTTGATTATCCATACTTTTATTCTTACACTGCATAGGTATTGTTTTGTCATATATTTGCTTAGATTGATGATTCATTCTTTGTGACTATTTGCTAGCTAAGATTTGGTATCTCTTGATTATTTTTAGTTGGGTTTCCATATTTGTCTAAATATAATTCATTGATTATTTTTATTCTAGATACAATGATGTTTATTTATCTTTTTTTGTCGTTGTCTATTTGAGACAAAAAGGGGGGAGATGGTATGTGAAGTAGGGGGAGTTTATTTTATTTGATGAGCACATATGTTCTTTTTTCATTGCAAATTGGTATCATATTCTTGATCATATGTATGTTTATATTTGGGTATCATGTTGTCTTGCACAAATTGGTATCATGATTTGATCACATGTTTAACAAATGGTTTGTTTTATATATTGGTATTTTTTTATATCATTTGTTCCTCCATACTTCACTGGGTATTTGTCTGTTTCATGTGTGTAGGTATGCTTCAGCGATTAGAGATTTCGAGACTACATCACATTCAAACACCTCATGCTTGTCGGACCCGCATATACTAGTCCTTGTACTGTATTTTTAATTTTGGGTTTTATGGGATGGGACTTAGTGTCATACAGCTTGACGGCCCATCTTAGGCATTTCACTGTTTGGGTTATGTCCATCAATAGTCAAAGGGGGACATTTGTACGGGCAAAAATTCCAATTGAGTTAATTTGTATGTAATTGACCTATTTTTGGAGCAAAATTCATTTGAGTCATAGATAGATTTTTATCTTGTCACGATACCCACATAGTCTATGACGTGTTTGTGTTGAAGACGTGGCAGCCAAGCTTCAAAGATTTAATCATATCGTGTTTATTAGTGCACGTTTTATGTCTTCATATCATATTGCATTTCGAGATACTCTCAGGTATGAACGCATAATATTTATGGGACTCAAAAAATGTTTTAAGGATGATATTTTGTTTATAAATGTTTTTAAAGTGTCAAAAATGATTTTTAAATGTTTCATCTTCGTTTATTAGGAGATAAGTATTGTTTAGAGTCGTGTGAATTCTTTCCTTGAGTTTAGAGACTTCAAATAACATAAACAGTCATTATAACAACATCTCACTGTCGTTCAAATGACATGGACAAGTCATTCAAATGATAAGTCCAAGTCGTTCAAATGATATGAGTATATCGTTCTAACGAGATGCGGAATTAACTTTTTTATTTAAGTCGTTTTACTCTTAGAATTTTGTGTAGTGCATAATGCACTTTATAATAGTTTCATTTTTCTGCACTTGTTTTCTAAGGATTTCAAAGATAAAATCATCTGATTGTTTTCAAGATCCGAGCTTTCATACTCGTATGCGATAGAGATCTTATTTGCACCATTGGAGTTTGTTCATCCATATTAAACAAGTTGTTCGTTGGAGTTTTGCATTGAAGAAACGGTGAAGGCCATGTTCTGAATAGTAAATGGTTGATAAAGCTGCATCGGTGGGCACCGAGGCACTCATGGACGCATGTGCTGTGGACAAGTATCGTGGAAGGATTTCTATATGGGCACTGTAGAGGAGCGATTAAAGAGAAGAAGAGCATCAATGCTTGTGAGGATCCAGTCGTTGTGTAAGTCTATCTATCTTCCTTTGTAAAACTATATCATAGTGATTGTCTGGCTTGGACCATCCGAATTTTTTTCCTTAGTGGTTTCCTCGTACACCCGGTGTTGTGAACTTTACTTTATTTTACTTGCTTTTATCACCTAGATGCATGTTTAGGATTAAACAAGATAAAATTGGGCTTAAGTAAAATTGGTTCACAAACTTGGTACATGTTAAAATTGGAAAAAGGTTTTAAAAAAATTAATTGTTTTGTCACCTTAAAGCACACTTTGAAAAAGGGCCTACAGAATATCGTTCAATCGTCGAGCAGGCAAAAGAGATTTGTGAAACTCTTTAAACGCAACCTCCGCATCAACAGAGGACTCCTTCATTCGGTCATTCTTCTCCAATAATTTCTCGTAATCAATCAAGAATTGGATAACAAAAGGATGGACAAACACGAGAAAAATACAAGAGATGGACATCAAAGAATAATATGTAGGCGATTAACTTATAAGGGAAAGGTTGTGGTTGGCACGCTCCAACAACATCAAGTGGGGCAAGGCGGAGGTAATTGTAATCAAGTCCTTAGCCAGATTAGGATGAGCAATAACAAACTAGGCAACACCCTTGCCCTTATCAGCAGTCTTGTTCCCCACAATCTCCAGTTGGGGAAGATGATCCTTACTTTTCCTATATTGAAAGAGGTTAGTAGTACTTGAAAGGGGAGTCATCAAGGTCTATGGGGTTAGTGTAACCCCCAACATCATTTTTATTACTCTCCGACCGAGCAAGATTTTTTTCTTTGTCTAATGGGCGAGCAGGGGGAGGAGATCTGGTACTAGAATATGCAGCACCAACATTGGCAGCAATCAAGTTAGTGACCTTATGTTTTTCCATGGCAATGGGAGAAAATGGTGGAAGGGACCAAAGAAACGCCAAGAGGCTCAAAGGAGGAAGATGTGCTCTCATTAGGTGGTTCGTCTCTCTTTGATTCCAGGGAAGTGGAGGCTTTTGGGTTATTGAAGTTAATATGGATGACTGACCTTCTCTCTATCGGCTTTGCAATAAGGAAGTGGTGGTACTCTTGTATCCAAGAAAAATGTTGCTGACCTTGGGTGCTCAACAGCTCCAACTCTCTGTTGAATGGACCAAATCGTCCAAAGGTTAACAAAATTGACGTAACTATCGCGAGGAATCTTCTTCTTACTCTTCACTGCATAAAGAAATAAAGAACACAATATTAGCCTCAACCAAGAAAGAATCACAAATCTAATAAAATGACTTTCTAACCTATTATTTTCCTTTCCTGAGGGCATATTGGCATTTCATATGCTACACCCTCTGGAAGGGGAGAGTATTGTCAATTTTTTACAATTAGACCATAATCCCAATAATCTTTATTAGAATCAGGGGTGTACATAACCAGTGCTCGGTTAGCCACCCTCGTCTTCATATAGTTAATATTCTTAGTGGTCGTCACCCATTGGTAACAATACATGTCCTCAATAATATCGATATGGGTCCCATATAGCTCATTAATACGATTCACTCCATTAACAATCATCCCTATGTTTGGGGCAAGTTGGGCTGAGACAGCATCAAAGTATTGGAAGAACTCCAAAAATAAGTGATTTGGGTAAAAAGTGACCCCACACTCAGCAATGAAGATTGAAGGCAACCAAGAGACTTCAAGAAGATCACAAAGGTCATAAGAACTATTAATTAATTCTACTGATATCCATGAGGTGATTTGATGATTTAAATTCTTCTAAGGTGTTTGTGTCAATAATGCACACCATGGTTAAATATGACTAGCTTAATGAAAGAATTAAATAGAAAAAGTGGAGAAGAATTAAATGAAGAAAGAGTTTTGAAGAAATTCTTACAGGTGGAGTGACGATAATGAAAATCACTCCTTTGAAAGATTGCAAGTTTTTCAAATGAACTGGAAAATGAGAAAAAGTGTGGGAACCGTCATCTTGTAGCAAGAAAAGCCCTCACGAATCCCCAAAAATATGATGATTACGCGCGCGTGTGATGATTATCGAAGCGGCAACTCACTGCAAAGAAAAGGGAAATATTTACCAGCATGCCCTTGAGGTACTCAACAATAAAAAGACCCTTCAATTTTAGGGATATTTACTAAACTACTCTTCGATCAATCAACAAATACTCCAGAACGAAGACTTGTTATAGTCAATAGTCGGCCTAAGCATAACAAAGCCTAGAGATCTCAAAGAGACAATGAGCTTTAGGGGCAATTGTGGGGACCTGGGTTACGATGGAACATGACCTGCACGTGTTCGACACAGGCCCACAAGCTTGTTGCGCATCAAGTTAATTATGAATTCAATTCATAAAGGACTCCCCCCCCCCCCCATATATATATATATATATATATATATATATATATATATATATATATATATATATATATATATATATATATATATATCTTGGAACGGCTTAAATTGATACGAGATAAGTCTGAACTTCTAGGGATAGCTATTAGAGAATCTTAGGACTCTCCTAAAATCCTCTATAAATTCAATCCCTCCCCTCTTGGAGAGGAGCATGTGATATTGTAACGTCGACCAGTACTACAACTCTGCTAACTTGTTCTCTAAGTTAATAAAAGAGCAAACCACAAATCCCGTGGATGTGGGCACGTTACCAAACCACGTATATTTTTGTGTTGTGTGCTTTTGATCCTCACCCTTGAATACTTTTTCTTATTTAGCTTTTGTGCATTAGATACAAATACTGTAGGAAATTACCACCTATAGTATAAATAACGTCCAAATGTTATGAGCTTTTTATACAAATGTTTTCTTTCTATTTTTCTTATAATGAAACAAGTTGTTTTTTTTATAACTCTTTAACACTTAGTTTTTTGCCACTTTTTATAAAACATTTTTGTATCGCTATTTTTACAAAGTGTTTTTTTAACTTAAAAGTTAACATTCAAAATAATATTTCTAGAATATTATTTTTTATTTTCAAGAATTTTACGATTTTTTAAGTTTCAAAATAAAATAAATTCGTAGCTAGACGTAAATAATTTAAAAATAAATGTAATAGCTAGACGCAATTAACCATTTTTTATTTTAAAAATATTAATGTGTACGCAAATAACCCTTTATATTAATCCATAATTATATGAACAAATATTTAAATATGTATATATATTAATGTGTGTATTATATTAATATTTATATTTATTTAGTAAATTCAAAGATAGGTGAACACGAGGGGTAAACTAGACCATGTGTGTCCATGTTTGGTTGGATTTGGATGGAAAGTTAAGATATATGATTAAGTTGAAACAATTGAAAGGCGAGGGACGAAATTAAGACAAATAAAAGATAAGTGACAAAATTGAGACAACATCAAATGTGAGGGGACTGATACGGTACTTTACTCACATTTATTAGCATACTGATTACGCGTAAATTTTTCCGAATTTATCCCCTTCATTTAGAGATATTTATCACTTCAGATAATGTAATTCATCTTGATTTATCTCATTTATATGCTACTGACCTTTCTACGTAGTATCTCGAGTTTTGTGCCTTTTTCATGATATTTACAGGTATTTATTGCTAAGTGAAGAAAGGAAAAAGCCAAAGCAAAAGAATGAATCAAGGAAGAAAAGTCAAAAGGGCAAAAGCATAATTTTCATCAGGAATCTGGGCGAGAACCCTAATGAAAGTTGAAGATCTCGAGTCTACAAGTGCGTAGGAAGAAACGGCGTCCAAATCCGAGTTCCAGAGAAGAAGTTACGAGGTTCTGAAGATGAGAGAAAATGAGGAGATAATGGAGAGAAATTGAGGAGAAACTGAAAATTGAAAGCAGACCGATCCTATTTCCCAAAGAAAAGGATCGATCCGGTCCCTACAACTCACTGACCAAATTCTCTTAGCGGATCGATCCTATTTTCTAGAAAAAAAGGACTGGTCCGAAGTCCTACCACCCACTGGGAAATCTTGCATAGCGGACCAATCTTATTTCCTAGAAAAAGGGATCGATTCGGATTTGAATGAGGACCGATCTGCTACTGAAGGCCTGGACCGGTCCGTCAAAGATAAACCTGATTTTCTTGTTCCGATTTGAGAGTTTGATTCAGCTACAACTCCGTATTTTTCGTGATGTATTTAACTTCTAGTTATTATTAGACAAGCTTTTACTTTTTTCTAGTTAGTTTTTTTTAAAGAGAAAAAGCTCTCTCACTTGTGTTGCAAACCCTAGTTTTGAAGAATAATTAGAGGATTTCAGATTCAATGAATGCAAGTAATTTCATTTCATTTAATTTATTCTCTCTTTGACTTAGTTAATTAATTCTCAATTCTTAGTTGCTATCTCCAATAAAAAATTGTTCTTGCCAATCATGATTTCTTTTAATTCTAGAATTAATGTTTTTTTTCACCTAGTTATGACTGGCTAATTTCTTTAGGGTTGGGGTGCATGAATCCCACCCGATATAATTCACCGTAATGGGAAATAGACTTTTGAATTAAAATCTTAGATGAATCGTTTTGAGTAATTATTGCAACCGTCGTAGGACTTTTGATCTCGTTTGCCCTAGGTAAGCGGGATGCTTAAGAGTACGACGCGCGTATCGATTAATGCGACACCGCTTTATTCTTGCCTTTTATTTCATATGGTGCGGGGTACGATCCCTCATATATGGAATGCTTAGGATTAATAAAGACTGGGTTCATTTAAAATCTTACTTCCGAATATAGTATCCTATGAAGTGAACTACTAGGGTGTGGGGGATTATAACCCAACCTCTTGTTCTCATCTCATAGTTAAATCTTTAAAACCCATTTATCATTAGCATTTCGTTTAATTAGCGTAGTTGCATTTTGTTAGTTCTTACTTTCACTAGTTGTTATTCTAAAAATTTGCATCTAGCCGTAATTGTTTCATCCCCCAAATCATCTTTTCGTTTGTTTTAGAGTCAAAGCTAGGATTCTTTCATCGTTCTAACGTCGTCACGAATTTATTCGTCATTTTTTTCTGAGGATCGATACCCGACTTATCGGGATATTACTTGAGTAACCGGCTTGCACTTGAGCCTACATAACACGCACACTAGACACATTTGTGGTCTCATCACATACACGTGGCGGAAGCTCCTCCTAAGAGAGCCTTTTATATTTATTTTATATGATATATATTATATATTTTTTCTAGTTTTTAATTATCCAAAACACAGAAAAACACAATTAGAATAATCTATAATATTTTTTTTTAATAAGAAAATCTACTTTTGAGTTTGACACCAACACACATCCACCACTGCCACCACCATTGTGACCTTACAGTCATCACTTAACCTCCACTGCCATGACCTTACCACCATCACTACACCGTCACAATAATTTACACTTCACCACTCTCTGGTGGTGGTTTTGTTGTTTGTGAGAAGAGAGACAAAGCATAATTTATTTTTTATAATTAAACGTGTTATCAAATTTTATTGAAATCTTCTGTATAAAACGAAAACTAGATATAGAGATGAAACCATAAATAGAAACTGGAGATTAATTTCCCACAATCTTCTACTGTAAAATTTTCTCTTCAATATTAAAAATGATATATTTAAATGCATTGTTCTGTTTGACAACTTTTCCAATCATTGCTCGTTTTTTATCATTTCAAGCTAGTGAAGCCTTTGCCATAAGTGGATAGTGAGTAAATTCGAAACCAACATTTATAAAAGGTTAGCACTAAACAAAGATAAGTGAGGCAACGACACGAAAATACAACACAAAATTGAGACGATCTTTCGTGTTCGTAGTCATGTTACGAGTGACGTTATCGTATCTTGTCGTGTCATTTATGTTTTTATTCGGGTTATCATGCCTATTTTAGTTTAATTGACCATAAAATTTAAGAAATTATATTATTCGTATCGTGCATTTTTCTATTTGGATCGTGTTCGTGTTCGTGTCCGGTAAAAAAAAACATAAAGTTGTGTCGTGTCGCCCGAAACTCGATCCAAAAATAGGAACTGTCACTCCTAGCCAAAGCATTAAACGAAATTGTTAAAATTGTGAACTCTAGAAGCTATCGACTAAGCAGTACTCTATTGCAGGAAAGTCCCATGTAGGCAACTTCTAGGCTGCCTAACTACTCCATTCCAAATCTTTTCTTTCAAATAATCATTCAAAACCTTCAGCCTCAGATAATTCCCAAATTGTCAGTTTTGTGTTCAATATTAAATTGTATGTTTTTTTTGTTTTTGTTTTTTTGATATCGAAGGGTAACCCCAGGCCAACTGCCAAGTTTCGAACCCGAATGCCTAGGTTTACAGCTACATCCTGGCTCCACCAACTTGGACAACCCTTGGGGTTTATATTAAATTGTATGTTACATAAGCAACACTCTAAAAGCTAATCGAAAGAAACAAATTTTATCAACCAATTGCTTGCAGCTATTCTTTTATTGTTCTGGCCCTCCATTTAGGCATCCGAGTTGAAAATCCACTCATCATGCTTGCACCTGCATATAAGAAAAGATTATTTAGTCTCTCCATAAATCATATCTCACTTGAACTATTCATGCCAAAAAAGAAACAAAAAATCTCTACCCACCTTCACTCCCACAATCTCTCTCAATCACACACATAAAAAAAAAAGTGTGAAAATTATTGTTTGATTAATATATTAAATTGTACAATGAACATTAAAAGGCAAGATTGGCATTTAGCCTTACAGTTTCTCCAGCATGGAATTGAAGCGAAACATGTTTTTTTTCATACTACAACATTTTGTTCTGATAACAGCACAGGGCCTCTCAGGTAGTTACCAACAGCACTACCTTCTTCAAAAATCTCTAGAAATCGATAAAGCTGCTCTCCTCGCTTTCAAAAGGATGCTATCGTCCGATCCAACTTCCGTACTCGCAAACTGGAACGAGACCACCGATGTGTGCCATTTCAAGGGCATCAGATGCAACAAACTCGGTCATCGTGTAGAAAAATTGAGACTTGTCGGCACTGACCTTATGGGGCCCCTCTCGCCCTTCATTTCTAATCTCACTCGCCTCCGAGTTCTAAAGCTTTCTGATAACTACCTGTTTGGCATTATTCCATCCGAATTCTCCTCCCTCCGACATCTTCGTATTCTCCAGCTGGACGGGAACAACTTGCATGGATCAATACCGGATTCCTTCTCTTCTCTTTCTAACCTCTTTTTAGTTACTTTTATGCGCAACAATTTAACCGGTATGATTCCACCTTCCTTCTTCTTCAACTGCACTTCATTGAAAAACGTCGACTTTTCTCAAAACTCCTTTGCTGGGAAAATTCCAGCTGAAATTGGTAATTGCCCACAACTATGGAACCTCAATTTATACAATAATCAATTTACGGGCTATATTCCTGTCTCATTAAGCAATGCTTCGTCCATGTATAATTTGGATGTGGAGTACAACCGCCTTTCTGGTGAATTGCCTTCCAAGTCGATATCAATGCTACACGATCTTCATTCTCTTCACTTATCCTACAATTATATGATTAGTCATGATGGAAACACTAATCTTGACTTGTTCTTTGATGCCCTCACAAACTGCACGGGTCTAAAGGAGCTCGAATTGGCTGGTATGTGCCTCGGGGGAAGGTTGCCTAGTTCCATCGGTCAACTGAGTGTTGACTTGGAAACCATGTTGCTACAAGAAAATAAGATATTCGGATCGATTCCTCGGGGTTTGGTGAATCTTACTGGTCTTATAATGCTGAATTTGACATCAAATCTACTGAATGGAACAATAAGAGTAGAAATTAGTCAATTGCCGCACTTGGAACAGCTTTTCTTATCGCACAACTGTTTCCATGGTGAGATTCCAACGGAAATGGGACAACTTCCTCATCTAGGCCTGCTTGATCTTTCGAATAACAGACTCTCTGGTAAGATCCCTGAAAGTTTAGGAAATTTGATAGGAATAAACTCTCTGTTCCTGAACAACAATCTCCTTTCAGGAGAGATACCTCCGAGTTTAGGGAAATGCAGAGACTTGTACAGGCTAGACTTGTCCTACAACAGATTGACAGGGATTATCCCCCCAGAAATATCGGGTATGCGTGAGATTCGAATATTCCTAAATCTTTCACATAATCACCTCGAAGGGCCTCTGCCAATTGAACTCAGCAAGCTGGAAAATGTCCAAGAAATCGATCTCTCATCAAATAACCTCAGTGGGAGTATATTCGTTCAGATTTCTAGTTGTATTGCCGTGAGAACAATTAATTTCTCGAAAAATTCTCTTCGCGGGCAGCTCCCAGAATCATTAGGTGATCTTAAGAACCTGGAAGCTTTTGATGTTTCGAGAAACAGCTTGTCTGGAACGATTCCACTGAGCTTAACTAATATCCACACTCTCGTCTTTCTAAATCTTTCGTCCAACAACTTTGCAGGTATGATTCCCTTTGGGGGTGTCTTCGGTAATTTTACAATTCTCTCATTCTTGGAGAACCCCCGTCTTTGTGGGTCAGTACCCGGTATTACCCCGTGCCATCCAAAGGGACGCTATTTTCATTCGACTATGTTCTTGATATGTTTCTGTATTGTCATATCAATTTCTATTTTCTTGTCAGTAATATGTTGTGGGATAGGATACCGGCGCTTAAAAGTAATGATTTCATCCAGAAAGTCTGAGACAGAAAGAAGGTCAACACCGGAGTTGACTCCCAATTTCCCAAGAATAACATATAAAGAACTTTCAGATGCCACCAGAGGATTTAATGAGCAGAGATTAATTGGTTCGGGCAGCTACGGGCGGGTATTCAAAGGGGTCCTTCCAGATGGGACCCCCATAGCAGTCAAAGTATTACAGTTACAAACTGGCAATTCGACAAAGAGTTTTACAAGAGAATGCCAAGTTTTAAAGAGGATTCGTCACAGAAACTTAATAAGAATAATAACGGCTTGTAGTTTGCCTGATTTCAAGGCCCTTGTTCTTCCTTTTATGGCAAACGGGAGCTTGGATAGCTGTCTCTACCCGCACCCGGGGACAGATCTTGAATCGGGTTCCTCAGATTTGAACATAATTCAGAGGGTGAACATTTGTAGTGATATCGCAGAAGGGATGGCTTATCTACATCACCACTCTCCAGTTAGGGTTATACACTGTGATCTAAAGCCGAGCAATGTTCTTCTCAACGATGACATGACGGCTTTGGTCTCTGATTTCGGGATCTCAAAGTTAGTTATGACAGTTGGAGTGGGAAATGCTGGGGTTGCTGAGACTATGGGGAATTCTACAGCCAATATGCTGTGCGGATCTATTGGATACATAGCACCAGGTACATATTTCTCCTTCTGTTCTGCATCTAGAATAATTGGAAGAAAAAAAAAAGACATGGAAAATCATTAGAAGCTGGATATAGTCCATGTAATATTTAATTCGCATTTTTGCTTTTGAAGAAGACAAAGATTGGTACATTTTCTTGATAACTAATCTACCGCTAAAATGATGGAAAGTTTTTACTTTATTTCTCCAATTTGTGGAGTTACATATAAAATAAAGGGAGATGATAAACTTCATTCGTTTCATAAGATGCATGATTTAATGTGATATTCACAATAGTTACAGTGTTTGGATTGACCCAGTCGAGAAGGGGTGACCATTAGACACACAGACAAATGGATTGCACAATTCTAACTATGTACGACATAAATCTGCTATATATGGTGAATGCACAATATAAATATAACACGAATCTGATATGACATGAACTGAACTGAACTATGCACGACTCATAAAGGGTCAGATGTGGGTCGAACAATTTTTGGCACAAACATACTATGACATGTCACGAAAGCATCAAGATACACCCAGTTGCCATGTCCTACGTGACCAAAAAAAGCATCAAATTTATTATGCATTTATCGATTTAGCTGTTTTTTTCAGTACAAAGCCTAAGTAGATATCTGTTCATTCGTGTATCTCATGTAGAGTATGGGCTTGGATCAAGCACGTCTACAAAGGGAGATGTTTACAGTTTCGGCATTCTAGTTCTTGAGATGGTTACTGGAAAGAGACCAACAGATAACATGTTTGAAGGAGGGGAGCTGAGCCTGCACAAATGGGCCAAAAGTTACTACCATGGACGAGTGGAGAAAATAGTAGACTCTTCATTGGTAAGAGCTATGAGAGATCAGTCCCCTGACGTGAAGAAAATGTGGGAAGTTGCAATTGGGGAACTGATTGAGTTGGGTATTCTTTGCACCCAGGAGTCCCCTTCTACTAGACCTACAATGCTTGATGCCGCTGATGACTTGGATCGCCTCAAGAGATACCTAATTGGGGAGAACTCGGGAACATTTGCGTCCTCCCTTGGAATATCATCTTCTACTCTAGGCGATGACTAGCCTTTCAAGAGTTTGTTGTACATACGTCAAATTGTCACTGAATTCCAATCTACGGCCTCCTTGACTTCTCTAGAAGTTTGTCTTGTATCCATCTACTTCTGAATTCTTCTAGAAATAATAACAAGTATATGAATCTGAATTTAGGTTTTGGTAACTTGCAAGAAACCACCTGAACTATGACACCGATACACCCCTATACAAAAATAGCGACACGTAGGGGTGTATTTGCAACATTATCATCATTTAGCATGTCATTTGAATGGTAAGGGGGTATTTGCAATCTGAGTAACAGTTTAGGGGGCTTATTGCATTTTACTCTTTTTTGGTTTTATTGGCTGAAGCCCCAATTTTCAAGCCATGTCTACCTTCATCACTAGTCATGCTAAATGAGCGCAAACTTAGAGCGAAGTCAAAGGTTCAAACTGGATGCAAAGGGAATGCACTCTAAAGCAACATCTTTAAGTAAATCAAGAAGAATGTTGGTATTCATTTGATCTGTAGTTAAAGAAATCTCTTCAGATCCAGAATAGAAGTGGCAGATTCCTGCATAAATTATCACATATTCAACCAATCATAGTTAACAAATAATAATAGGAAAATAAAAATATTAAAAGTTAGAACAGAAGGACGTACACTCATGCATTCTGAAGTTGGCCATTCAGATTTCCAAAGTATGAGTGGTACCAAAATAAAGTACTTCCCCACCTGGGCAGGAATGATTGCATACATATATATAGGGAGGGCCCTAAAAACCATGCTTTATCTCTCTTTGAAGAGGAATGGGTGGGTGATGGTGCTCCATGATAGCGACAAAGCTCTAGTCTAATTGAGGTTGATACACACAACCACCACAGCACACTATAAACTTGTAATAAAAATATATACCAAGGAATAATATATAATAAAAGAGAATTATAACATTTATTGGCATGGCATCACCCTGATCGAATTAATATTTTGATTCCCAAATTTCTTATTCACAATCATATTTCCATGCAGCTACTTTCAAGTAAATTTCAATAGAATAATGCTCTCTTTTTACCTCTGCAAACTACAAGCAAGTATTATTCTGTCATTTCTGACCATAATGTGAAAGCTTGACATTTTCTCCGGGCATGTGTATCACGTTGAAAGATTGGAGTTGTAAGAAACACAAGACTCAATCAACCAAACAGTTACTGTAGGCTTAACAGTAATAGTTTTTACACAACCCATTTCGAAATATAATGGGTTTATTTCCATCCAGAACAAGGATAGGATGGTCACTAGATTGTAGTAATCACAATCCTAAGTGCAACACTATTCTCAAAAAGTCAATAAATTTGAGCAGATATTTGTTGTCGAAGATTGTTATCATTCCTAAATGTCAACCAAAAGATAATAACATGTTTCAGAGTCAGTCTTCTATCACAAGTGACTTCCAGCATATTGCTATTAGCACTCTCTCACATGTGAAAGCAAACTAGAAATAATAACTTAAGATTTGGGGTACAATTGAAGGTGCAACAATATAAACACTCGGAAAAGGCCTTTGTGAATGTAAACCAATAAGAAACTGATTTATGTTTAAGGCAAGCAAAAGGCATCTACAAAGTTTTTTTAGGCTTATTTGATACAATCTTTGGAATGAATTTATAACTCAAATCCAAAGTAAGAGGCAGGAACGTTTTTTTAAGGTCAGGAGGCAGTTAGTTACGTACGAGAGGCTTTGCTGCTGATATTCAACATTTTATTCCTCCCAATACTGACACAATTTATTTATTTATAGTAAAAGATGAACAAGAGTGGGAAAGATGTCCATCAGAATCTATATTCTTTCACTAAGATTAAATACAGGGGTGGACGGAGCTTGGGCCCAACCGGGGCCATCGCCCGGGTTGAGAAATCAAAAAAAAACAAAGGGTTTTTAGGTAAAAACACTTAATGTTTTTAACCTATAGCTGCTTGCTTCCAATGAAACCCAACTCAACTCATTTCTGCCTTTTATTGGCTGCCGCCCAACGAAACCCATCCCAAAACCCAACAACTCAAACCCATTTCTCCTCTTCTTCTCCTCCCATACCCGTAACCCATTGCCACCCGCCGCAAGCTCCGTCCGCCCCAAGCCCCAAGCTTCGTCAGCCTCACGCCCCAAGCTCCGTCCGTAAAGTCATTGCCATTTGCTCCTTCACAGAGATGGGGCGTGAGGCTGACGAAGCTTGGGGCTTGGGGCGGACGGAGC
This sequence comes from Sambucus nigra, assembly GCA_949130495.1. Taxonomy (NCBI): domain Eukaryota; kingdom Viridiplantae; phylum Streptophyta; class Magnoliopsida; order Dipsacales; family Adoxaceae; genus Sambucus; species Sambucus nigra. Next base: position 173,353,668 of record OX422210.1, on the reverse strand, counting down.
TTGCGGGGGGCGGCAATGGGTTACGGGTATGGGAGGAGAAGAAGAGGAGAAATGGGTTTGAGTTGTTGGGTTTTGGGATGGGTTTCGTTGGGTGGCAGCCAATAAAAAGCAGAAATGAGTTGAGTTGGGTTTCGTGGAAGCAAGCAGCTATAGGTTAAAAACATTAAGGCCCCGTTTGGTTGTCTCAAAATTGTAAATTGGATCATTAATAAATTGATCCATTTACAAATTGACCCATTAATTGTGTTTGGTTTCATTAATGAAATGATTCATTAATTGCCCCATTTTAGCTTATGTGCAAAATCTGAAATTGGATCATTTCACAAAAAAGTTGAAATGAATCCATTTAAAATAGGAGTCGCATAAAGTACATGTCCCCTCTTCCTCTCCCCCTCCCCTCCCCTCCCTCCTCTCCCTCTCTCTTTCCCTTTCCCTCCCCCTCTTCTCTCTTGATTTGTTTTTGTCTTTTTTTTCATAGCGCCTCAACATCAATTTCAAATTACCAAACATTGTGTAAAATTGGATTTAACTCATTTCAAATTCACTCATTTACAATTCACTAATTCACAATGAATCAATTTACATAATGAAACAATTTGCGCAACCAAACTGGGCCTAAGTGTTTCTACCTAAACCCCCCTTCTTTTTCTTTTTTTTGATTTCTCAACCCGGGCGATGTCCCCGGTTGGGCCAAGCTCCGTCCGCCCCTGCTCTTACTGTTGCTTCATATGCTTCCTGCTTCTGACTACTTGCATTTCCCTCACCATCACTGCCTTCCCGCTTGATATCCCGTTTTCCTTATCTCGTGAAATTACAGGGAAAGAGACTAGAAAGCCCAAACTGAGCCCGGCGGGGGAATGCTTCCTGATACTGAAGTTGTTATGCCCGTCCCTCTTGCAGTTACGTAGATGATAACCAACCTATATAAAGATTTGTTTGTTGGAATCTTATTATGTCATAATCTTTTCGGAGGCCTTGGTGGTCTCATATTATTTAAAAACGTTTGTTTCTAAAGCTATTCCTGCAAGGAAAGGCCTCCTTTCTTTCATCTAAAAGTCAGATGCTATCTTTTCATATTCAAAAAAAGAAAGGTGCCGCTTTAAAGCAAGTCGCTTAGGTTCTTAAGAAAGATTTTTGTATTGTAAAGACAATTTATCCTTTGACTTGATCTTTAATTTAAGTATATCTTTATGAAAACTGTTTCCTAAATTCAATAAGTTTCTCAAGCAATTTGAGAAAACACGTGATAAGAGTTCTTGCGTTTAATTGATTATTTTTGTACGAATTACTTTTTTTCCGCTTTTATATTGGTTTACGTGAGTAAACCATCCACGTCTTTCTTGTTTTACTAGCTAGGAGCAAATTCTCAAATTTCCCTTTCGTTATTACTTATTTCTTTATGTCAAAGACCAGAAGCTGGAAACGTCATTTTTTCATCCTTCTCTTATTCTAATGAGGTCGTATGCAACAACCTTAACCGCACAAGCCTGGGTTGGGCCTATCTCCATCCTTAAAGGAGTCATATAAGTCGGAAGCTTCACGTACGGTTTTGAAACCGAACCTTTCCACCAATGTGGCCTAGGGAATGATATGACATTTTGGTGTGTGAGTCCGCATGGCGCATGGGACTCACGCTTTACTTGGGAATAGAGAGACGAAACATAGCATGTCACAAGATTGAGGCGAGGTTTGGAACCCTATTGTGAGAGGGACACCTAGATGAAAAAGAATTTGAAAAAGAATTCGATCCGGTAGATGAAAGCCTTAACGACGAAGTCCAAACTTTATTGGATTCATTTAGTCACCTAGAAGAAAGCGAATGGAAAGATAAAATCGATGAATTCCTTCTTTGTGACCATCCACCCATACCACTAGAGGTCCCGAAGGCGAGTGAGGAGAAAAGTTGTGTTTCATCCGACTTAGAGCCCGACCCATGCATTCTAAAAATTGAACGAAAATTAGGAGTTCCCTCCGAGTCAGTGCACGCAAGCTATGCTTTGAGTAAGCATCACGAGGATCCCTTTTCAATTAGTCACGATGAGTCTCCCGGCCTATCCTTTATCTATGGGCGAGGTCCCAACTTATTCTGGTTGTTAGTATATGATAGGAAGACGGGAGTGACAAGGAGAGCATCGGACCCCGTGAGTGGGGTCGGGTGAGTTTGTGGAGAGATGAGAGGTCGTCGCACCCCCGACGCATATGGGGTGATTGTTGTTGTATTTTTGAGTCATGCATGAGTGTCATATAGTGTTTAGTTGCATTTTAATATTTGTTTATTTTATTTTTCCGCACTTTTCATTCGCTTTGAGTTAGATTTTAGTCCTTTTTGCTTGAGGACAATGTAAAAGTCTAAGTTAGGGGGGTCACAAGTGTGTATTTCTAAAATTTCACAAATTTTCAAAAATGCCCAAAAATATCAAAAAAATCATAAAATCTTGAAAAACCCAAAAATATTTTTGTTCAAAATAAATAAAAATTGGAATTCAAAATTTTCAAAAATATCATTAAAAGTCGGTTTAAAGTCTCAAGTTGTAAACATTTAACATACACAAAGCCGAAATTGACTAAAGATGGAAATTGAGCGAAAAATTGATGACTTAACGAATAAGTGTGGAGATTAACAAACCCGGTGAGATTCGAGCCTATCATTTTTTTGAGTATTTAAATCAATTCGAGTTAATTGTTAACTCAAAGTTCTTTTCAGCATATTAAAAAAAAGTCGCCAAGGATCTCAATCTTTTCATTTTGATCGGTTATGAAAAATGCGTGTGATATTGCTTTGAAAAACGTGCCAAAATTGATCTCTAAACTTAAATTCATCTGGAAACGCATATGGTAACGCAATTGGTATTTTGGACAATGAAGTAGGCCCTCGTTTGTCACCCAAAAATATTGGCCAGAAAAGTAGCGAAAAATCACCCCCTTTTGTACCCCAATTTGAGCCAAACAAGCTGTCCCTTTCGTTTGATAACCCGAAAAATCCAAATAGCCCGGAATTGCGAAAAATGGAAAAATTCATAATTTAAGTCCAAAAAGTGCATATAAAGGGGCAAGAAAAAATAGATATGCTCAACAAAAATAGCAAGAAAAGAAAAGAAGTGAAAAATAAAAAAATAGAGAAAAAGACGAAAAATGAGCAATAGCCCAGAAAAAGCACAAATGGACATCACTAATAATTTTTCTAATTCCAACCTCCCTACAATTGTCATTTTACCCAATATACCTTAAAATCCGAAAAAGTCCTAACCGAGTCTAAATTGTGAAATTGGTTACCGCGTGGAGAGCTAATACACCAAAAGATAATAAAAGAGATTAAATGCGCGAAACAGAGGCAATGTTCCCGTTTTTGAAACCGTAATCCGTTGATGAGATCCTATTATCATAAAATTTTCGTCTTTCTACTTGTATGCGTAATTTTGCGTCCATTATATTTACTCTTTATATCACGCATACCGAGAGAATAGCCACATTCCGAGTGATTCATTTGAGAGAGCATTCCGTGAGAATTTGAAATCAAAACAAATTTTCGAGTAAGTAACGTAATGATCAATCGATGGAAATCCGCAGTTAAATTTTCGGCTTCGCACACACACACTACGGTTTGAGACTCGTACATATGACTTGATGATGACTATTTTCTGAAAAAGTTTGAATTGTACAATTTTTGTGTATTTTGAATTTTCTTTGAGTCGAATTGTGTGGGTATATTCTCTGCAAACCCTCAGGAGACACCACTTGTCCTATTAGGGTAACCTAGGGGTTTAAAGGCTTGTTGCATGCGCTAAATGCAATCACTTGCTAGCGAAAAAGGTATTCTATCCCCACAAATTGTTTAGAGGAGTCGTGACTTTATTCTTTCTCTTTTACATTGCTCGGGACGTGCAAAGTTCTAAGTTAGGGGGGTTTGATTGGGCATAAATATTGTATTTTTATTCTCCTAATTTCGGTACATTTGTGAACCCGAGTGATGCAACCGATATGGATTTAATGCACATTTATGCTACTAACCTTCGTTGGCAAGTATTTCGTGTTCCGTGTTTCTCCTAGTTATTTTACAAGTTAATTATGCAAGCTGTGCAAAAGAGAAAGAGAAACGATGAAAGAAAGGCTAGGAAGGCAAGTTCAAGGACATTTTGGTAATTCTGCAGCCAGATCCCGAAGGAGGAGTCAACTGGAATTGAAAATCTTGGAACAACGAGAACACTGAAAGAAACTGCACCCAAATCCGAGCTACGGTTGATGAGTTATGACCAGTTGAAGTTGAAGTAAAATCCAAGGAAGAAAGGAAGAAAAAAAGAAAATATTCTAAGTGTTAGAATGAAAGAAAAGGCACCTCAAGCCAGCAAAAGTTCTCGAACCCAACCGCGAACCAGTTTGGAGGGCAAATCGGTTCGGGGAACATGCGAACCGATTTTGGGGTCCTGAAACGCGAATTTTTTCCTTATTTCTGATTGGTCCAAAGAATCCCATGAAGTTAAAACTCCTACAAAAACAGTTTTGGACGTACTTAGTGACCTAGGAACAGTAGTTCTGGAGAGGTTTTTTTTAGTTTTGGTAGAGAGAAAAGTAGAAGAACATCTAGAAACATAAGTTGAATTAATTGCTGCAAGATTGATACAATTCCGGGTTTGTTTTCAAGTTGTAATCCAAGTTTCATTCTTATGATTATTGTTCTTGCATGGTAATTTTTCTTGCGTGATTTGAATCAATTTCTGCGTTCATAATACTTAGTTACGTATTTCAATCTAGTTTTATCATGAGTTCTTTCGCATGCAACGTTACTATTCCATGCATCTTTTAGTTTAATATGTTCGGCTAGGTTTAAAAGGTCGGGATACATGAACCCAGCCTGATGTGTTAATTGCATGTGTATAAAATTAGTCCTCTGAATTTAGTGATTGATTACGACCGTATTGCGTAGGAACACAACAATTGTAGATCTTTATATCTCGTTTGCCTCTGGGTAACCGGGATGATTTAGAATGCAATTCAAGTGTAACTATTGCGATACCGATTTACTCGTCCTCAGATTAAGTATGACGCGGGCTTGAACCTCGTATACGTAATGCTTGGGAGTACTAAATTCTGGGTCAAATTAATCAGTTAAATTTACGATTAGTATTATAACTGCACTACACTAGGGTTGGGGGATTGTATCCCCGTCCTGTTTTTCTCATCACTTAGTTAAAAATTTCAAATCATTTTTTCAATCATATTTTAGGTAGTTTAGTGTAATTGCATCCTATCATAATTTCATAATTGCATTTAGTTTAATCATCCCAAAACCAAAACACTTTTTCTTTTTTTAGTCAAAGTTAGGATTCTTTCGTCTTTTCCCATCGTCACAACTTCGTTGTCCTTTTTCCCTGATGATTGATACCCGACTTGTCGGATTATTACTTGAGCGATAGGCTTGCACTTGAGCCTAGAGAGTACGCATTTCTGAGACACATTTTCAATCGCGTCAAAAAGCGTACAACATAACTTAAATCATATTGGTATCAATAAATATTTCAAACAACGGCCAAGTGATTCAGTTCAAAGACCAATTTACACAAACACGAAATATGGGGCACAAACACCAATTAACTAAGCCTCTTGGCCAAGTGGTATAAGGCTACCACTGGGACAGTCTTGGGGGTGGATTGGGTTTGGTCCCTAGTTCGATCCCTGGCACTGTCAAAGTAATGCTTGGCCAGCGAAAGCCACGAACCTCGAATGGGTATTAGTCGAGGTGCGCGTAAGCTGGCCTGGACAGTATGCTACCAAAAAAAAAAGAAATGTGGGGAACAAAGAATATAACTAATTCGTCGTCAGAATCGAGTAAATAAGAAACAAAAACAAATGTGGTGAATTAGGGAAGAAAATACTACAATGGTATAATAAGATGACCTGAAAAAGACGTGGGGAAGAATTCATCCATCTTTTGGAGTGCCAGTTTTTAGGCATTATGCTCGTTCCTTCTTGCTTGTTATGTTAAAAGTTCCATCTTTTTTTTGTTCTATCATCTTTTTTTACCCCAATAAGTTCCATGAAAAAAAATCCTTTAATAAGTCCTATATATTCGTTGTATGTATTAATACACTACAAGAAAAATGATTTTTAGTGGCATAATTTTTTGCACCTAATTATAAAAATTCGCCACCAAATTTTTGGTGGCAAAAAAAATTTCGTCATGCTATTGCCACTAAAGGGGTGCCGCGGATTATTTTCGTGGCAATTTATTAAAATCGCCACTAAAAATTGATTTTTTAGTGACAAAATCACTTCGTCACCAAAACATCTCTTTCGGTGGCAAATTTTTTTTTTGCATCTAATAAAGATTAAATTGCCACTAATAGTTGATATTTTGCCACCAAATGTCTATTTTTTGTAGCAAAATAAAAATCACCACCAAAATGAACCTTTCGTGGTAAAACGAATCGCCACAATTGAACTTAAATATGTATGGAACAATTTTTTAAATATTTAATTGCCACCCCTAGTTGATAGTTTGTTACCAAAAGGCTAATTTTTGTAGCAAACCAAAGACCACCCAAAGTGCTGTTTCGTGGCAAAAAATCGCCACGTTTGATCTTAAATTTGTATGGAACAACTTTCTTAGCAATTTAAATTTGCCACTAAATGACATTTTTTATTGCAAAAAAATCTCCATAAATTGATGGAATATTTTTCACAATACATATACACGTCGCTTTGGTAACAACTTAATTTCGCCGCATGTTTTTATTACTTGTCATCCAATTCATATAATACTCAAAATAACTCATATACACAATTCTAATAAAGTCATTGACATTTATATAGCTCATAAAGATAGCAATCTTTGAAAAATGATTCTGTCTCAAAAGTTCCTACACTAAATACTATTTCAAGCAAATTATTTACAAGAAATGTGCTACCATTAAAAATAAATAAATAAAATAGGTCTAATCTATCATTCTTCTTTATTGTTACTCTCCTCTACAAAAGCTTCCACTGAATCTGCAAAAAAACACACAAAGAATTTGTTTAGAATTATCACTTTGAAAAACAACGACAATAATTTTTGGAAGATTAATCAAAGTACATTTATAAATTTCACTTACAAGTTTTGCAAAATAATAATAAAAATATGATAAATCACATTCATTAACATCAAATTCGTTTCCCAATTATACCCCACCCACCCATAAAAAAAACAATATTTTTTCTTCTCTGTGTATTAGGATTATTATTAGCGAATAACAAGAGAAAGCAAAAATTATGCATGTCAAATATAAAACAAGTTTGAGGTTATGTGATTACCACAAAGAGTTATATTGTTGTGTTACTAGGTTACTTAATGCCTCAAGTTTTCCATTAAGCTCATCCATTCGTCCTTTCATTATCGCGTTCTCCCTTCTTGCTTCATTAGCCTCTCTCTTTGCTTCATCTGCTTCCCTCCTTGCCTCGTCGGCGTCCTTCCTTGCCTCAGCAACCTGTCTATCTCTCTCAGTGTCTTTCTCGTTTTGCATAGCAGAAACTGTGGATGATGTGGGTTTAAGACCAACCCCACGACCACATATATATCCCGAGCGATGTCCTAGAATTTCTTGAAATGCATCAGCATCATTCATCACCACACCGTCTTCAAGTTCAGATTGTGAATTGAGTATTGCTTACACATCATCCTATTAATAACAATGAAGATATTATAATTATATCATACGATATAGGTAAAAATTTTATTAACAAACTAATATTGAAACACTTCTTACATAGACATTGCCAGCTGTTGTAGTCACCCAATTTCCCTTTTTTTTGCTCCAATGAGTCGTATGCCATACCTTACTCATGGACGCCGGAGTTCCGGTCTCTTTATCACGCTGTACAGATTTTGATACAAAATAAAGTGCTAAAACATATTAAAATTTTTGGTTTAGACAAAAGATTTATAGAGATATTAACCATCTCAAACTCTACTTGACGAAATCCTTTGCTTCCACTGCAGTGGAGAATCGTCTGCTTCGATCGATTGTTCGAGTTTATGTCACTTCTTTTCTGCAGATATTCATGTTCAAATAAATTTAAAAATACATAACTAGATGTAAACACCTAATTAAGTCAAAGAGTCAGACCTAATCTAAGCATTGGATCTTAATTGGACTCTCCCCACTAACATTGGTTGGTCTAGTAAGTATGAGAAAAATCAGCACTTCGCATAAATAATAAAAAAAATTAAAAGTCGCATTTAACCTGAAAATTTTCATTCGCAAGTGTTAAACAAAGAGCATGCAATTTAGCCTCACTTAATTCCGGAGGATGATGCTCAAGAGCCCGTTCCAAAGAGCCATGTGGCTTGAAGTGTTCATGATGCATTTTCGAGCGGAAGTTACGAAATTGATTATTGAGTTGTGCCAATACTACATACTTTATGTAATCATCATTTGGCAATTGAAACTTATCCTATTCAAAAGAAATAAAAAAAAAATAACTCACAACTCTAAATGCGAATTGTGTTCCATATATGAGCATATGTAGCTTACCCGAACAAGTATCCACATATGAATTTTGTTCTCCTCTGGAACTTCCTTCCAATACCTGAAATTGAATGGGGCATTTTCTCGGATAACAATGCCTGCCTCAGATTTTAAATTCGAAGAAGAGAACCCTACTAAACAACCCTCCAAGATTAGGATTTGGATGTTCTCCCCCCTCTCTAGCTTCTTCTGAAAACCAATCCCTCCTGTTGGTCCCCTGCCTCTCTTCCTGGAACTAGAACCTATTAAAAAAAATATCATAAGTAATCACAGTACAAAAGAGCACACATACATATCTCTTTCATCCGCAATAACCTAAAAAAGAAATCTATGACAAGAAATATAGAATAAAATCAATGAGTAAAGCTAATAAGTTCACAATTATACCCTTGTTGGTATTAGCACCCGATGAAACAGTGTCTGTAAAATCGACAACATTTTGATGACTAGGTTGTGAAGGAGGGTGATTGGACTCTCTCACAAATTTTTGCACTGGTGTTACTCTTCGACCTATAACATGCATGAAATGGATCAACATAATACTAATTAAATTTATACTTAAAAAACATTGATATCCCTACTTAACTAAAATTATTTATATGTTGTCAATTAATATGTTTCCAAATATGAAGATCGTACCCTCATAGTTGTTAACGTCAAAAGCGATATCATTGGGAGAGTCGTTGATATTTGGATTAGTTGAACTAGAACGAAGACGCATGTATTCCCTCGTGAATCCTTGTCGCGTAAAAGATTTTGGGGAGCGTGCATGACTGGAGCCTAATACAACAAAACAAAAGGTTACATTAGCTATGGAGATATTTATGCAATATCTATCGGTGCACACCCAATGTGTATGTGATGCATACTGATATCAAAAGGATGAAAACAAAATAAATCATATACGAAATTAAAAACAATCAAAATAAGAAGAAAAGAAAGAATTAGGCATATATAGGTTTTTAACAAACAATTGAAAAACTATATCTGAGCATATATAGGTTTTCAACAAACAACCTCATGCCCTGCCTTTAAATTTGAAAGGCCCCATGTGTAAGCTACAAGGTTTGACATGAGATCTGATCTGAAGACTATTTTGCGCACTCGGGCCCCCTCTTTTGTGCATTTTCTGTATAAAATCTCGTAATTATATGCATATCATCAGAATTCGTATGCAGTATGTAACAATTGTAATTATAACACATGGCATGGCATGGTTGCAAAATGCAAAATTGAGCCCAACATAGCATAATTTTTAACACTGATAAAAACTGAATGCATATGAGAAGCTAGATGTGGCTTTTGAGAACAAAATAGTAATGAATCTAACTTGGTCATGTAATCATAGAATATTATTAGCACTACTAATGATAAGTTTTTCATAGGCTTGAAGCACGCACTGTTTTAGGCACAAGTGTTCTTGGTGCTGCTTTATAGTAATCAAAAGATACACACTCTCTCGAACACTTTGGATTATTGGTCTGTGAATATTTTGATATATTCAATCTTGCTCGAACACTTTGGATTCTCTGCATTTCACAGACCAATAATTAACAATAGTATGATATTACATGTAGGCTGTACTAACAATAGTATGATATTACAAAAGAAAAGGATATTTGGCACCCATCCACCATAGAAGAGTTCACATTTAAATCTTCCTTCCAATGCTGCAGTTCACAGACCAATAATTAACACATTCTGGAGTTCAAACCGATCGTGGGATAGGTTGCTGGATAGAAAACTTCCAACAGCAGTTGCGGTAAAAATCAGTAGCTTTAAGGAAATCTGGTATGATTGTCCTGATAAACTAATTTGGAGACCAAATTCAACAGGTGTTTTTCAAACAAAATCTGCTTGGGAGATTTGCAGGCCTAAATTCACCTCCTAAGCTAGTTCCAAGTGTATTTGGCATTCAGTTATCCATAATAATAATCATAGAGTCCAACCCCAACCAAATATAATTTCATCCATAAGAATACGCCAACTTTATCCTAGTAATGACTGGACACAACTCAGTATAAAAAGCAATGTGAACTTCTTTAAGCTTCATGAAAAAAGCCACTTTGAATATTTTGAATTGTTTGCATTTGGTCAAGAATGTGGTGTTAGTCATTTTTTTTCATTTGGTCATTTGGTCAGGTGTTACTCATGTGTAATGTATGGCAGATTCTTTCATTTTTCATTTGGTCATTTTTTTCATTAAGTGGTCACATTACACATTACACATTATGTATACTGTTGTTCTATTTGAATGATTAACACATTACATACATAAATGTGTACCACATTACACATTCAAATAGAACATTACACGTAAACCATACTCTTGTAGCAGTTCGGGACCTTTCCAATATACAAGACTCTCATTTACAAAAGAAGTCCTCTCCACCAAATAGGCAGTCTAAACTCCAAGCAGATGCAACTATGCCTACCCCAGGCCGTGATCAAATAAAGCCAAATAAATTCATCAATAACATTGTTGTGGTTCACCCTCAAGCATCTGAAGAGGAGAATTTGAATATTAGTGTTCAAGGTAATACAAACTCTGATATGGTAGAAGGAGAATTCCTTGCAAAGACTGCTGCAGTCCTCAATAATCAGACTCAAGATCCGATTGAGAAGATAAAACACCAAGATTTTAGTGTTGAAGAAGCTATGATCATTGAAGTCTGCTCTTTGTCTCCAAGAGAAACAAAATTCCCTGACTTTGCCCCGCACCAAGCAGCCCTGTCATTATATGCCTCAGACAATGAGTACAAAGTAGAGCATTCTACTCCTTTATATGAAGATCTGCTTCTGTTTTCAAGATGCCTGGATAAATAACTCAAAGCTTTTCAAGCGAAAAAGAAGATTGAAAACAAAAAACCTGATCTTGTTGATAATCAGCTAAGTCATAAAGATCAATTGAGAACGCAAGACCCTCTTTACAGAAGACTCACAAGATCTAGCATTAAAGGCAACACTCACTCCCACCCCACCTCACTACTTTAATGATAAACTTGATTATGTGGAATATTAGAGGAGTAGCAAAAAAATCTCCTTCCAGAAGAATCAAATTGTTGAGTAAGTTATATAAACTGCCTTTTATAGCTCTATTGGAACCTATGGTTGACTATACAAAGATCTCTCAGTATAAGTTTAAATGGGGTTTTGATAGCAGCAGCTCAAATGCCAGTGGAAAAATATGGTTGTTTTGGCGATTCAATTTAGTTGTGGAGACTATTGTTGATCACACTCGGCATTTGTCTATTAAATTAGACCACCCCTCCTTTAAGAAAAGTATTTACATGTCAGTTGTTTATGCTAAGTGTGGTAGAGAAGAAAGAAAAGAGCTATGGGATCAATTAGTTTCCTTTTCAGGGACTATTTCTGAATATCCTCATATAGTAATTGGTGATTTCAATATTATCACCTCCCAATCAGAAAAAGTGGGAGGAAATGAAGTTGATCACAACTCAGTGGAAGACTTTGTTCAGACAATTGAAGATTGTGGCTTAAGCGATTTAGGCTATTCTGGAACTAGGTACACTTGGTGCAACAAGAGAAAAGAAGAAAATCTTATTATGGCCAGATTAGATAGATGCCTATGCAATTCTATGTGGGCTGCTGAGTACCCCAACTCAAGTATTAAACATCTCAACCGAGCCTCTTCTGATCATGACCCTCTCCTCCTTTCTGTGAATACAAGTATGGATGATTATCCCAGGCCTTTTAAATTCCAAACTATGTGGTGCAATCATTCCTTATTTATGGATCTTGTTAAAAAGTCTTGGGCTGTCCCTGCTGCTGGTTATGGTATGAAACTTTCCTCTCTCAAGCTGAAGAGACTCAAAGGTGATTTGAAAAAATGGAACAGGGAAACCTTTAAAGACATATTCCAAAATGTCAGAGATCTAGAGGATAATATTGCTCAACTAGAACTGATATATGAACAGGTTAGTTCAGACCCAAATAGAGAGGTCCTTTATCAAGACCAAGCTAGGTTATTTGAAGCTAACAAAACTGAAGAAATGTTCTGGAGGCAGAAATCCTCCATTAAGTGGCTGAAATTGGGGGATGCTAACACTAGGTTCTTTCATGCTAGTGTTAAAGTTAAACAAAAAAACCTGGGGATTTTCTCAATCAAAGATGGTTCTGGGAATCTGTTAGAGGAGGACCATGCAATTAAATCTCATATTGTTAAGTATTATGAGGATATGTTGTCTCCTAATGTGTCTTTAATGATGGAGGATGTCTCTAATATCATCCCTTCTATTATTACCCCTGAGATGAACTTTGCTCTGAAGGATTTTCCTTCTGAGATGGAGGTCTTATAAGCTATTTCTGAGCTCAGTGGTGACTCTGCCCCAGGTCCAGATGGATTTGGTGGTTCTTTTTATAAAATTTGTTGGGAAATTATAAAGAATGATATTATATTTTCTATTAAAAGTTTTTTTGCAGGGTCTATTATTCCTCAAAGTTGGTCCAGCACTTCTATTGTTCTTATCCCAAAAATAACTCATCCAAAGACCTGTGGGGATCTCAGACCAATTAGTCTCTACAATTTCTCTATGAAGATAATCACAAAGATTCTTGCAACCATAATCTCAAAACTTCTTCCAATGCTCATCTATCAAGCTGCATTCCAGATCAACTCACTCATGTCAAGAAAATCAAGATGTTAGATCCTTTCTTCAGGAGATTAACTCGTTCTAGGTCCAAAGGTATCAAACAATATAAATTACTAAATGATTAACATAATTATTTGGAATATCAAAGGGGTTGCAAAAAAGTCCTCCTATAGAAGAATTAAATTTCTGATGAAAAGGCACAAAATTCCTCTTTCGGCTGTGCTAGAGCCTAAAGTTAATTCTCACAAAATTGATAAGTTTAAGTTAAAGTGGGGTTTTGAAGGAGGTGGATCTAACATCAGTGGTAAAATTTGGTTTTTTTGGAGGTTCAACATCTCTATAAAGGTTATTGAAGACCACCCCCAGCATATTACCATTCAAATAGAGCATCCTGCTTTAAAATCTCTAATTGTTCTTTCCATCATCTATGCTAAGTGTACTGTTGAAGAGAGAAGAGATTTATGGGATCATCTTGTGAAAGAAGAAGCTCATGGTAGTGAATTGAAGAAATTTTATCAGAAGCTGGAGAGATTAAAGCAGGTCCTAAAGAGCAAAATGCGAAACCAATTGTAAACCAATTTTGAGAAGATTTATGATAAGTGGGAGCTTATTATGAAGAACTTTCCAAAAGAAGATAGAGAATTTAGGAGGAATATAGGTTTTCCATATTAGAACGGATAACCTTGATCAATCAGATAATTTTTTCGTGTGCTTAGGCTAAGCACTTCAACAACCAATTAATTTAATTCCTCTATAAACTAGACTAAATCAAAATTAAAATCCCTGACTCTTTTGATGCCAAATGAGTTGTATATCTCCCATATTATGCAATATATCTAACATATAAGAAACAAAAAAAATAATTAAATATTTTGTTTCTAATTAGAAGTAAATCATACCCTCATTGGTATTAAAACCCGGTGAAATAATGTCCGGAGATTCATCTACATTTGGATGACTATGTCCTGAAGAATGATGATTCGTCTCTACCACAAATCGTTGCGCGGGAGCAACTTTATGACCTATAACATGTATGAAATGGATTAAAACAATACTATTGTAAGTAGTGTTGGTGGAGTAGTCAAAATTACTATTGTCCAAGTAATTTGATTTAGAATACAAAGATCATACCCTCATTATTGTTATCATTTGATGCAATAGTGTTGGTGGAGTAGTCAACATTTAGGTCCTCTGATTGAGAAGAAGGGGGCGTGTGTATTCTCCCATGAATCTTTGACGCGTAGAAAATTTTGGGACACGACCACGACCGGAACCAGGGATAACTAAACAAAAAACCAACAACATTAGCTGAGGATAATTAACAAATCTAACAAATAGTCATCGTCGTCATTTTTTCCCTAGTGATTCTTTCAATGAAACTCTTAAAACTTATATCAAATCAATAGTCACTAAACAAAAATAGAAAATTGTCTTCTATATTAACATAAGTTTGAAATTATTAATTGACAATTCATGATATCATATATCATTCAAGATTAGTAGCATGATTGCAATATCCAAAATTTTCTACTCACAAAATTCCCATGATGGATTCGATGTAATGCTTTAAAGTTTAAGTTTTGTTATACATGAACATAAATTTAAAAACTAGTTTGGAAAGTAAAGCATACCCTCAGTGGTATTAAAACCCGATGAGAAAGTGTCGGGAGAGTCGGCTTCATTTTTATGACTATGTTGTGAAAAAAGCTGATTCGACTCTTCCACAAATCGTTGTCCGAGAGTTGTTCTATGACCTATAACATGCATAAAATGGATTAACACAATACTTTTATAATTAGACTTAACTTAACGTCGGTATATTTCCTACTTAATTAAATATTTGTAATTGTCAAGTAATTTGACTTAAAATACAAAGACCATACCCTCATTGTTGTTAACAACAAATGCAATAATGTTCGGAGAGTAGGCGACATTTGGGTCAGTTGAATGAGAAGGACGTGTGGATTCTCCCTGGAATCCTTGATGCGAAGAAGATCTTGGGACATGTGCACGCACGGAACCAAGCATAACTACACAAGAAACCAAAACCATTAGCTAGGGATATGTATGCAGGAATTATGTCAAACATGGGTATTCCAACAAGCAAATATCACAACTTGTGAAACAACAATAATCCCATCTTTTAAAATTAATTTACAAGTAGTTCATTAAAAAACTATATGCATGCTTATATCTTGATTTAGCCATAAGTTAGAGCTCAAACATTTGAAACTGGAATTAGCTCATGTACCTGGAACAGAAGACAAATCCTAATGGCATCGTCTAATCCAGGTTTGAAGTTGATAAAATAAAAGTTAATAGAGAAAATCCAAAAAACAATTCTACCGCTTTAAGTCTTGACTATGATTTAGAGCTCAAACAGTCCAAATTGTGGAGGAACAGTGCCAAGGGTGAGTGTTGAAAATTTCAGAGAAGATACAACCGCTGGTCTGTATTGCTTCATAATTGGCTCAATAGAACTCGTAATTAGCTCGGATGCTGCCTATGCCACCACATGTACAAAAATGGAAAAACTAATTCTTAGTTTACGTCTGAACTCAAGAGTTTGAAATGAATTTGCAGAGTTTTTTGGGGAACTTAAATTCCATGCATTGAAATTGAGATCAAATTCATTCACACTTTATTTTTTCTCAATTTTAATTCGAAAGCATGGTATCGGAGCTCCTAAGCACACACTAAAAAAATATAAGCTAGATTAACATGTAATAGCTTATATGTGGATTATCATGATGACTGAGTGGATATGAAATAACACGATGAATGGCGTCATCTGTAATCCATCCCAATAAAAAACTTTGAATAGAGCTCATACTTTTTATTATTTTTCCCCATGTTTCCCATTCATTTTAGGACGTCTAGTTTTGCTTAGATACGAAATTCTATTTAGTTTTGATGAAGGATTATTGGATAATATTTCTTCTTCTTTAGGGTAACTTTTATTCAAGTTCTTGTTTGATTAGGATAACTTTTGCCTCTATATAAAGAGGCATAGTCTTTGTTTTCTCTTCATATTACAAGTTCCTTACCTTCTTCTTTTGTTCTGTTCTTCTTTACGCTTCCTCTACATTCAGGGGTATCAAAGTGACGGTGATTGAAATGGCCGTTAATGAAGAAATCCCCAGGACCTGGAAAGTTTGTCACCAAAACATATCTTGTATTTGAGCTTCAAGATTTTTGAACATTCATGCTCGAAACCATGGTGGAGAGGATTCGCCATGATCAAATTTCAAACATGGCTAGAAGATTCTCAATTGCAAACCCTGCTATTAGCTGGTAAAGCCCAAACAACAGCCAGTTATGCCTAGGCAGTGAGTAATCTTCCTTATTATCCTCAACAAGCATACCAACCTGGCCAACAATTCAACCAAACCTATCAAAACCAAATTCCACGACCACAATATATCCTCCTATCACTTATGATGATGAAAATGATGAAGTTGCAGAAGTCCCCCCCCCCCCCCCCCCCATATGGCCACCGAACTAGAAAGGACAAAGAGAACCAATTGAGTTTTGCGTCAAAACTAATTTTCCTACTTTTGATGGCCTTTTCCATATTGAAGACATTCTAGATTGAATTTTTTCAGTGGAATGTTTCTTTGAATACATAGGCATTCTGGAAGACAACAAGTTAAGATGGTGTCATAAAGGCTAGGTGACGGAGCCTCAACATTAGCAAATGCAAAATCAAGAAATTATTTAACCCCATCCCGATATGCACTACTAATTCTATTTGGATGATGCATTCAACTCTTATCCATTTCAAAACCCTACAACTTGAGAGAACATTCAAAAATATCAATGATAAACAAATAACAATAAAATCACGAGATATTTAGAAATAAGGAACAGTAGTTATATTTAAAAAGCACGCAATTGTGCGCGATGTAGTGCGCGATTGCGCTTTTGTGTGTGATAACGCGACATTTCCCACTCTGATTTGCGAGAAGCCCAAATAGTGTGCGCGATTGATGACGTAGCATGCGATTTTGACGCTTTTTTACGCCATTTGCGTGATTGACCCTATTTAGTGCTATTTGGGAGCAATTCGGGCACAAGTCATTTTAATGTATCAATTACAAAACTGCGTCGTTTTGTTCCTTTCTTCATTTTTTCCCTTTTTTTTAACCTTTAAAAATGCAAATCAATATCTTAAAACGTTAAGGGTGTGTTTAATTGTATAAAATAAGGTTGTTTTCCAAAAGAAAATTCTGAAAATTTTCCATAAAAATGAAAATTTATTCAAATTTATTTTTTTCTAAAAAAAGTTGGAAAATAGTTTTTAGATTTTCCAAATTTCCATAAACTACTTTACAATATTTTCAACAAATTTTCGAAACGTTCAAAATTACATTTACATCCCTAATTTTTTTGCAAATTACATTGTGGCCCCTAAAATTAAAAAAAATACATTTTATTCCTAAATATTAAGAAAAAAATAACAAGTCGAAAACTATCGGTGAATTACGATTTGGCCCATGAAATCTCCGTGGTTATATTAATGTCCCTAAACTTTCTATAAATTACATTTTAGCCATTACACTATTGGTAAACTACATTTTAGACATCAAAGTTTCTCTAATTGTAATTCGTCCTTTTAAATATCTACAAATTACATTTTAAAAATAATGGTCTATTTCTAACAAATGAATGTGCTTCCCTCGTTCCCTAAATGTTCTATTGAAAATGAAAATAAAAAATAGAAACGAAAACTCAAAATAAAAAACAGAAAATATATTTTTGTTGGAAATACGATTGGAGGTCATACATCCAATATGGATATAAACCCATAATAGACAATGAGATTCATATCTCAAACACGTAATAAATACTACCATACAAAAACAACTATATTGAACAAAAAAAAAACTTTTTCAGCTATAAAAAATAACTCCTATTTCAGCTCTTAAAAAATTATCAAATACCAAAAAGTCCCTAAAACATTTTTTAAAACACATTTAGTCCAAGCCTTTTATTCTGTACCAAAACGTCCCTTATTCTCTTATCTTTAAAGGCCGCGCTAGCGGCATGGTAAAGCCTTTTTGGAATGGTGAAGGACTTTTTGGTGCAAAATAAAAAGCCTTTGACTAAACGTGTATTAAAAAAAATTAGAGGGGCTCTTTGCTATATGCCCCATTAAAAAATAACTATTTCAGCTAAAAAAAATGTTTCAGCTATTAGAAAAAAAAAACTATTTCAGCTATAAAAAAAACTCTACATACATCAATTTTTTTTTATTAAAATCCATTTAACATGGACTGAGTCGAAGTTCACACAACCACAAATTCAGTAACGGGTATATATATATATATGTATGTGTACATTTAAGAAAATACATGGTATAACCTTGAATTTAAAATAAAAAATTATAGAAATGTACTTACCTAAGATCTCTGGCAACCAACTGAATTAGGAAGAAAACTTTTGTCCCCAATCACGTACTGAATTTCATGAAAATACAGAAAAATAAGAGATGTTACCATAAAATTGCAAGAAAGTTAATAAAACTTAGCAAAAGCAATGAAACCGAAAAAAAAATCAAAGATTTTATAATACTCATTTGAAACTTGATTCAAATCAGATGTATAATACGTATGTATACATATGTAGCTATATGTATATGTGATTCAAATCAACCCGTTAATGAAATAGGTAAAAATTTCATAATGCCCATTGAAAACTAGATTCAAATCAAACCTATGATACATATATATATATATATATATATATATATATATATATATATATATATATATATATATATATATATAGTGATACATAGCTGATTCAAATAAGCAAAGATTTGAAAGCCAACCGTCAATGCAACTTTCAAAGTGCCCTTCAATGAGAGAGAGAGAAACCCTAGGTTGTTTTTACGGAGAAGGGAGTAGAGAAACGTGAGAGGTGAGAGGTGGAATAGCGGGTCGAGCGGGTGCACGTTTGGTGTATTTGAGCATTTCGTGCCTAAGCAGTTCTGATTTGAGCGGACTCCTAACATGTTTTTTTCTTTCTAATTTAGTATTTGGAGGCAAAAGTAAATTCTTAATTAAATTTAATTTACAAAATATTTTGTTGCAAAATTTCAAAATCGCCACTAAATGTTGATTTTTAATAGCAATATTTTTAATTTGCCACCTACTTCACTACAATTTACTTCCCGCCAGCTAAAAATTTTTGCGCCAAACTTTTAGTGGCAATTTTTGTGACAATCTCACATTTTTGCTACTAATACTTCCTCTACAATTATTTTTAGTGGCAATGAAATTTTTTGCCACCAATTATTATATTTCATGGCAAAAAATCGTTTTGCCACCAAATAAATTGCCACCAATTAGCAACTTTCTTGTAGTGATAAGATCTATTGAAAAAACTATTATAATATGATCTATTAAAAAATATGTTACGTAAATAGGAAAAATTTGTAAGCTCGCTTTAAAATATTACTATATTTTTCAAGTGTCGCTCTCAAAAGTTTTAGAGGGTGTAAATAAAAACAATAGAAAATAAGAGTGTTTTTATTTAGAGGTCTGCACACCTTTTTTTTTCTATAATCCCAATTTTTATTCAATGTGTAAAGTTGGGTAGGGATAAAACGACCCAAAAATCTTTTTATAATAGTCCTACTTTAGAGGTGAAACATTAAAAAAGTCACATTGATTTTTTGTCTCATATTTTAATAATTTCCTTAACCAATATGTGTTTAATTCATTTTATAGGAATTACCAAAATAGCCTCTACGTATCAGCTACTAGATCGAGTGTGGTTTCATAGTTACGTGTTGTATTTGCCTCATATATCTCCTGCAAAAATGGAGAGTTTGGAAAGATTTGACCTAAATTTATAATTTTCGTTCAGATATTCTTCGCAATTTTGTCTTATTGTTGTCGTTTGTTCATTCGAAGTTACCGATTTTGATACAAATATGGTATTTTGTAGTTTTAAATATTTTATTTGTTGAAATCATTGTGTCTTGTATTCGTTACGTTGTAATCGTTGTGTTTTTTATTCATTTTGTTGAAATCTCTGTGTTTTTTATTCCTTTGATTCTTTTTGTTAAAATTGTTCCGTTTTTTATTCATTTGATTCGTTTTTGTTGAAATTGTTGTGTTTTTTATATATGTATGCAAATTGTTATAGATTTTGATTCATTTTGTTGATAACTATAGTTTTTTCTTAAATTGGAAGACAAATTGATTTAAATCATATGTGTTGAATTGTGTATATATATCAGATCAATTTATATGAGGTTATCATGTCTAATGATAGTATTATATGTGTTGAAGTAATATTTTATTTTAGGTTCCGTTTTTGTACAGGTCTCTAGTTATTTTCACTAATGGAAATTTTGTGTTTATATCTACTTTAAGTTGATGTAATTGAAAATGTATTGATGAGTAGTTGCATTATGTGATAATTGAAGTAAGTATTTTTATTTAAGTTAAGTGTATATTAAGTTGTCAACAATGATATAGAATTTTCAATGTAATGTTGCTTGAGAATTAAAACATTTAGTTTAGTGTTTTATTTTTAAGAGAATCGTATTACGTATTTTTATGTAAATATTAATGTTTGATGCTTATAGGATTATAAATTCCAAATATAGTTGATTGATTTTATGATTTTTTTAACATTTTTATGTATTTTAATATCAGATGAAATGGATTATGATGTGACCTTGTTTTGCACATTGGTGGATAGCACCATTGTATTGAAGTTAAGTGAAAATTCAATCGTGGAAGGGTTGATTAGCAACATGTTTTGTAGGTGGTTAGAGATAGAAAATCAGTGTGTATCTTTGTCATATGAGTTAGGAGGGCATCTAAGGTGTATGTTGTATTTTGATGAAGATTTTTCTACCTTATTAACATGTTGTACAAATCATGGCATTCAATTGATTACTTTTACGATATCAGCTAAGTCGTTTCTATTTGGTGATGGTGAATTTGTTTAGAACAATGTTGATAATGATGGAATGAAAGAAACAATTGATTTCAATTCTGGAGACGAATTGTTACAGTCTTTATCAAAGTAATCCCATAGACTATTACTTCCAGTGGGGTTTGGAGAAAGCTATTAGATATGTAGGACAAAAATTCGAAGTTAGTGTTATTGAATTTCTTAATGTGTTGAGAAAATACGCTATAGAGGTTAGATTTGGTTTCAAATTCGTTAAGAATGATAAAATTCGAGTGATGGAAGAATGTAATAATAGAGAATCAATCGAATGTATGTGGCACGTGCATGGTAGAGTAGAGAATAGGAATGAGTATTTCTATGTAAGAGAATTGGTGAATGATCACAATCATGGGGCAGTTTACGGAAAATAAAAGATCCCGTTCGAGTCAAGCCATTAATGAGACCAACAAGTTATTGAGTTGCTTGCGAATGATTATTGTATAAGTGTTGATTATAACTATGCATGGTGGGCGGTTAAAAAAGTTAAGGAAATAATTTTTTTAATGACTAAACAAAATCGTTTAACAAATTGCGATGGTTTCTTGATGTTGTAAGACAATTTAACTGGAGAAGTCATTTGGAGCTTGAACAAGATTCATTATCAGGGAGTTTTAAGAGGCTTTTTGTAGCTTTCAAAGCATGTATTGATGGATTTAGTCATTACCGTCCTCTTATATTTCTTGATGGGATATTTTTTAAAAGTAGGTAGAAGGGTGCTCCTCTGGCAGCGATTGATAAAAATGCAAATCAAGGTAAATATCACGGCTTTATGTTTTTGATAAAACATAAGTATACATATCTTACTCTAAATGTGTATGTTCAGTAAAGTAATTTTTTGTCGGGGTAAATATTAATTATGAGTTATTCTTCTTGTACATAGATCATGTTGTTTAATTTTTTTAAGTTGATGTAAATGTTTACTACAAGTTCATATGATCTATTAAATATTTTTTTTATTCGATAAAGTAATTCGTTATCATCAAAGTAAATATTTAATGTGAGTATTTTTTTGTATACTGAACATGTTGTTTATTGTATTGTTTGTATTAGTTTCAATGAGATAACATTTTAACTTGATGAAATATTTTTGTCATTTATAGTTGATCTGATTGTGAAACATTATTTTATTTTTTTGTAGGTATGTTCCCAATAGCATTTGCTATGGATGACTCAGAGAATGATGATAATTGGGAGTGGTTTATACTATAATTGGCGAAATTTCTTCTGAAGTATCGTGTTTTGACATTCATTTCGAATATAAACAATGGCATTGTCAAATTTGTTCCAACTATTTCTCCACATGGATACCATGCGTACTATTTGCAACATTTAAGTTGTAATTTAAGGGATAAGGTGTTAGGGATAAGTTCTAGTGCAAAGGATGGTGTTATGACATTGTTTGTGTTATGTGCGTATGCACCAACGGAGGCCATTTTTAGGCAATGCTACATGTCGTGCTTGAGGAAAGTGGTGAGAGAGTAAGAGGGTTTTTAGTAACAATTTAAAAGAAAATTGGAGTAATGCCTTTTTCAAAGGAATAAGGTATAGAGAAATGTGTTCTAATGTGGTAGAGTCGTTTAACTCATGGATTCGCAATGCTATGCACCTTCTTGTAACTAATATTGTCGACACCAAAATGAGTACAAAATGTAGGGACGAAGTTAAAGTATGGAAGGGTTATTTTTACCCTGAGATTGATCATCGTGTATAATAGTCCTTAAAGATTGGAAGAACCTGGAATAATAGCAAATCAAATGAGTACGTATGAAAGGTAATGGTGAGACACTGTTTCTATGTTGATAAATTGAATCAAACATATTCGTGTAAAAAATAAGAGATTAATGGGTTTTCATATCATCATGCTACCATAACACTATAAAAAAGTGAAAAAGATTTTTCTTTGCATATGGATGATTGTTATTCAATTGAAAGAGTTTTGCAAACATACTCTTACGCTATCTCACCTATCTACCTTTGGGAGGGAATATACATTTGATAATGGTGTTAGCATTCAACCACCAATTTGCAAATGTCCTACGAGGAGGCCAAAGAAAAAGAGGATCCCCTAAATGGGTAAAAAAGATTCGAGGTGTATCAAATGAAACTGTTGTGGCATATTAGGACACCATAATAGGCAATCTTGTACAGAGCCGATTCGTGATTAATTCTTAAATAATTGTAAAGTTGGATTCTCTTACTTGTCTGTTATGTCTATAATATTTGTATTTCAAGTTCCATCTAGAAGATATTATGTAATATATGACCATTGAATTTATTAATATACTGTCCTATTTTTCAGTTTTTCTTTGATGTGTTGATGTTTGTATAGTTTTGGAAATTTAATTATTGTATTTCTTAGTGTAACTATTTAGTTTGAGTTATTTTTATATATTAAACTCACAGGACAACTAAAAGTAAATATATATGTTGATAAATGTTTCTTTGGTAGCAAAGCAGATTAAGTTAGTACATTTATACTTTTGAATTAAATGTAAAAACTCCGACTAGGAAGAAAATAGAAGTAATAAATAGTTTAAGTAAGTTTTGTTAATACCATGTACATAGATTTGTGAAATTGTTGAGATGTGGAAGTGGTTAAGAGAGTGGATGGCTTATTACAAAATATTGTATGTTTCCAACATTATTTTTACATATTTAAACTTCTATATAGAAATTCGTTGAAGAGTAATGTTAAAGTCGCAGTTTTTTATTTGCAAGAATAGTTAGGCTATGAAATATAAGGCAAGTCGAAAATTATATAAGTAGCGAAGAGAGTAGATATGTGTGAAATGTATTTTTTTCAATTAAGTGAGTTTATAGTTGGACACTTGTTGTAAAAAAATTATGGCAAAGACTTATCCAATCAATGTTTTCCACAAATAAACTCAAAGTAAATTTATACATCAAACCATTTTTTATTTAACCGAAAATCCTAATAAGTTAAAGTAAATATTTACTTCGAAATATTTTAAAGTGTATTTCAGTAGCATATCGTCTCAGTATAAATATAGATATTTAACTTTTTTTTAGTTATTTTAGTTGTGTTTATATATGTACAAGTCACAAATATGTCTTTTTAATAAACAAGATGTGTTGTGGTTTTTTATATTGGAAATAAAATAAAGTAGGCAAATAGTAGTGAACTTGAAATAAAAGTTAAAATTTTTTCAATTTGAAGTCAAATCAATTATATTGTTATTAATATAACTTAAGATAACAAATGAGGTTTTTATGGACACATTCACATATGAAATGTTAATAGCAAAAGTAATTTCAATGTGAGTAGCAATATGTTTCTGATATATAGATGTGACACCCCGCTTAAATTAATTACGGGAGGGCAGTCCTATACTAAGATAAAATAGGAATCTCAAGTGGATCCTCCTCAGTATCACTGCCGCACAGACTAAAAATCCGACTAACCACCCAAAATAATAAAATAAGCGGGTGCCAAAAAAAATTCCAAAACCTACAAGGAACTACAAAACAATATATATAGAAACTATATAATATGATAATATATACACGAGTACAACAAAAGATATACCCGAATATGTTGTTGGGTCACAGACAAAACAACATCCAAGATAAGAATATAAAAGAGCTACAAATATACGACCCCTGGCTATACACCCGATATCTAATATGGAACCTTGACTAGATTTATAAAAATGTGAAGCGGCTACAACAAAATCCTTCAACATTCTGCATCTGCTACAGCTCCAAGGATTCTAGATAGAATGGGAATCATTAGGTCCCTTGCGGAGGGACACCTAAAATAAAACAATATATGTATAGCAAGAGAAAAGATATAAACGGGTCAGAGGCCGAGGTTTGAAAATAATTTTAGCAAGTGAATTAAAATGCATAATAATTATGAATGCAAACATTTCATAATTAAAGTGGTGTCGCATTCTCTTGGGACTCCACCTTACCTCTCATCTATAGCGCGCACCTAACGTATGCAGATGAACCTCAATTTAGCTACCTGACACATTCTAGGGAGAAATCCTCTTAATTCTATGCATAAACCTCATTCGCTTAACTCACTATCTCTAACGTAACCATCTATCTACTTCTTCTATTGTCTCCTAAGTTTACGCCCAATCTTATACATTAATATATCTCAATTATATTTTCTCGGTTTTTAATTATTAACTTCACAATTTATTAGCATAAGATATCAGACATCATCCTTCATGCTAGAAACATTCACCCACTATTTTACATAAACCCAAGGACTAAGGACCAAACATCTCCCCACGCCCAATATTACGCTAAGTTTCTTGCGTGGGACGTCTCGTAAAGAGAAATCCAAACAAGGAACCCCACCGATACACTACTAACTAACACTGTCAGTCGTGGAAATCCATCAGGCCATTAGTCCATAGTACGCACCCCTTACTTCCCATCTATCGGCATAAGAGTATACTCGTCCACTCTCATGATACTAAATACAACTTATAATACATATCTTTATAACTTTCTCTAGTTATAATATTAAGATATCACACACTATATATAAAGCTTGTATAATAATACTCGCACGTATTATACATGATTTATCATTCTCTAACAAGTACGCATACATAACACACATAATATATGTATACTAACAGTCTCTACAATGCTATCATGTTCTAGGGAATTACTCACGCATCATCCTGGGAACCAGCGGTCGGACTCTCACACCGACATGGTATAAACCAAATCACAAACATACGAGCAGCGGTCATAGTTCCTCAGTAGAAATAAGACGAATCGTACCCAAGACGTATTATCCCTAAATAAAATCACACAATATAAATAATGGACGACTATGACTTGGGTACTATACTCTCCCTGCTCCTCAAGCCAGGGGGATTCACCTACATCGCGTAACTTCCCATAATATCACTAGCGGGGTATGCTCCATATAGTATATATATCATACACACTAGATATACATTCGATCACATTATATATACAAACCATCACACAAGGTATATACATTCACGCCATATATATATATATATATATATATATGTACTATCTCATGTCCGCATGCATAAAAGTAATGAATTCGGCTATATGTATCTAACTCTCATTATACTAACCGATACACTCTCGCATACCTTCCCAATTCATTTTGTTATTCAATCCCTCCCTTAAAACTTACTAATCCATCACACTTATGATATGAATTGTCACCTAATTTAATCGACACTAAGGACCCATGATATTCCCTCTCTCACCCAGTCCATATTCGGCATTAAGTAAATTCCTACTACTTGGAGAATCAATGAAAGGATTCGGCATGTGAAACTCCCCAAATATACCTCCATAATAACCCGAAATCATCATCAGAGAATCCTCATTCCTTGGAGGATTTACTGAAAGAAAACAACCCAATTTACTCTTATTTATACCTCTATTTTAGCCCCCAACGTGGCCTCTCTATTATATCCACGTATGAACCCTAAAAACATGTTATAAGCATGTCTACTACACTATAACAGAGGGTCCCTAAGTAATAAAACCATTTAAAAAGGGTTAAAACAAGAACTGGCAAAATGTGGTGACCGGACAGGACCGAGGGTCCTCAAAAACGAATAGGTCCGGTTCCTAAAATTGGACAGAAAGCTTTTAATGACCGTACCAATCGGGTACCCCTCAATAAATCTTAGGTTTAACTTTCTAAACCACAAATAAGATATATCTGAATATTAACAAATTTTTTTCTGCAAAATATATTTTAAAACAAAATGTTTAAAAACATACAAGATCTTACAATCTAGACACAAACAAAGTATTCACACAAAAAAATTAATTTCGTGAATCAAGTGTATGTTGTGTACAAATATTAGGTCTAAAGTCTGATCTAAATAAAATACACAAGGATGAGATAAATCACTTATAAATAATATTTTTCCTTTAAAAAACGTAAGTGCAGATTTAGAATGAGAGATGTCCAATCCTTATTTCAGTTTTGAACAGAAATTAACACAGAAGACAAAAATTATTCTGGTTTATACTCTCTCTCTCTCACTAAACATTTTGACAGAGTTTTGCCACAAAATTAATTTTCTAGGATCCTTTAAAATGAGATCCAAAGGTTTGTGTAAAACATGTGACACATGGATTACAAAGTATACACACACAACCATTGATAATAAATGATCTGACAGTCCTCAAAGAAACACAAAAGACTCCATTAAAAATCAGACACGTGTCTCTAACAATTGTTACCCACTAACAGAACAAGAAACAAATCGTTTCATAAAACACAGTCATTTTGAAGTAACTGACAAAACCTGTTTTGATTTTAGAAAAATAACTGTGGGCGTTTAATAAACTGAGGACTTAGTTTTAGAAACACGACGGCATTTTGAGAGAACGAAAATAAGATTTAGTTTTAACAGCTAAAATTGGAGGCTATATGTGCAACCACCACGCCAAAAGCTATAGGTTTAGTCACCAGACAAATTGGTGACAACTAATATATATGACCTATTGGGTTAAGTCAAATCGGCAACAGTTATTACGCCACAAACCACGACAGTTATCGAAATTGATTGAATTTAAAGATCAAATCATTGCCAAATCCATTACTAAGGCTTAATGATATCAAATCACCAAACAATGGCCATACATACAGCTATAAGTAATATAGCATACAATAGGACACGCCAAGTCTCTAGACAAAAAAAATTGAAAACAAACTTTGGTTTTTAAAATAAAACCGTGGGCTAATATCTCAGCGACGTCGTTTGGAAAAAAAATAAGCAACCTTGGGTGAACAAAAATCGGTACAAATATGGGGAACAATCCAACAGCTAATGCCTATGACTCTAGGGCCTACTGAGGTCAAGCGTAGGCTATATATATATAATAACACACATGCAACATGACTTGCTAAGGTCCAATCCGTGACAGGTGTACACACCAAAATATTTAATGTCAAAAATTTATTTTCACAAAAATGTTTATTCTTATTAAAACTTCAAATTAAAATTTTGAACTCAAATTTTTTTCTTATGACTAAACCCACGAATTTAGTTTAAAAAAAACATATTTCAGTTTAAAAAATTAATTCTGAATTGTATAGAAACATTTTAATAAATTTCAAAATAACTTTTTAACAAATAGAAAAATTTGTTACAAAATATATTTCTGAAATATTTTAAAATAGGTTCATAATTTCCAAAATTAATTCTTAAACAGTTTCGAAAAGTTCTTTTTAGACAGACACGCGCGCAATCAATAGACATGATAAAAATGAAATGCTAATGCAGTGTCGTGTAGTGTCCTAAGTGAATATTAAATTCCTATGAGTCATAGAGAGTATAAAAATTACATTTTTCTGAGATGATAGATTGAGTCGAGATATAATTTGATGTAGACGACCATGGAGAGCTTGGCATAAGCAGGCGGGACACAATACTAATTACAAAAATATTTTGTCAAAATTCAAGTCCAACTAGATGAAGGTCTATATAGCTAAAGAACATAAAGTAAACCCTAGGTGTTCTCTATATAGGTACCTTCAGTTTCAAGGCCCAATATTGTACTCAGTTGCATGTTTGACATCTTGATTAATAGTCTCTCAAATATCCGTTAATTCTGGAACAATTTGTTCAATTTATTGCAGGGTGAGATGAAGTTGTTATGTGTTTACCTAGAGAACAATTATGTAATATCATGTGTAAAAATATCATTTATAAATATAAAAACAAAATTAGCAGATAGTGATAATAAAATATTTGAAGTAAATATTTACTTTGGAGATATATTATCAAAGTAAATATTCAAAGTAAATATTTACTTTGAATAATGCAAATAAAATGTTTTATTTTCAAACCTGAAGTAAAGATTTATTTTCATATAATCATATCAAAGTAATGATATACCTTTAATATTAGTATCAGGTTTTTGGGTTCAATAGTGTTAGTAAAGACATATTTGATATTATGTTATCAGAGTATTATCATAGGTATGAATTAAAGTAAATGTTTACTATAAGTATAAAAAAAATTATGTGACAAAAATAAAATGTATTGCCCTAAGGTTTGATCTGTCCAGATTTTCGATTTGTGGTAGTTGAATATCGACTTTGTCGTCCATTTCAAGTATCGAGGATACTGATAGCCTTCACTTGTTGTTATTATATTTATGTCTCACAAACACAATAGTGAAAAGAAGAACATTAATATAGGTAACTACTGAAGGAAAATACATATAAAAAATAATTTTATGACAAAGATAACTTATCGATAAAGTAAGAACACATCCATTAACCCTTTCTAATACTTTATATGAACTCTTAATTGAATCCATAAAAGATTTATGAATGTCAACAGGCTAGTTTAATTTGGACATTCCTTCGATATTTTCAACATACTATAAGAAGGACCATTTCAACTGTAGTCCTGATGTTGGGAAGAAAACGGTTGCAAATGTTTACAAGAAAATTAATTTGTAACAATCTTTGTCTTATTTTATTGTTTTCAAGTTGGCAACTTCAATTGCACTTTCTCTCATCTTTGTCATTTTAACTAATTTTTCACTTGGAAACCATTTGTCAACAAAAGTTGTTGGTGACCAGCGACTATATCTTTCTATCTCAACCTTCTCTTTTCTGAGTGGTATGCCAAAAATTAGTGAAATGTGTCTTGGTGTTGTGAGAACCCGTCAATTCGAAATAGGGGTGGCCAGCCCGATACTCCAAAATAACGGAATCAAGGATGGAATCATTCTTAGCATCACAACAAAATAAGAAGTGTGCGGGATAACCACTCCATATTTCAGAAAAATGGGTTGTCGAAAATTTTGGATTTAGAGTTTATAGAAGAAAACAACTTAACAACCCATTGTATAGAAAATGGAAACCCCATAAATGTATATACAATAGCTACAAGTAACAAATAAGAGGACCGAATATGCTGTCGGTGACAGACTAATACAATGCGATACAACAATGTAAAACAAGTTCAATTATTGACATATTACATTACATTAATCAAGTACAAAAGCTTGGGCCTCACGCCCGAGTAAAAAGACCTGATCCTGACTAGAGTACAAGAATGACAACGTCTATTGCCAAATTCCCCGTAATACCCGCAAAGCATCACGGCTCGTCAAAGACACCGGGATCGAAATTCAAATCAAGCATCCTTGCGACAGAGTACCTGAGCGGATAAGATGCAAGCACAACAAGAAATATTAAAGGGTCAGGGCCCGGGTCTATATGATTACCAGATGAATAAAGAGTATGACAGTTATGAATAAAAGTCATGCTAGGAAGAATAAAATCTATCTACACAGTTCTAAAACATAAGCTAAGACAGTAAAGAAAAGCATGAATTTAATTTAAATAGGTAAAGAAAGAGAGAAAGAGTAACATAAATTAAAAGCTTCCATCTCATTATTATGTTCCTTATCAGGAACTCATAATTACAACATTTATGCTCTTTACTAGCATTTCATTCCTTATCAGGAAAATATAATTATATTTTTAAGCTCTTTATGGCTTGTATTTCAATTACATGCCCATCCTGGCATTACCATTCCTTAGCAGGAATATAATCAACATTTAATGCTCTTTATGGAATTGTACTGTGCTCTTTGTGGAACTTATTTGTGCTCTTTATGGCATATCACAAACATCAAGTCCCACTTGATTATGAACTGTTATATTTATATACATATAACAAATTCTAAGACCACCCCTCCGAGTTTCCCCACTGGGCGCGCCCCTAAATGACCATCATCTTCCAGGGCCTATCTATACAAGACAACCTGGGCACCTACAACGAAATACGTCGGGAAGCGGCCATATGCCTGCGGGAGAGTCAAGACCACACCCGGAATCTCCTCACCAGCGCAGAAAATATAACATAATCGCTCATATGGCCTATGGACTATATCCACCCTGCATTCACTAGCCAGGGGGCATCACCAAGCGCGCGAACTTCCCTTATGATGTCATTTAGAGATGTGTGTTTAACCAAATCATCATTTATCATATTAATGATTAAGTAAATTATCATTTACCATCATTATTTCCATTTCCATTTACCATTTCCAATTCCATTTACATTTTAGCAAATGTATGTTTCATTATTATTCGAAACCATATCCCTTTTACGTTTCGTAAATAATATGAATTATTATCCGGAGCCATACGATAAATTGTATCGACACTACACCCTCAAGGGAGTAAATAAACTCTTCATTATCTCCAAGCATTTTAGGGTATTATTTTAAAACCCCAAAATTATCATCTTTCAGAGGAACAAATAAACTTTCAATTTATTCGCCCAACACACTTTTATGGTGTTATTAAGAATCATCAAGGTTAACATCACTCAATTGAGCTTCTAGAATCTCCCAAACATAATAATACTTCTCCTAGTTTTATATTAATCAACTAGAAGAAAAAGTGCCCTAACATCAATAGGCATAACCCCGGAAAAACCCCATATAAACCAATTCTACTCTAGGGTAGCTTCCTAACACATCTATAACACTAGGACTTTAAGTTTACTTCATGCAAGAAGGTTCCTAGGTCCTAAACCTAAAGAAAAAGAATCAAAATTGAGTTATAAAAACAACTAAAAAACAATAGGAAATCGAATCGATTCGCTCAAAAAGCGAATCGGTTCGGACAACAAAACCAAGTTTCTGCAATTGGCCAAATCGATTCGGCATTAACCCGAATCGATTCGGGTTATGCAGACCTGGAAGCTACCCTTTACCGAATCGATTCGCCATAGGGCCGAATCGATTCGGACCTGCAAATTTTCCAAGAATGGCTTCGATGGGTTAAGAACCCTAAATTCTCCAAACTTCAAATCTCTTCATTTTCATACACATCCAACAACAAAATCTACCCCAAACTAATCTACATGATTATTAACCATCAAAACCCACAATTTCATCAACATGAATCAAGATTAGGGTTTAAATCCCACAATTCCTACATTTAAACCATAAATGGCAAACACATAACTAACACACAGTTTATTGAACTTAAATCACATATTAGCAAGTATAAAACTTTCCTTAGACTTGCAAATTCAGATTTCTTTGAGGTAGGAGCAATCCCAATTCTTCAATCTCCAAATCTCTCTCTTCTTCTCCTCTTTTCTCTTCCTCTCTCTCTCTCTTGTGTTTGGTATGAAATGGGGAAATAATGGGGTTTGGAAGACAAAAATCGTGGCTTAAGTTAAAACTCCCAACTTAAGTGGTTAATACCACATTAAAATGACTCCCAATACGCATTTAAGTTAAAACCAGGTAAAAGTGCCCGAAACCCAAAAATACAATATAGCACTTATATTGATTGTCTCTTACATTTCGGGACTAACTACACCCTCTAAACTGGCATCCGATAAATTTTATAAATTATTTTGAGTTCCAATTTCATTTAAACCATAATGTCATCTAAAATGCATGACACTATAAAACATATAACCTAATGATATTTACTTCCACATACAGTAAATATGCATCAATCTAGTAAATATTAACTTTCAATTCATTCTATTAATATTTACTCCAGTCCCCACATTTTATATAATTACCTTATGCGATAATTAGTATAAAATGAGCCTCCCAGAATCGAGGGTTGTTACAGGTGTAATGTTCATTAGCTTGCCAACAATTTTGAAACTATAACTTTGATCTTCAAAAGATGACATGATAGTTTTCACACTTATGTCATATTTGGTAATGTTTTTTGACATCTAAGTTTCTTATTGTCAACGAATCAAATAAAGACGAAAATGGTGTTTTTTTAAATGTTTTTATTATTTTTAAAGTCTAATTTCTTTGGTCAAAATTGAATGCAGCCCCACAAGGGAGCATCTATATATTCCCTTAACTTCCTTTGCTTCATTATCAATCCCTTTGTCTTCAACCGACTTTTCTGTCTTTTTTTCGTTGTCTTTGATGTGCCTTCAACATGATCCTCAAAATTACTTGGCCTTTTAGTTCTTGACATATTTGACCTATCAGTTAATAATATAAATTTGGTATACAAACGTAAATGCAATAGTAACTCAAAGTAAATATATTCTTTAATGTAATTTCGTGTATTAAAAAATTATAATAATTCATTTTAAATAGTGAATTTGTCTTATTTTAAAATTTTCAATAATAGACATAGTAATGTACACAGTTAAATAAACATAACAACTTTTTTTTCAAAGTAGATTGCTAAATAAGAAGATCAATATATCAGAAACAACAATATATACGTTGAAAAATCTTACATGTACAATTATGAGAAAGTAAAATATAAAGTTTTTTTAAGATATGAAAAAAAATCAGTTCATGGTTTTGTTTGTTCTAAGATTAATCATTTACTCTATTACAACAACATTTTCTTCATTTAAGTGTTTATAACTAGGAGTTAATATTTGCATGAAAATATCAAGTTCACAAGTTGATTTGTTTATAATAAGAACACACCAGCTTAAAGTAAATCTGCGATAAAAGTTGAGAATTTTCATAAAAAATAAATAAAACTGATTTAAGTTTAAAGAAAATTATTAAATAATAACATTAACATATCAGCAACAAAATATATACGTTGAAAAAACTTATATGTAGCATTGTAACAAAGTACAAATCTACAATAATATTTATTTAATACATGAACATTTTAAACATAGTCAAAGTATAATTTATTTTGTTTTCAGAGTAATCATTTTCAATATTACAACTACATTGTTGCATGTAAGTATATATAAGTGGGAGTTAATTTTTCATGCAAATATTAAATTGTTTGTAACAAGAGTAGAGTAGTTTAAAGTAAATGAGATTTTTCATTCAAAAATTTGAAACAAAATTGATTTGCACTCAAGAAAACTAGTAAATAAAAATGTGAATATATCATAGACAAAAACCTAAATACGTTTGATGTATAATAATATTTGATCAAAATGAACAACTATGTTAATTCATTGCACAAAATGACGCCTCTACTGCAGTTTATTAGGTTTTCACGAAATTATTCAAAAACCATGGAATAAGTTAGAGAAAATTTATGATTGATTATCTCTTAAGTGGAAACCCTAAATATAAGATCAATGTAAATGATTCTTACTTTTATGGATTGGATTCTTCGCAATTTTTGGATTCTCCAGCAATGCAGATTCTAGGGTTGAAGGTTTGAACCTATTGGTAATTATGGTTGCTGAAAGATCTGAAGATTTGAACCTTTCAATGGAGCGAATGGATGTTTTGTTGAACGATTTGTGTTCTGACAGAAAAAGTGGATTTGGTTAGAGCGTGATATGTGTGAGTAAGGTGAGAGTGGTTCGTTTGTGTAAATAAGAGGGAATCTATGGGCATTATAGTGTATATATATGGGACTTAATTAGTGAGTCTAACTTTTAAAGGAATTTTATAATTAAAAGTATTTTCAATAGGACTAAAATATGAGAACCCCAAAATAAAATCATCCCAATGCCATCAAGTTGTGAAATCAATACTCATTTCGTTAACGTTTCTAATTTTGTTAACATCCTTCATTTAACATTTGGTTTACTTGGGTGGCCCCAATAGAACTTAAGCATATTTTTAATTAAAATAATGCATTTAAAACATACGTTTACAAAAATAATGCGATTATAAAACTACTTAAAAAATATTGCACATATTGAATTCGCATTTCCCAGCAGCGTATTCTAATTGATATCATGGTTGTCAACCGTGAATTCAAGTAGGATTAACCCAACCATTAATTAGAATTAATTATATATGTTAACTTAAATACACGATTGACAACCTTGTATTCAGTGAAAAAACATTTTAAGTGAATATGGAGTTTTCAACCGTGTATTCACTTAAAATATTTCAATTGAATATGTGGTTGTCAATCACGTATTTACTGAACTTAATACTCTTTTAGTCTTCTCACAAGAGACATTTCCAATTTTCAAACCCAAACGAAAAAAAGAGCTCATAACCGATGATTTACCAGTTCCAACCATCTCCGGCCACCGTTACCACCTTGGGCTTTCGTTACACATCAAGCCACCGTTAGTCTCCCCTTCCAATATGAATTTCAGTGTTATTTTTTCAAATTAGAATATTTTTGTAGTTTTATATTTGATACAATTTTGTGTGTTGTTTGGTTTTAAATTTTAACAAAAGGGATTGAAATATGTTTGGGGTTAAATCTAATTTTTAGTTATTGGACCCAACATTTTCATGTATTCATATATATATATAGTTATCTATGGGTGTTATATGTATAAGGTGACTATGAAACAAATAATTTTTGACATGTGGAACAATTTTTTTTTCTAATGCACCTGATTATTGTGGCTTTAGAAAAGTAATTTGGATTGAATAAAACATTCAATAGGAATTTTTTGGGGTTTTAATTGGGCACATAGTTTATTTATAAATGCTATATGATTAATATATTCAATGTGAGCTTGAATAAAAAGTTGAATTATAGACAAGTTTGGGGTGATTGTTTTTGTTGAAAGTATTTATTAAGGTATAAAGAAAACATGCTTTAGAAATGTAAATTAGGTAATTGAGTTGGTTGAAATGGTTTTTGAAGGTATAAACAATTTTTTGGGAACGGTTTAGAATATATTTATGGCTATCCCTTAGACAAATTATTTGTATTTGATAGTACTGAGATATATTGTATTTGTTCCGCACATGTAAAATTTTATGAAGCACGAACACTTCTCTTGGGGTGTGTACCTTTTTCGGAAACTTCGAAACGAATAAAACTATTCGAGGACATATATCCGACACTCCATGTTAATTATGATTAATTAGTTTGACAACCAAGGCCTTTTTTTAAAGTGAAAAATAGATTAACTGTATATATACAAAATTGATGATATGCGGACTAAAATAGAAAAGTTTAAAATGGTTGCCTCGACTATTGATTTAATGTACTCCACAATATAAAACTATATGAATCACAAAGCCATT
Organism: Sambucus nigra; assembly: GCA_949130495.1. NCBI lineage: Eukaryota > Viridiplantae > Streptophyta > Magnoliopsida > Dipsacales > Adoxaceae > Sambucus > Sambucus nigra. The sequence continues at coordinate 173,317,634 of OX422210.1, read as the reverse complement.
TAAATATAACATTTTATTTCTTTCCAAGTAAATGTAGTATTATAATTTCTTGCACACAAACATATAAATGATGTATGCCTACCTAGTTGCGATAATATTATAATGAACTTAAAAAGTATTTGATACTAAATAGATGAACATTATGCCTCATCAATCCAGTAATAAGTCAAATAGAGGCACATATAATTTCATACTCAAATATTTAATAAATTTGTAATTATCAATAAATGTAGGATATACAATTACTCAACATATTTCTTACATGTATATTCAAGTATATGGAAAGCAGACAAAGGCATTCATGTGCTACTAGGGAGGTAGAATGCTAAACGAACAAACAATTGTCCTAAGCTACAAGGGTCAGTTGCACAAGATGATCGCTTTGGCCACAACCTCTACTTTCTATTACTTATAAAAAAATCACATCGTGCAATTGTTGTAGAACTTTTTATAGTCGATTTTTAGATCACTTATCATTAGCCTGCATTATTTATTATCGGTGGTTTGAAATATGTGTCAATGAGTGTAGATAAAGATGACCTTGTGTAAAGTATGGCCAAGCTTTTATTGAATAACAACAACTTCAAATAGATGTATGATTGAGATTGACGAGGAGTGTGCGCTTATTGATACTCTTTTCCAAAATTTGTAATGAAATTGATCCTTAATGGTGGAAGGGTCCGAGTGCTTTACCACGGGGATAGATGTATGATTGAGGCTCAAAAGGTTTTTATTGAGGTTTAATGGGAACCTGAATCTGAATACTCAGTGTTGTGTCAAGGATTGGAATATCTCCATTGTGTTCACATGCAAACTTAAGACAAGAGAGAACCTGGAGGTGTGGTACAACACCGACAATGGGTGCTCGACATTACATCAAGGCTTGGAACATCTTTTTTGAGGTAGAATGGGGACCAAAGACGAGATGAAACCTAAAGGTTAGGACCGATGATGGGGTGCAGGGTATCCTGACTTTTGTCTTCATTTTTTCAAAGATTACGAAATATTCCAAACCCTCACTATTCAAGTCACATCAGGGGTTAAGGAAAACAACTTGGAATTGACATTTAAAATGAAAAAAACAATTCAGCCCTAAATATCTTTGATTAATCATGCATGTAATAGATATTAAGAACTATATTTCAATATTAAACATAGGGTTCAATAACACAATAGCGTAGAGAATCATATTGTGATTCGTATGAGTAGAAAAAGGTCAAAGATGCTGAAATCCTTGATGTCCACTTTTGGATATTTAGAACCTTTCTTAACCTTATGTAAATATCGAATCCTTTATGTATGATCCTCTCCAAAGTTAGGTAGGTGTGAGGGAACCTCTTGAGATGAACACAATTCCTTATGAGCGAGATATGGTGGTCTCTCCTCTTCAGAAAAATGTGAACAGTAATTTTCTCACCACCCTCAAACCCTAAACGATGAATCATTACTAATAAAGCCGATTCCCACACCTTTATATATAAGTATAAAATGTGGGCTTAGGGAAAAATAGATTTCTTACGAGTCTGGGCCTAACTAGTTGGGTATGTGCACTAGGGACCCAAGATAAATAATTACATTAGCTCCAAATAAATACTCAAAAATCCCAATTACAATTATCGTAACCTATTACCTTTTTTATTAGTCATAATTAATTCCACTAAATAATTATGATTAAACTCCAATTTAATAATCTTAGAAATCATTCGAATATAATGATGTCTTATTTGCAAAGTTATTTGTGGTACATAACATGATTTTGCACGTTAGTACATGCAGTTGTAGAGTGTGGACAACCCATTATGCCTACCAAGGTTAGAAGTTTCTTGGGTCTGGCTCGGGGCTAAAGGAGGTCCATTCAAGGGTTCCCAAAGATTATCGGCCCATCGACACACTCACTCGAAAGAAGGTACCATTTTTGTGGAGTATGAATTATCAAAGATCTTTTGGGGAGCTCAAGGAGACTATTTTTAGGTGGAGTTCCTTTATTCTCGATCAATTCAGATGATGGGTTGAGATTTTAAGGACGGTTGGTTGTGTTGGAGAATTTTAATTTGTGAAGAGACTATTTAGTTGAGGCTCATGGTTCACATTTCACAGTACATTCGAAGGGGTAAGATGTATCAAGACATGTGCAAAATGTATTGGTGGACCTAGATAAAAAAAGATATTACACATTTTGTTTCTAAGTGTATGACCTTCCATCTATTAAATTTAGAGCAATAGAGACTGGAGGGGGAGCTACAACCTTTAAATATTCCTGAGTGGAAGTAGGAGAGAATCTTTATAAACTTCATAGTGGGATTGTCAAGGTTCCAATGGGGTCATTATTTTATTTGGTTCATTGTAGGTTGATGAAGGTGGCTCATTTACTTCCAGTTTAAAAAAATTACATAGCCGAGCAGTACGCGAAATATATAGCATAGATTGTGCAACTCCATGGTGTATCACGTGATATTGTGTTCGATCGGGATAGTACTTTCATCCTAATTCTTGGGAGGTTTTCAGGACGCTATGGGAGGATAACTGAGTCTGAGTATGACATTTCACCCTTGGTCAGATAGACAAACTGAGTGGGGGAACCATATTTTAGAGGATATGCTTTGTGCGTGCGTGGTAGATTTTAAAGGTGGGTGGGATTATCATATACATCTTATAGAGTTTGCCTACAATAATAATCATTAGTAGACTGTTGGCATGGCACCCTATGAGGAACTATATAGGTGATGATTGCGCCATTTATCGAGCTGTTGGTTGGAGTTAGGGTAGCACAAAATGTTCAAATCGAATATTTCTCAAGACACCTCAGAGAAGGTGGCACTCATATTAGCACAGATAAAGACAACATAAGATTGGAAAAAGAGTTAAGATGATAAGAGACGAATGAAAGTGGAGTTTTAAGTGGGAGATTAGGTGCTTCTACTAGTCTCCTCAATGAAAGGGGTTATCAGATTTGGTTCTAAAGGGAATTTAGCACCCCTACGTCGGTCCCTTTATAATTTTGGACAGGGTAGGACCAGTTGCGTATCAATTGGCCTTACCTAATCACCTTCAGTGAGTACATGATTCTTTCCACGAATCGATGCTGAGAAAATTTTGTGGGATGAGGATACTTAATAGTACATTAACCTCGATGTGATTGAGATGTAACCCGATGCAATTTTTAAGGAGAGACCGTAGTGCATACTTGGCCAGAGAGACCAGAATTTGCAATCGAAGGTCATCCCATTAGTTAGAGTCCACCGGGGAGGCTATAGCAAGGCGGAGTGTACATATGAGAGAGATAATGACATGTAGGTGAGATATCCATAATTATTCTAGTAAGGTAATATATTCGAATTTCGAAAATGAAATTCCTTATTTTAGGGGCGAAGAATGTTATACCCCATAATTTTAATGCATTATTTAAATTTATTATATATTGTGAAATGTAATTGTCTGCAGTGACTAGTGCTATCACTATATTTCAATTATGTTCATGTGTATATGTGTGTATAATTAAAATTATTTAAAATGGAATTTCTAAATGAAACACAATACACCGAAAATTATATTTAAACTCGAATAAGAGTAGATGTTAAAAAGGCTGGTGGTTTAGTTCATAGGACTTTTGGGGCATGTAAAAGATTCAGTTTTACCTTAAATCGTAAGTTTGAGGTCTTATGGGTTAGTATTGGACTTGGGCGAAGCTTGGAACTATTTGGAAATGGTTTTGCGTTAATGGGTCAAGGACTATATAGGGGATAGCCCTAATCTCATGGTTAGTAATATAAGAGCTAGAGAGCTAGAGAGTGTAAGTTAGTGGTAGAAGAGGAGATTGGGCATTTTCATTTGAGATTGCAACCAATTTAAATTTAAAGGCAAGTTTATTTAATATAATTGTATAATTGATTTGTGCTATAATATAGTTAGGTATTAGATTCTAAACCTAAATTCATTAATATGAACTTATGAATAAATTAATCAACTAATAAAGATTATTAGTCACACTGTTGAGTTAAGATGAAATTGGGACAATTCTTGGTGAAATTGGATTGGAATTGAACTAAAATTGCTAAGATGTTATCCTATACTATAAATAAATCAAAAGCCCTTGATAATTGAATAAATTGATAACAAATGTGAGTTTAGTTGATTTATCCCTTCAATCATGTTAGAATTGTGTAGAAACCTTAGATATAGGTTAGGGGTGATGTGATAACACTTATATATGAATATAGTTGAGCGTTGTGATGATTTGGGAGCCTGAGAGTTCATTAATGGCGGATTTGGAGAGTTGGAGAAGAAGATCAACGTTAATCTTGTTTAGAGCTCATTTGAAACTCGTTTAAATGAACTTAAAGATATCGTTCGAACAACATAGGTAAGGTCATTCCAATGACTTGGGAAATATAAAATTTTAGATTTCTGAATTGCGAATGTGTAAGCATTGGTTTCATATCATTTTTATTTTTTATGAATTTATTATGAATATTTTACTAAGAGTGCGTAAAGGTGAAATTCTCGGTTGGTGATTTTTGTTTGGGATTTATGTTGTGATTAGTTGATTGGAATTTGGGGCTTTGGCATAGGTTAGTTAAATTTTAGGTTGGTTATACTAAGACTTGAAATCTTATATTCTTAAAATTAATTAATTTATATGTGAAACATCGGATATGCATGCTCGGGATATACATACAAGTTGGTATATATGATGAATCATGCGATGATTATTACTATAGTATTATAGTTAATAGGGCTGGGTTGTACCCTAGGTCGGGCAACGATGCCACTTCAGTATCCCAGTAGATAGAGACGGGTTTTACCTTGGGTCGTTCCATGTTACCACTTAGGTACATTGTTAGATAGAGATAAGCCGTACCCTAGGCCGATTAACGACGCCACTTCGGTATCCTAGTACATTATGAGGAGCTCTTTTATGGACCGTGTGATGACACCACTTCGGTACTCCGATAGTTGGTTATAATATACTTGATATGAGTAGTACTTATATGGTTATACACATAGATATGTGTTCATTAATTTGGTATATACTTAAGATGTATAGAAAAATCATTTTTGAATATTCGAATGAGAGGGATAATATGTAATCATGGTGTACACTTATGTCTAGGATTAGACACATGAGATATATAGGATTGTTCGATTGGGATAATTTAAAAGACACTAAAAGATGAGAGGAAAATGCATAATTATTGTTGATGTAAAAAACGAGATTTGATCTAATTATTTTAATCACAGATAAAAATGAATAAATAAATAAATATAAGACAATAGATTTTTAAGTGGTTCAGTCTTATGAGAATGGCCTACGTCCACTGTTTTTGTATTGCTGACTGTTTGCCTGGAATTCTCGATAATAGGGTTACCAAGAGATCCCCAGTCCCCCTCTAATGAGGAGGTTACAATGTATTTATAGCCTTGAGGCTGTACATGTGAAAGGACAATGCGCTGTTATCTAGTAGACATATACATCTGTATGAAAATAATGAGCATTTACTGCACAGTCGTCTTTTTTATTCTCCTGATTTGGATGCTCTGTATGTTGAGTTGCTCGGACTGCCTGAGTTACTCGGTACGCTTAAGTTGCTCGGAGCCTTAAGCTCCTCGGGGAGCCTAAGCTGCTCGGTATGATTGAGTTGCTCGGGGTGATTGAGTAGATCGATGATAGTATGTTATTCGTTGAAAGTGTTTGTAATTTCCATGTAGGTCGACACGTGTCTTCAAGTGAATGGTCCACATCAGAAGACTAAATTTGGTATCAACAGAAGCCCCCATTGTTTCACACTTCGAGGTTGAAGAAAAGTGTGGAATATTCTGCTCGAAAATTGCTCAGATTATTGGTTTTTATGGTTTTTAGGAAAATGTTCGTTGTATATAACTCCTTTTTGAGCGCATAATATCAGGCCTCATAAATATTTTGAATTTTCATGACCGCTTCAATATTTGTGCCCCTTTTCTTCTTTTAGCCTCCGGAGACGCAAACGTCCTCCCTTGTAATCATTGCCTTTTCTATTCCCCGAGGTAAAGTATTTAAGCGTGACAGAAATCCTATCGTCTTTCACTTTTCAAATCCGTATCTTTGAACTCTTCATTTTCTTTCTATCTTGTGCCTCGTTCTTTCCATCGTTTGTTGTCAACTGATCTCTCTTTTTCTGTAAGATTTTCTTCCCTCTCCTTTATTTACTTTGTTCATCATGGTTTACCTTGTTGAATCGCTTGACAAATTTTGGTCTGAATTTTCAATCCCTTCGTGGGTTATTTTGGATGAACTTTCTGAATCTTCTGATTATTTTTCTTTGGCTGATGGACATTGGTTCCTCAGTCTTTTTGTAGCCGAATGTGGCTTTTCTTTCCTGCCAAATCCTCTGTGTTTGGAGTTTTGCCAATATTTTGATGTTGTACCTGCAAGAATAGCTCCAAATACATGGAGGATAGTTAATGGCGTACATAGGTTGAATCAACTTCATGGAACCCATTTAGGGATTCCAGAGATTATGTATTGCTACAGATGGGTTATCAGCGATAGTACTTTTATTTAAAAACTAAGTTTTTGAATAGAGCGTTAGTTGTCAATATTTCTGATTCTAATAGGGATTATTTTGATCATGGGTTGTTATAAAAAATTGGCAACACCCTCGATTAAATGGAGATGATGTATATCAAGGTCCCAGGTGTCCACCTTATGGCAATGGAATAGGTTGTTTTTATTTTTTGAAATCTTGTTTTCTTCGTGTTCGATAAAATGCATCACTGACATTTGTTTTTGTTTGTTACAGTTGACAGTAAAAGAAAACCTCCAAAGGAAACTGATGTTAATATAAAGCATTTAAAACTTATCTGGAGTTTGCACCAATCTGTTGCTGCGGAGCATATTAGATCTACTTCTTACTTGTTGCAGTACAAAAGCTACACTTCATCTTTCACTGCTCATCCTCGTCCAGTGGTGGTTGATCTTGACTAAGTACCAGCCTTTGAGACTATTGTGGAAGGTTCTTCTTCTGAGTTGAATATTCCTATCAGTGATCTGATGAAGAAGAGAAGAGCTCCTACCTTTTTTGACAAATCTGCCTCTGCCACTGTGGAGGCAAAGAAAAGTAAACAAGATGTCCCAGAAGAAGGGACAAAAACCATTGATGTACCCCCTCCTGCTGCTGCCAAGAAGGCTGGTGAGAAGCCCCCTGTGGCTCCGAGCAAGACTGTTGCTATCTCTCCTCCGAGCAAAGTTATTGTCATATCACCAATAAAGACAACATCTTTAGTTGAAAATGCTCAGAGGTTAAAGAAAAGCTCTTCTGAGAGACTTGCTGAACCTGTCTCTCAACCTTCAAATGTTGAAGGTAGTATTCCATCTTTTATTGCTCCGAGCTCTGCTATGAGTTTGGTAAGATCCTGGACTATCCCAGAAGTCCAAGGCATTGAAGATACTCTTTCTCGTGAGAGAATTAATACTCTAGCTGCTCAACACATTGCCTCAGTAAGTATTGTTAGCCTGAGTCTTTCACTTTTTAATATTATGTTCATGTATTGACTCAAAGTTATTTCTTTTTTTAGCTGGTGACGTGTTTCAACAGCATTTTGCAGAAGGATGAAGATATTAGGGCTTCAAGATCCTCGGGTTGAGTAGAGGAAGCTTTTGTTAGGCTGACCCAATCTTTGAAAGATTCTCGTCAAAAGTATGAGGAAGATAAAGTTGCTTGGGAGAAGAAATTCAAGTCCATTGAGCTAGACAGAAATCAAGTTGTGAATGCCTCCAAGGAATTGGAGAAGAAGTTGAAGAAGTTTGAACAGAGCAATAAGGACTTTGAATAAAGCAATAAGGAGCTTGTAGATAAGCTCAAGTCTGCTGAAGAGGAAGTTGTTAAACTTCAAGATGTCGAGGGACAGAAAATGGAGGTGGAAGAGAAGTTGAAGGCTGCCGAGGAGCTCCTTAGTGAAAGGACCTCCTCGGAGAGGGCAAAAAGAAAAGCTGCAGTTAAAAAATCATTCAATGCTAGTTGGGAAAAAGGCTGGAATAAGAGCCTGACTGCCATGTCTTCTCAAATGGAGTATGCCAGCGTTAAATATTTTAGGTATGGATGGGTAGCACCCTTGCAGGAGCTGAATGTCGCTGAGAACTCCGAGTTATTACAATAGCACACTCATGGCCTTTCTCCCTCTCCGGGAGAAGAAGAAGAGGATAAAGCTGCTTCAGATGAATCTTCTATGATGACTCGAGATCAGGTCCCTACTGTTCCTGTTGTTCAACCTCCGAAGCAAGTCCAACCAACCAACACTTCTGTCGAGCAGCTACCCTTGTCCTCTAAGCAACGAATCCCTTCCTCCAAACCTTTTGAGGAAGTCATAGGAAATAAGGAGAATGTGTAAAGTTGTTTGGGCTTTTTTTTGTTTCTTTCTTGAATGTAACCTTGAACTATGTATCTCCTCTTATGATGAATAAAAATTTTAACTTTGGTTATTCGTCATAACTTTCTCTCTTACTTGCTCTACCTGCATCATTATCGATTCTTTTTATTTCATCTCTTTGTTAGTTTATGGCCAGGATGGAGCTCTTATCAGCTCATGACACAGAATTGATGAAGAAATGTAATGACTATTTTAAAGCTGGTCATGCAGATCTTAATGAGGCTCAAATCATTGATATCCTTGGTTTAGATGCTTCTGAATGAGCAGTTGAATCTTACCAATACTTAAAGTTCTTGCTCGATCGTGTTGTTGCCAATAATGTGGCCTACTACGAAATGATTGAAGATCTCCAAGGAAAGATCGAGGAACTTCAACAGCAGTACAAAGAGTCCTCCACACTTTTGCATCAAGGATACGAGAAGAAATATTAGCAATTGAGTGCTGACAAAGGGTATGATAAATTCATCTCTTCTCATGAGAAGAAAGAGAGTGTTCTGAAGCTTGAAGTTGAAGAGCACAAGCATATCGCTAAGTTGTTGGAGCAGGAGAACAATGCTTTACAAGAAGAGATAAAATAACTCAAATCTGCTGCATCTTCTTCGAGAGCCTTGGTCCTTGTTAATGATGAAGGTTTTTATTTCTTGGAGGTAGAAAATGCCAACTTACGAGATGAGTAGGAAACTTTAAAAAGTGCTGGAACCTCTACATCTACTCATGGATGAGCAATATCTTCTTCTCGTGGACGAGCAAGGGCTGGTCGAGTTTCGATTGAAGAAGCGAGAACTCAATCGGCCTTGGAGAATCAAACAGTTTAGTTGATGGTGAAGAATCAAGCTTTGGCAGAAATGTTCACGAAGATTCTGAATTTTACTGAACAACTCTCTTCCAAGAGTTCTGCTTTGGAAAATAAGGAAATTCAGGTAAAGAGTCTCCACGAGCAACTGGAGAGGATAACTTATCAGTTCCATAAACAACCCAAAGAGTTTTGGATGGATGGGTATAATAAAGCCCTTTACCATCTTGATGCTCGGATCCAGCAGTCAAATAACGAGGGGTACAAGCAAGGGTGGTTGAATGCACTGTGTGTGCTAAAATTGGAGCAGGGCCACTACTTATGGGATTATTATGACCCTGGAGTGCTCGATTTGCCCGTGCCTCCTTTTAAGCTTGATATTAGTTGGATTCCTGCTCTGGCAATTCCTCAATGCTTGATCTCCAAGTATCTCGGCGATTATAGTCTTCATGCAAACATTGAGATATCTCGCCCAGAGCACTTACTTGATCGGCCCTCCGTGATGAATGTTCGAATGCTACGAGATCTAAATTTTATAATTTCCCCTTATGCATCAGATGATCCTCCTGCTGGGTTAGAAACTGTTTCAAAGGCAGAAGGGAAAAACCAATAGAATAGGATTTTTTATGTAATGAAGTATATTTTTCACATCATGTGTAATTCTACTTGATTTGAATGAAGAAATTTTTAGTCTTTTTCCATTTTATTTTCTTATAAATAATTTGTAGAATGTCCTTGCTTGTTGGTTGGTAAATATATATGTATATATTATACTTATCCCATTTGTTGTTTGATTATAGTAATTTGTCATTCTTTGGGCCTAAGCAATGGAATGATTTGCATCCCATGTTCCTGCTTAGTTGTAGTAATCTCGTATGGATTACCTTGTTACCTAGACAGTGGATGACCCAGGAGGTCGTCCAACTTCTTGCCTAGTTTAGTACCAACCAATCGGAGTTGATTGTAATTGATTTGCCGATCAATCGGAGTTGGTGGTAATTGATTCCCGACCAATCAAAGTTGGTGGTAATTGATTTGCCGACCAACCGGGGTTGGTGGTAATTGATCCCCGACCAACCGGAGTTAGTGGTAATTAGTTCCCAACCAATCGAAGTTGGTGGTAATTGATTCCCGACCAACTGAAGTTGGTGGTAATTGATTTTCCGACCAACCGGAGTTGGTGGTAATTGATTCCCGACCAACCGGAGTTGGTGGTAATTGATATGAATTTGATGTGTAGTGTGTAGCACTAATATTTTGAAAATTTTCAACAAAGAAAGAAACTGGGTGAAACATCACTTTATTCATACTAAAGAAACTGCATTACATAGGAATTTCAACTACTGATAATACTTGCGCAGATGCTCTGCATTCCATTCCTTCTTAAATTCTTCTCCTTCCAAGGTTCCGATCTTGTATGTCCCTGGACAAACAACTTCTGTTACTCTATAGGGTCCATGCCAGTTGGCTTTCATCTTGTTATGCTATTGGATCACTTTCTTCAGCACATAATCCCATTCCTTCAAATCACACTTCTTCACTCTTTTGTTAAAGAATAAAGGTGTTCGTTGTTGATATGCTGCATTCCTGATTGCTGCTTCTTCCCTAACTTCTTCAAGCATATCCAGGTATAATCTTCTCATCAAATCACTGATAAGAAAATTGAAATTAAGCACCCTATGCGTAGGTAGACCCAATTCAGCAGGTATGACAACCTCACTCCCAAATTCCAGCATGTATGGGGAGTTCTTCGGATAGAAGAGAAACATTGACATTTATCGCATTTCTTGTCATAAACTGCGCAATCAGCTCTCATCGTTGCTCAGTAATACCCCTGCATTTTTTTTCTTTGAAAAAGCGTCTGACCTGTTACATGAGCTCTGCAAGACCCTTCGTGAACCTCTTCGATCAAATATTTCACTTCAGAGGGATGGACACATCTTTGTAGCCCTGCTATAACTCCTCGTCTATATAAAATGCCACTAGTCAATACATAACGAGCAGCTTTAAACTTCAGTTTTTTGGCTACAAGCTTATCAGTTGGTAAAGCCCCCTCTTCAATATAGGCCCTGATGGGGTCCATCCAAGATTTTCCCAAGTCAAGGGCAATGAAGTATCATTAGATCTTCGTCGATGCTCCAACCAGCCAGGATTTCTATTGGGATTGTTCTTCGTAGCTCGGTGCGTGTGGCCGATGCTAACTGAGCTAGGGCATCTTCTCTTGCATTTTCCAATCTTGGTATTCTAATCAACTGAATTGCAGTAAAACTTGATACAACCTCTATCGCTTTTGCATGATACCTGACCATTAATTCTCCTTTGCTGTATACACCCCCAGAATTTGATTTACGATTAACTGGGAGTCACTGAACACAATGACTTGCTCTGCCTTCATGATTTTAGCCAGGCTTAGACCCACGATCATTGCCTAATATTCGGCCTCATTATTAGAAGCCTTAAATTAAAAGCACAGAGCATACTCCACATCAATCTCATCTGGACTGTTTAAAATAATCCCTACTCCACTACCTGTAGAGCACGAAGATCCATCTACATACAGATTCTACACAGGTACTTCATTATCAAACTCTTGGTCAGATAGAGTTCCTCGGTGGAATATTTAATGCTTCCTTTTGTCCTCCTCCAGCACTTCTCGCTGCTCGTCTACCGACATAAGTTGGTCGGGGTTTAAATTTGATGATCCTGTAACATCCACATGTTGGTTTGTATTCAACTCCTGCTCGTCGGAGGAATCCTCCTGAGTAAATTCTGCGATAAAATACGCTACTGCCTGCCCTTTGAGCGACGATCTAGGCTCATAAATTATATCATATTCACCAAGTTCTACTGCCCAGTACATCAATCTTCCTGATTTCTCCAGTTTATGCAGAGCTTGTCTTAATGGCATATCGGTGTACACCACTATAGTATGGGCTTGGAAATATGGCCTCATCCTTCTGCTTGCTTCAATCAGTGCTAGTGCCAACTTCTCCAACCTTGGATATCTCGGAAAGCCTTGCTGGTTTAATAGACCGGTTTTTGTACTCCGTCCTCCACTCGTATCAATGCCGAGCTCACTGCATTTTCTGAAACTTTTAGGTACAAGTATAGTTTTTCCCCCACCACTGGTCTAGATAACAATGGAGGCGTCCCCAGATATCTCTTCAGTTCTTGAAAGGCTTCCTCGCACTCATCATTCCACTCAAAATTTGAATGGGAGGCATCTGTCTGTTGCTCGTGACACAAATATATTAAGCACTGCAACTCTCCCTGTGAGGCTTTGCACTTTATTCTTTGTGGTTGGAGATCACAGCTCCAATAGAGCCTTGATCTTTTCAGGGTTCGCCTCAATCCCTCGTTGGTTAACAATATATTCGAGAAACATACCTTCTTGTACACCGAATATGCATTTGGTGGGATTCATTTTCATTTGATATTTCTTTAGTTGATCAAAGGTCTGACCTAGGTCAACGAGATGATCAACAACTTTCTTGCTCTTCGTCAGCATATCGTCAACATAAACCTCCATGTTATGACTGATTTTCTCCGCAAACACCTTGTTCATCAGCCGATGATATGTTGTACCTACATTTTTAAGTCCAAAAGGCATAACATTATAACAATAAGTTCCCCTTGGGGTGATAAAAGAGGTACTCTACCTGTCCTCAGGCTTTATCTTAATCTGTTTGTAACCAGAATAAGCATCCATGAAACTATAAAATTCATGCTCCGAGGTAGCATCCACCAGTTGATCGATTCGGGGAAAAGGAAAATGATCCTTTGGGCATGCCTTATTAAGATCAGTGAAGTCTACACACATCCTCCACTTGTTATTTTTCTTCTTTACCATGACCACATTTGCTAGCCAATCAGGATATTTGACATCCTTAATAAAAGAGGCTTTTTGTAGTTTCTCTACTTCTTCCTATATAGCTTGGTTCTTCTCAGGACTGAACACTCTTCTTCGCTATTTTACTGGCTTGATTTCCTTATTCACGTTGAGCTCGTGATACAAGAAACTCAGATCTACCCCTGTCATGTCTTCATGACTCCATGCAAAAGTCTGCTTTCTACGCTTTAGAAATGCTATCAATTCCTGTTTTATCGATACATCCAGTGATATTTTATCGATACATCCAGTGATACATCCAATTTGAGTTTTTCGTTCTGGATGCTCGTCGTCCAGAATGATATTTTTTGTAACCTCCATGACCTGTCCCTTCACGAGATGAGACTCTTCTCTAGGGTCTAACGTTTCAATCTCTGCATCTTCTATTTCATCCATTTGATAGGTGGTAGTCCTCTTCCTGGAATCTTCACGTTCCTCTTGTTCGGAGGATGAATAGTAGTATTCCCGAGCTACTTTCTGGTCTCCTTTCACGACACCCACTCCAAAATTGGTTGGGAATTTTAAACATTGATGTACAGTAGATGGTACTGCCTCGAACTTCTTCAGACCGACCCTTCCCATGATGATATTGTAAGCTGATTGAATATTTTTATCCATTACGAAGAGGCGTACTCTTTATGTTCGACAAGCAGGACATGTACCAATAAGCATATCCAACTTGATCATCCTAAGTGGAAAAACCTTCTCACCAGTAAAGCCAAGGAAGGGCCTATGATATGTCTCCAACTGGGCTAGCTTCAGATTCAAACTGTCAAAGCATAGATAAAACATGATGTCTGCTGAGCTACCATTATCCACCAGTACTCGTGAAATCACCACTTCCTTCATTCTCATCTCGATCACCAATGGGTCATCATGAGGATATAGTACACCTGCCAGGTTGTTTTTAGAAAAACCAATTACCAGCTTATCTTTATTCACTTTCCTCGGGCGATCATCTTCTGCTAAGTTTATTCGCTGAATGTACGAGCAAGCTTGAGCCTCATTGAGGTAAGCTTTTCTCTTCGCAGTCAGATTTCCTCCTCCTGTATCTCCACCTGTAATAACATTACATTCAAATGATCCAAAATGGATTAAAAATACCTCACGTTATGGCTGCTTTGGTCTTTTGGGGAGATCGGGGTCATCTTGGTCATTTTTTAGATCTTCTTCATGACTTCTCTTCTTATCTTCTTTTACTCGACGAGGGGACCTAGACCTTTGCCTTTCTCGGTCATTGGTCTTTCCACTATTTTGGCGATCAACATACTTAGCCAGTTTTTCTCGTCTGATGAGTTCTTCAATTTCATTCTAGAGAGCTATACAACTTTTAGTCTTATGACCATGGTCTTTATGGAATTCGGAATATTTTGACTTGTCTCTCCTATCAGGATCTGCCTTCATTTTTGCTGGCTAAGCTAGCTCCTCGCTATTTTTGATCTCCTCCAAAATATGGTTTATATCTACCTTCAAAGGAGTATAATTTCCAAATTTCTTCATCTGCTCTAGTGCTTGCTTTCCTTTCGACTACCTGTTGCCACCAATGTTCTTCTGATCCTTCTTTTCAGTTTTACCATCTTCAACCTTGGTCTCCTTAGTGTATGCATTCTTCTTCGCAACCATAGCCTCTTCGGCATTCATAATTTTGGCTGCCTTTTCCATCAATTCAGCCATGGTCCTAGGCGGGTATTTGGCTAGAGTGTAGTACAACTTATCGAGCAATAATGCACTCATTAGATCAGTAATTGTTGTTTTCTCCTCATAATCAATTACCTCAAGTTTCTCGTTATTGAAACGAGTGATATAGTCCTTGGTTCTTTCACCTGTCTTTTATCTAACACTCAACAAGTGTGCTACTCATTTGACTAGTTTCACCCCAAAATAGAAGTTTCCAATAAAGAGTTCTTCTAGTTGAAAGAAAGTCATAATTTTACCCTGAGGAAGGTTGTTGTACCATATCTGAGCAGATCCGGTAAGAGTTCCTGAAAATGCCCTGCATCTCATCTCGTCTGGAACTTCATAGATATCGGCAGCATCTTGGTATTGTTCTATATGAAGGACAGGGTCAGTTTTTCCATCATATTTAGGCGTCACCATAGGAGCTTTGAATTTTGATGGTGTGGGAAAATCCACAATTACCTGTATAAATGGTGTCCCTTGGACAAAAGTTCTTTGTAGAGGATTTTTGGCCTTAGCCATTTCCCCTAATCTGTCCTCCAACCTCTGAATAGAGCCCTTCTATGCATCATTTCCCTCCTTGGTCCTATTGGTTCGAGCAACTGATCGCGTTGAATTTGCCTCTTGGGATCTTTCATTACGAGCAGTTGGTCATGATTGGGCAGAGCCTTCCCTTAGATTTGATGGTCGTGGAGAGTTCCTCGACGCAATCCTAAGAGGAGTTCGGTTCCTCCTAGGGCCCAAACGATCAAAAGAAGAGACTCTACTTAATCTTTCTAGAGCATTAGTCCTTTCTGGAGATAGAGTGATGTTTCGGTGGGAATCAGTAGCTCGTACTGACGAAGTCCGGCCTGGTTGATACGAAGGATCACTAGATCTTTCGGTACGATATGAGTCAGTACGTCTAGATTGAGATTCCTATGGGAATAACGTTCGCCTAGTTCTTGAAGAAGGAAAATGGGTATTTCTCTGAATGCTTCGTTGTCCTGATTGTGCCGTCACTTCGCCCTAATTATTTCTCTGACGCATGGTCTCTTGCATGGCCGTTTGCCCTTGGGCTAAATTAGCCATTATAGCAGCTAGATCTGGAACATTTGGGGGAGTATATGGATTTGGAGGGATCCCAGCATTTCGATTACTGGATTTCGGACGATCAGCCATTGATGATGAATTATTTTGGTGAAAAATGCTAATTACAGTCGCTTCCCACAGACGGCGCCAATTTGTTGATGTAAAAAACTAGATTCGATCTAATTATTTTAATCACAGATAAAAATGAATAAATAAATATAAGACACTATATTTTTAAAGTGGTTCAGCCGTATGAGAATGGCCTACGTCCACTGTTTTTGTATTGCTGACTGTTTGCCTGGAATTCTCGATAATAGGGTTACCAAGAGATCCCCAATCTAGTGATGTAAAAAACTAGATTCGATCTAATTATTTTAATCACAGATAAAAATGAATAAATAAATATAAGAAAATAGATTTTTAAAGTGGTTCAGCCTTATGAGAATGGCCTACGTCCACTGTTTTTGTATTGCTGCCTGTTTGCCTGGAATTCTCGATAATAGGGTTACCAAGAGATCCCGAGTCCCCCTCTAATGAGGAGGTTACAATGTATTTAAAGCCTTGAGGCTGTACATGTGAAAGGACAATGCGTTGTTATCTAGTAGACATATGAAGCCCTTATACTTTTGACTCATTTGAGTCTAGACTGTATAAGAGCTCATCTAGTTTGGAAATTGTGACAAAATAGTGTCCATCCTAGAAACCAAAGAGCTTCAGAGATTGGGTTGCTTCTTCTTCCATACATCTTGTGATGATCCTGAGACTATAGCCATCACTCACACACTTAGAATTTTATTCTTGCATATCATATTGCACCTCTATGTGTATTAATGTTGTGAGTGTGTTTAAATCCCTCAATTTGATTTTTAATAATTTTTTGGGAATTTTAAATTTATTTTAAACAAGGTTTTATTTAATTAAAACTTGATTTAAAAAGTCTTGGGGTTAATATATAAATATGTATTGTTGTGATTATTGGCCTAAAGTTACTCTGGGTAGAAACCGAAAGCGCTAGAGACTCTAGGGTTGGCTTTGTAATTACTTTGGGACGCGCGTTTACATTCGTCCTCAGGCCAACACTTGCTGTTCTCTGATTGGCCCTATGTGTGTTTCTTTACAGAGACATACCATCGCTTGTTATCAGCCCTTGGATCAACCCTTACCGATGGCCTGCATGTCTTTTGAGTGAATCCCCATGTAAATCCTTAAGCCAATCACAACCTGTTTAATCCACCGCCTGTTGTGAGCCCTTGGATTGCAGTTAAAGGAGCTTGACTCAATCTCAGCCATTGTTTTTTAACGATGCTCTGGAATCTTCCTCTCTTCCTATTTAAAGGCCTCCCATCTCAGCCTTCGAAAGCTTTTGCCATTTTGAAAAATCTCAGAGAATAGAGAGAGAGAGAGAAGAGAGAAGAGAGAAGAGAGAAGTTAGAGAGAGAAACCAGACCCAAGTTAGAAACCCTAACTTCGTCCAAATACTTCTCAAGCCCAAACTACTTACCTCTCCAGAAAAAACACCATAACAAAATAAACACCATCCTTAGTGTTTTCTTGGGTTTATGAGAGTTCTGGTTGAGAGATCTTGGGTTGCTGAAATCCTTGTGTTCATAAATCTTATTTCCAACTTAGACATAGACTCAGATCTTGTTTCTGGTTCAATAGAAATCATAGATCTGTAGGTTTGCATGTCATAATACACTTAGTTGCATTTATTTCTCATCTTGAGAATTTCGTTGTTGATTGTTTTTTGTTAAAACATTTTCTTACTTCAGAATCAACAATAGATGTTTTTCTATTTCTGTTTTTACAAAACTTAACCTGACCTAGTTGGATTCGCACTTGGAGGGTTCTCAATCTCCATAATATTTTCAAAAGTGATTGAGAAAGGTCTTGACCGATTTCTTAAGCAAGATCTCCTTGGAATCTGGGTTATTTTGAAAGGTCAAAAAGGTTCTTGGTTTTGTAAGAAAGAAAAATAACAAATACACTGCATATAGACTTTATATGTGATTTGTTAGGATTGTCTGTAACTAATAAGTGTGTGTGTGTGCATGCATGTGTTTTAGAACACGATTCACAAACATCTTCACACTACAAACACTGAAAGTGTTGGCTATAAGATTTGGTGAACATAAGTCGACGTAAAGTGCTGAAACAAAGAAGAGTTGACAAACTGAGACAACTACATCAACAAACAAGATCTGCAGAAAAGTTAAGGACGCCAGAGGGTACAATCCTGAACTTGTATAGATTTGTTTTTGTGTGCATGTTAGTTAAATAGGTTGTAACTCGCATATTTGTTTTAGTGATTGTTTTTGTTTTACTCCGTAGAGGGAGTCGTGGATGTTTCCTCAAGGTTGAGGTTTTACCACGTTAAAAATCCTGAGTATCAATATTTCTACATCTTCTCATCCCATTCTGATGTGTGCTGAGTTTAAAACATTTTAAACTGTTTACTAAAACTTGTTATCAAATCTTGTCCATATCTCGTACATATTTTTTTGTTAACACATCTTGTGTTCAAAATTAGTTTGATTTTAGTAAAGAGTTTCTTCAACAAACTTTCGGAGTTTCTTAAATAGTTTATTTTCATAAACGGCCTTGGCAATGATATTTCAATTGGTATCAGAGCTTTTGGTGAACTTATTTCAAAAAGATCCTGATTTTCTGAAACTGTTTTCTCAAAATCAATTATGGACGAGAAAAACGAAAGATATGGTAACTTGACCAGACCTCCAGTCTTTGATGGAACCAATTTCTCTTACTGGAAAGTAAGAATGATTGCTTTCATTCAAGGAACCCTGGGAGATGATGTCTGGGATATTATTGAAAATGGATACTCTTATCCAACTAAACCAGCCACTGATGGAAGCAATGAAAGGATTAAGAAAATATTGAGTGAGTTTACTCAAGAAGAGAAACAGGTTTCTCGAAATAATAACAAAGGCAAGAACGCTATATTTATGTCTATTAACGAACATGAGTTCAAGAGAATCTCATCTTGTACCACTTCCAAGGAAGCATGGGATACCTTGATTACTGCCCACGAAGGAGACTCTAGGGTAAAAGCTGCTAAGACTCAGATGTTAATCCAACAGTATAATACCTTAATCATGTCTGAATCTGAGTCTTTCGATGATTTTTATATGAACCTTACTGATATTGTCACTAAACTTCATGCCAATGGTATAACTTATGATAGACAAGAAATTGTGTCTAAAATTCTGAGATCATTACCACAGAAATTTGACAATAAAAGATATGCTATTGAGGAGATGTGTGATATTAATCTCACTCCTGAATTACTCAGTAGCAAATTAAGAACTGTGGAAATGGAATTAGAGTTTAAGAAACAATTAACCCACACTCATAGGAAAAATACCAATTCCAATCTTAGCTTTACCTCTAAGATGATTAAGCCTGAGTTAAACACTCCTAGTAATGATTCTGATGAGGACTGTGACTTAGAAAGTCTAGATAATCAGATTGCCCTAATGACAAAACAATTTAAGAAAATTGTTAAATTTAGAAACAGTGTTGCAAATAGACAGGGCAAGTCTAATTATTCTACTCCTTCAAATCACAAGCCCCATGAGAAACCTCATGACAAACAGAACAAGGACAACACAAGACCTCACAGAGACCTCAAGAAGACTGAATGCTATAGATGTGGTAAACTAGGACACATTGCTCAAGACTGTAGAGTTAATTTAAATGCCCAAAACAAACACTCTAGAGCCAACTTCTGCAAAACCTGGGATGACTCAAGTGATTCTGAAAATGAGGAACCTGAGACATCTGATGGTTTTGATCCTTGTTTATCCTTCTTTGCCAAAATCATATATAATGATGATATGCCTATGATTGATAGTGAGGATGAGTTTAGTAATTCTAGTTCTGTTGCTTTGAATCATACTTTAACTGGTTTAGATGCTTTACTTACTGAGAACATTAATACCTCTTCCTCGAGGTGTGTGAGTCAAAGGGGAATCGATACTACTGATGTCAATGGGTGCGTGAGTTTAAGAAATGAAACCTTAGGGGTCACTTCACACACTTCACTTAGTGACTCTGACAATGATGATCTCCCAGACATCCACACTCTATATACTAAAACTCTTAAGAAAAGCACTAGACTAGAAAAGATTGTGAAATATCTTACCAAAAAGCTAGAGGATCTAAGCCTAATGGTAAAACTGAATGCTGAAGAGTATACTACTCAATGCATGTCTCATGAAAGTGAAGTTAAAGTGTTTGATGAAAAACTGAAAACTTTGACTGAAGCTAATGAAATTCTGGAGAAAAAATACAAAGGGACATTATTAGAATTGGAACAAACAAAAGAAAAGATAGCAACTGTTTTCAAAAAATTTACCAAATTTGAAAATAATTCGAACTGTTTTGATGAATTTGTTGCTGAATCTAAAACCAATTCTGATGATAGAACTGGAATAGGGTTTTGCCCCAATTTGAAGACACAAACAAAACATGTTGAACCTATCAAGTTTGTGTCAGGAGGCAAAAGACCTATTGAAACATGTCCAGACTTTCATTCTCTAAAAACTAAGTTTGACCATCAAAACAGTAACACTGGAGATGCAAGTTGCTCTAAGCGTGAAAGTTTACCAAAGGGAAAATATGTCTACCCCCCTATTAGGAAAAGTGAACCTGATTTCAAACCTGTGCTACCTAGGAATAAACTTCAGCCTCAAAATTTCTCAAAACCTTTGTTTAGAGACTTTCCTAAGGAAAACCCAACTCTGAGCAATCTTTATTGCTCATATTGTGATATATACGGCCACTCGTTTGATAATTGCTATGCTAGGAGACTGATTAAACCTGTCTACAATTCTTCCATATATCCTAACTTTAACTACTCTAGGAGGAGTCGTAACAACTATGTCCTTCCCAGGCCACCAGACAAAAACTCTAACTATAGGAATAGAAGGACTAAACCTAAAAGGACATTTACTAGAAGGATTACCAGAAACTTTTCTAAATCAAATGCTCAGGAATTCAAATTTACTCAAAATCATGCGCAAAATGTTTTTCAACAAAAATCTAATGCTCGCAAATTTTATCAAATGAGATCAAACAAGCGCAAACAGAAAACCAGAGCAATTTGGGTTAGAAAAGATGATCTAGAACCCCAGATGAAGTGTAATATTGTTGTTTCTGCTCTAAAAGCTGAACTTACAACTTCTGGTTGGTACTTGGATTCTGGATGTTCCAAGCATATGACAGGTGATGATACAAAACTTTTGAATAAAACCCACTTTGATGGTGGAAAAGTTGTTTTTGGTGATGGAGTATCATCCCAGATCATATGCAAAGGAACTCTTAAAGAAAAAGGTCTTCCTGTTCTTGAAAATGTTCTCTTAGTTAAAGGTCTTAAGGCTAATTCACTTAGCATTTCGCAATTTTGTGACTCAAACTATACTGTCACCTTTTCAAAGAACAATTGCAAGATTTTAAATGAAAAGGGAGAATGCTTAATTACAGGATTCAGGACTCCTGACAATTGTTATACTGTCATGTCTAGTTCTGAAATCTGTAATGTTGCCAGAATGGATGACAATGAGATATGGCATAACAGAATGGGTCACATTAATTACGAAAATTTGAGTAAATTGTCCTGTCAACAAATAGTTAGAGGAATACCAAAAATTAAACCTATTCATAACATTGTCTGTGGTCCCTGTCAAGATGGAAAAATTGTTAAAGCACCTCATAAAAGGGTTAAAGATATCCTTACCTCTAATCCCTTAGAACTCATCCATATGGACCTAATGGGTCCTTCTCAAACTGTTAGTCTTTGTGGACACAGTTATATTCTAGTTATGGTTGATGACTTCACCAGATTCACTTGGGTAGCTTTCTTAAAACAAAAATCCGATACTTTTCAAACTTTTTTAAAGATTCTTTTACGGATTGAGAATGAAAAAGACACTCAAGTAAATAGAATCAGAAGTGATAGAGGTGGTGAATTCAAAGACACTGGTATTGTAGAATATTGTGACTATAATGGTTACAAACATGAGTTCAGTGCTCCTAAGACCCCTCAACAAAATGGAATAGCTGAGAGAAAGAATCGAACTCTTCAAGAGATGGCACGTGTCATGCTCCATGCTAAGAACTTACCTAAGTATTTTTGGGTAGAATCTATTCGTACAGCTTGCCATCTTATTAATAGGGTCTATCTTAGAAAGAATTCGAAACAAACCTCTTATGAACTTTGGTACAATAAAAAGCCTAATCTTAAGTACCTTAGAACCTTTGGTAGTATCTGCTATGTGTGCAAAGATAGGGAACGCTTATCTAAATTTGAGAGTAGAGGAGATAAAGCCATATTCTTAGGTTATTCACCTAACAGTAGAGCTTATCGAGTGTATAATCTTCGCACTAAGACCTTAATGGAATCCATAAATGTAATTGTTAGTGACACTACTATAGAAAGCAAGACTAGTGAATTAACTATAGAAGAAGAATCGTCAAATATTTTAGAAAATGACTCTTCTAAAATAGATAATTCATTACCTATTGAGTCACCTGAAGTACCTAAATGGGTTTCTAAAGATCATCCCATAAACAACATAGTTGGTAACCCTAGTGAGCCAGTACGTACAAGATCCCAACTTAGAAATTATGCTCTTTATGCATGCTTTGTTTCTCTTGTGGAACCAAAGAATGTAAATGAAGCATTGAATGACTCTCACTGGATTTCTGCTATGCAGGATGAACTTTTACAATTTGTCATTCATGATGTTTGGTATCTTGTTCCACGTCCTGATCACAAAAAGGTTATTGGTACTCGTTGGATTTTCAAAAATAAAACTGATGAAAATGGGATGATAATTAGAAATAAAGCTAGACTAGTTGCTCAAGGTTATTCCCAAATAGAAGGACTTGATTTTAATGAGACGTTTGCTCCTGTTACTCGTTTAGAATCAGTTCGTCTGCTTCTTGCTATAGCTTGTCACATGCATTTTACATTATATCAAATGGATGTTAAATCTGCGTTCCTTAATGGAATACTTTCCGAGGAAACCTATGTAGAACAACCTAAAGGGTTCATTGACCCTAATTATCCTAATCATGTATTTCGGTTGAAAAAGGCTTTATATGGTCTTAAGCAAGCTCCTAGAGCTTGGTATGAGCGCCTGTCCAGTTTTCTGCTGGACAAAGGTTTCAAAAGAGGTGGAAATGACCAAACCTTATTTGTCAAACATTTTGGCAAACACATTACTATCGCTCAAGTCTATGTAGACGATATCATATTTGGATCCACTTCTACCTCAGAAGTAAAATCTTTTGCTGAAATTATGAGTAAGGAATTTCAGATGTCCCTTATGGGGGAGTTACAGTTCTTCCTAGGTCTCCAAGTCAAACAATAACCAGATGGCTTGTTTCTTTCGCAGACTAAGTACGCATTAGAGATAGTTAAAAAATTTGGCCTCGAGAGTGCTAAAAGTGCTAAAACGCCTATGAGTACTACAGAGAAATTATCTAAAGATGAAAATGGAAAATCTGTAGACTCTACCTTATATCGTAGTATGATTGGCACATTACTCTATCTAACTGCCTCGCGTCCTGATATCATGTATGCTGTTTGTGTTTGTGCGCGTTATCAAAACAACCCCAAGGAGAGTCATTTAAACGCTGTTAAACGCATAATTAAATATGTTAAAGGCACTCTAAATTTAGGAATTTGGTACACGAATGACACACCTAGCACTATTATTGGGTACACTGATGCTGATTGGGCTGGGTGTACTGATGATAGTAAAAGCACTTCAGGCGCATGTTGTTATATTGGTAATAACTTGGTAGGATGGAGTAGTAAAAAACAGAACTGCACATCTCTCTCGACTGCTGAATCTGAATACATAGCCGCCGGTAGCTGTTGTGCCCAATTGTTATGGCTTAAACAAATGCTAAGTGATTATGGTATTTTAGAACCCACACTTCATCTCTATTGTGATAATCAAAGTGCGATTAATATTTCTAAGAACCCAGTTCAACACTCGCGAACTAAGCACATTAAAATAAGACATCATTTTATTCGTGAATTAGTTGAAACCAAGGAATTAGAAATCAATTATCTTTCTACTGATCTACAACTTGCAGATTTATTTACCAAACCTCTTGATTATAATAGATTCATTTCTTTACGTAAATCTATTGGTATGATTTGTGTTGAGTAAATACCTGTCATATTTTCCACGTTTCTTCCCTTTGTCCATTTGAGACAAAATGGGGGAGAAATTTGAGTCTACTGCATATACTAAAAAGCTTGATCTTAGTAATTTTTTGTAGGTATTCTTCTCGTACAGTCATTCTTTATTGTAATAATAGGATGTTAAACTGTATATAGTTGAGTTATGTAATTTTTGCTTTCTAGGAATTGGGTAGATAGATCTTTTATAGGAATAGGATTTTCTTATTTGTTGTCGCCCTGCGAGTTTAGATGACTCAAAGGAGATTTTGTCTCATATTTCCAAAGGGGGAGATTGAAGCCCTTATACTTTTGACTCATTTGAGTCTAGACTGTATAAGAGCTCATCTAGTTTGGAAATTGTGACAAAATAGTGTCCATCCTAGAAACCAAAGAGCTTCAGAGATTGGGTTGCTTCTTCTTCCATACATCTTGTGATGATCCTGAGACTATACCCATCACTCACACACTTAGAATTTTATTCTTGCATATCATATTGCACCTCTATGTGTATTAATGTTGTGAGTGTGTTTAAATCCCTCAATTTGATTTTTAATAATTTTTTGGGAATTTTAAATTTATTTTAAACACGGTTTTATTTAATTAAAACTTGATTTAAAAAGTCTTGGGGTTAATATATAAATATGTATTGTTGTGATTATTGGCCTAAAGTTACTCTGGGTAGAAACCGAAAGCGCTAGAGACTCTAGGGTTGGCTTTGTAATTACTTTGGGACGTGCGTTTACATTCGTCCTCAGGCCAACACTTGCTGTTCTCTGATTGGCCCTATGTGTGTTTCTTTACAGAGACATACCATCGCTTGTTATCAGCCCTTGGATCAACCCTTATCGATGGCCTGCATGTCTTTTGAGTGAATCCCCGTGTAAATCCTTAAGCCAATCACAACCTGTTTAATCCACCGCCTGTTGTGAGCCCTTGGATTGCAGTCAAAGGAGCTTGACTCAATCTCAGCCATTGTTTTTGAACGATGCTCTGGAATCTTCCTCTCTTCCTATTTAAAGGCCTCCCATCTCAGCCTTCGAAAGCTTTTGCCATTTTGAAAAATCTCAGAGAATAGAGAGAGAGAGAGAAGAGAGAAGAGAGAAGAGAGAAGTTAGAGAGAGAAACCAGACCCAAGTTAGAAACCCTAACTTCGTCCAAATACTTCTCAAGCCCAAACTACTTACCTCTCCAGAAAAAACACCATAACCAAATAAACACCATCCTTAGTGTTTTCTTGGGTTTATGAGAGTTCTTGGGTTGCTGAAATCCTTGTGTTCATAAATCTTATTTCCAACTTAGACATAGACTCAGATCTTGTTTCTGGTTCAATAGAAATCATAGATCTGTAGTTTTGCATGTCATAATACACTTAGTTACATTTATTTCTCATCTTGAGAATTTCGTTGTTGATTGTTTTCTGTTAAAACATTTTCTTACTTCAGAATCAACAATAGATGTTTTTCTATTTCTGTTTTTACAAAACTTAACCTGACCTAGTTGGATTCGCACTTGGAGGGTTCTCAATCTCCATAATATTTTCAAAAGTGATTGAGAAAGGTCTTGACCGATTTCTTTAGCAAGATCTCCGTGGAATCTGGGTTATTTTGAAAGGTCAAAAAGGTTCTTGGTTTTGTAAGAAAGAAAAATAACAAATACACTGCATATAGACTTTATATATGATTTGTTAGGATTGTCTGTAACTAATAAGTGTGTGTGTGTGCATGCATGTGTTTTAGAACACGATTCACAAACATCTTCACACTACAAACACTGAAAGTGTTGGCTATAAGATTTGGTGAACATAAGTCGACGTAAAGTGCTGAAACAAAGAAGAGTTGACAAACTGAGACAACTACATCAACAAACAAGATCTGCAGAAAAGTTAAGGACGCCAGAGGGTACAATCCTGAACTTGTATAGATTTGTTTTTGTGTGCATGTTAGTTAAATAGGTTGTAACTCGCATATTTGTTTTAGTGATTGTTTTTGTTTTACTCCGTAGAGGGAGTCGTGGATGTTTCCTCAAGGTTGAGGTTTTACCACGTTAAAAATCCTGAGTATCAATATTTCTACATCTTCTCATTCCATTCTGATGTGTGCTGAGTTTAAAACATTTTAAACTGTTTACTAAAACTTGTTATCAAATCTTGTCCATATCTCGTACATATTTTTTTGTTAACACATCTTGTGTTCAAAATCAGTTTGATTTTAGTAAAGAGTTTCTTCAACAAACTTTCGGAGTTGCTTAAATAGTTTATTTTCATGAACGGCCTTGGCAACGATATTTCAACATATACATCTGTACGATAATAATGAGCAATTAATGCACAGTCGTCTTTTTGATTCTCCTGATTTGGATGCTTTATACGTTGAGTTGCTCGGACCACCTGAGTTACTCGGTACGCTTAAGTTGCTCGAAGCCTTAAGCTCCTCGGGGAGCTTAAGCAACTCAGTATGATTGAGTTGCTCGGGGCACTTGAGTAGCTCAGTGACAGTATGTTGTTCATTGAAAGTGTTTGTAATTGCCACGTAGGTTGACACGTGTCTTCAAGTGAATGGTCCATGTCAGCAGACTAAATTTGGTATCAACACTTATATTTTATCCCAACTCAGTTACATGGTTATATTAAAAGGCTTACTATGAACATCTCGTATCAATATTTTTGAGTACATAGGTAGTTGCGTCGCCTCCTCCTTGAGATCATTTTATTACTTTGATTTACGTTGATACAGTTGTAGTTATATGATGGTACTCGTACTTTTGGTTAGTTTGGTATCAAATTTATGTTGTTCACCTATGGTATGTTTCATTTATTTATTTTATGCATTTAATTTTTATTACAGTCATGCTTAGAATGATATTTAATTATTTGATTCCCATGAGTTTGTATTAAACCTCATCAGTCTATTATTAAATTTTGCAGGGTGTCACATTAGGTCATATGGTGACCTGTGGTGGCATGCAGGGTATCACAACTTTTAACTTTGGTATTAGCAAAGAGTATGGAATATTCCCCTTCCAATTTTAGGTCACATAGGGGATCAAACATAGAATAATGAGGTTTTGTTGGCATTTATTGAGGTCACAAGGTGACCTAGGGTGGGGTGTAGGTTATCCTGACTTTTGACTTTGGTTTTAGCAAAGAGTCCGAAATATTTCAACCCCTTCTTATTTTATGTTACATAGTGGAGTAAACTTAGATATGTGGAGTTTGAATGGAGTTTATTGGGGTCACAAGGTGACTTGTTATGGAATGCAAGGTATCCTAACTTTCGACTTTGGTCTTAGGAAAGAGTCCTGAATATTCCAACCTCACCTAGTTTAGGTCACGTAGGGGACCACGTTGGTATGACGCGCAGGGCTTTCTATTTTAGGTCACACCGGGGACCAATTAGTATGAAGCTCAGAGCTTGAAATTTTAGGTTACACTAAATTTCTTGAAGCTTAGGGCTTTCTATTTTAGCTCACATCAGGGAACGGTTTGTTTTAAGCACAAGGCTTCCTATTTTAGGTCATGTAGGGGACCAAATTATTCGGAGCATAGGGATTACTATTTTTGGTCGCATTGGGGACCGAATGAGGGGATATGACTATTTTGATTTCCCTTAGGTGAGGCTTTGGTTTGGTTTGATCGGGTGGAGTTCGAGGCTTTTGTTGGTTCCTTAGAGAATTTTGAGGCTTTATTTAGGTTAACTCAAGTAAAGTGTGTCCCGGGGGGCAACGGTCATGATTAGGGTGGTTTATAATAGTTTAAGGTCTTGGTAAGGTGCTCAAAACTATATGAGGCTTTGTGAGAGGTTTACTTTAGCTAATTCTAAGACTTTTATGAGTTTGCTTAGCGGAGTACTATTATTTGGCTTGGTTTTCTCAGAAGCCTATGAGGCATTGGTTTAAAAAAATTTCTGGGTTGATTATGTTCTTTGGAGAGGTTTGATTAGGGTAGTGTAAGAATATAGGCTTTTCTTGGGTAGTTTTTGAGGCTTGGGAGAGGTTTTGATTAGGGATGTTCGAGGTTTTTGTTATTTATTTTTGGGCATATTCTGAGGCTATGTGTTAATTTTCTCTGGGGGGGAGTATGAGGCTTTAGTTTTTAGTTTTCTTAGAGGAATCTAAGGCCTTGGTTAGGATATTTTTGGGGTGGAGTTCGAGGATTTTGGAGAGGCTTTCTTTGAGTAAGGTGAGGCTTTGGTTTTTTCATAACAATTCTGAGGCTTTGGAAAGGTTTGCTTAGAAGAGTCTAAGGCTTTTGTGAGGTCTTTCTCGGGCAGAGTCTGAGGATTTTTCATGGGTTTTCTTGGTGGGAGTTTGAGGCTTTGGTTTTTTATTTTTCTCAAAGGAATATGAGGTTTTAGTTTTCTCAGGAAGAGTCTGAGACTTTGGAGAGGTTTGCCCATGGTAATGTGAGGCTTTGGTTTGCTTGGGTGATGTCTGAGGCTTTGGAGAGGTTCTCTCAGAGAAGTATGAGGACATTATGATGGTGTTCTCGGGTCGAGTCTGATGTTTTGTGTGGCTTTTCTCAAAGAGAGTTTAAGGCTTTGTTTTTTTGGACGACTCTGAGGCCTTGGTTAAGTGTTTTCTTAGGTGGAGTTCGACGCTTTGGAGATGTTTGCTTAGGTTAGTATGAGGCTCTGGGTAGGTTGGCTCAGAGGAGTCTAAGGATTTTGTTGTATTTTCTTTGACGGATTCCAAGGCTACATGTGGGTTTGGTGTGTGTTTGTGTGTATGTTGGGGGGGGGGGATGGTAGGTCCAAGGCTTTTGTTTTTAGTTTCGCCAAGAGGAATCTGAGTCTTTGGTTTGGAATTTGCTCGAGTGGAGTTCAAGGCTTTCGATAGGTTGTCTCAGAGTAGTGTAAGGCTTTGATCAACCCGGGTGGATTCTGAGGCTTTAGGGAGGTTGATGATTAGTGTCAAATATTGTATTTTATTACCCTATTTTCTATCCAATATTAGAGTCCATGTTCATTAAATTGCAATAATTATACTCATTTACCATATAACCTTTATATTCATGATTAATCTCTTTTTCAAGGTTTATTTGAGTATTTAGTGGATTTCAAAAGTTAATGGTGAAATCTGGAAGCATTCTAAGCAAGAAACATCTATAAACATTCTCTCAAGGGAAAAATGAGAATTTTAGAAGGGTTGTATCGGACTCAAACTCTTCACGAAGATTGTCAGCTTCAAAATAACGAACATACGGGTTCAAAAGGCGCACCCAAGTTAAAAAAAGTCAAAAGTCAATATCCTACAATACCAAGTGGCATGATCTTGGGGAGCCACGTGTCAACATAATTTATTACCACGTGTCATGATCTTGTGGTGCCATGTGTCATGATCTGACGCTACCATGTGGCGTTGTTACTGCTTCTTAAATTTAAATATTGCTGGAAGAGTTGAACTCAGGACCTCCCCCTTCCCTTCCCTTATATTGCCATCACACTGACCTATCATTCATTAAACATCATGCGCCCATTAAAATATAATCTATAATTCAACTTAGTTTCTTTTTCCATCTTTACCCACCTTTCTCTCTCCTACCTTCTTATTTGTTTATTCTTTCTTTCTCCCACTTACTTATTTCTCTTTTTTCTTTCTTATTTTTTTATATCTCCCATCCTTTATTCCTCCCCGTTTCTTTATTTTATAATTTTACCCACATGCTTTATTTCCCTTCTTTCTTTTTTCTTTCTTTTCTTATTTTTTTTCCAATGCTTTCATCTTTTTTCCCATCACCTATTCTTCCCACTAACATTTCTAATTCATTAAATCCATGTGAAACACTCGTTAAATAAATATTTTGGTATTTTTTAAAATCCCACCAAAAATATTAAGATTCCTATTTTACCCAAAATTTAATATTTTTCACTTATACAAATGATCATTTGAAGACACATTTGATCATCCATTTTCTTAGAGTTAGATGCCAAACCCAATTTTAGAGAAGGAAATTCTCTATTAATTTTTGTAGATTTTTTAAAAGCTTTATTAGTTTAGTATTTTTCGATAGATTCACGAGGTTGTAATATGAAGATTGAGGGACACATTCAAATATTCAATCTAAATTCATCTCATTTTGTTCAATCAAGTGTTATTATTTTTACCGCTTTCTCTCATACACTTTTTATTTATTTATTGGATCATGCTTCCTAGTTAATTAAATTAGGTTGAGATTAATGAACTCACCTTGGGTATGTAGTTTCTTAGCCATGGTATGATGGAAGATAACTTCTTTTGATGGGTAAATTGTTCCAAATTTTACACGTAGGAACCTTAATGGGGTATACCATGTATGCATCATATTAGCTACCTTGCGTGTATAATTTTGTGGATAGTGTTGATGCCAATCTCATATTTAGACTTTTATGGAAATATAGGGAGTGATACCCTACGTTTTAATAATTATTTAAATGAGTACTAATCGTGTTTCAAACTTGCCTAGCCATGTGATCATTTGTACTACGTATTTCGAGATGAGGGATTTAATTCTCAACCTATAGTTTTCATATTTGTTTGTAAGGACATATTTTCCATCATTGTCCCCACTTCTTAGTTTAAATTATGTAAGGCGTATCCCATTCCAACTGTCAGTAATTCACATTCACAAGCTCAAGAAGATGGATCTGAATATCAATCATCTTCAATAAAGTTCTACGACGAGACATAATTTTAGTATGGCTTTAGTTTTGTGCTACTTAGATTTTTTACTAAATATTGGGATATTTTTTCTAAACTGTTTTTACAAAACAAGGCATTTTCAAACATAAAAATATTTTTTGAGAATTACTGTAGGCGGTTTTTTAAAAATCACTTTAGTCATTCAAATAACTTTTTTATATCATTCAAACAACATTACTATGTCGTTTGATACCTCGTTTGGAGCCCAACTTCTCATATGGATCAAATGAAGGTGATGAGATGTCAATCTCATTCGAATGACCTAATGGTATCGTTCTAACAAAATTCCCTCGCCTCAACTATTTTATTTGCCTATAAAAACCTATTTTAGGAAGAATTTTCTTTAAGACTTTTATTTTACGCAAATAGCTGACCTGCTGCAAATAATCGTCACTTTTATTAGGGCAAAACACTTTTTAGATTCACACAATCAATACCAAATACTTTTGTGAATCTTCTTTGGAACCCAAACACTTCTACATCAATGTTATTCTCGTGGAGAGATTTCTTCACTACTGATCTTGGGGATACTCGAGGATATTCTTTGCCGAAGGAGGAGGGTTGCGGTTCTTGTGATTCTTGAGGGAATCGTTGCTAACTAAAGGCGGTGGTATTTGTGGATCCTTGAGGTTATTTATTGTAGTATTTCCCTATGTATTCGTAAGTTGCGATTTACATTTAATAGTGAAAAAAAAGTTTTGACCTGTAGGGATTTTCCCTAAAATTTATTTCTTTGCATGCCTGATTTGAATCATCCAGTTGCATGTTTAGGGTTGAATTAAAATTAGAATTTTTTTGTGGGATTGACATCAAATTAAATAAGTTTAATCCATTGAAATATTGTGAATTCACAACTTGGTCTCTCATTTCGCGTTTCTAAATTGGTATTGGAGACTTTATCTTGTTTTTACCCTCTTACAAATTGGTATCAGAGCCTGTTGCAGAAATTTACCGTGTCATCCTTTTTCGTAATTTTTTTTCCTTAGAATTGTTTTGAAAATTTGATTTTGAAAAATCACAAATATTCGGATGGATAACTAATATAATCGAATGCTTATCTTTGATGGAACAAATTATGCATATAGGAAAGCCCGCATGAGATCTTATTTTAAAGAAATTGATGAAAGAGTCTGGCTCATATGTGAAAGAGGGTGGACTCCTACCACTGTCACCGTTAATAATGTCCTAAATCCTAAACCCATATCTGTTTGGACTGATAATGAGTTTCAGTGGAGTACCTAAAATTCTTGAGGCCTTATTGCTATTTCTGAAGCCGTCACCCCTCACGAGTTCTGACGTATCATGATTTGAACCATGTGAAAAGAGGCATGGTATATCATCCAGTTGACATATGAGGGTATTAACGTTGTTAAGGCGTTAAAATTGCAAAAATTGACCACCCACTTTCATACTATCACTATGTTAGAGTCCAGGAGTTTTGACGAGTTTTATGCTAGGTTGTCAGACATTGTTAACACGAGTTTTAATTTGGATGAGAAGATTGATTATTTGGGAGTTGGGAAAAATATTTTGAGGTAACTCACATATTGATTTATTCCTAAGGTTATCGTGCTTAACTTTTTAGGGGTTTTAGACTCTCTTAGGTTAGAAGAACTCGTAGGAGACCTTCAAAATTATAAGATTGACATGTTTCCCAAAACCATTAAGCCTAAGGATAGAGGGATAACTTTAAAGTCTCAAGTTAAGAAAAAGAAAAAAGTGAGAGTTTATGAGTCTGATTCTGAGGGGGATGTTGATTTACATGACATGGCCTTATTTGCTAAAAAATTCTCAACTTTTCCAAAGATAATTCTTCTAATATAAAGAATTTTGAGAAAAATAAAAATAAAGATAAGGTCAACGATAGCGGTGAGAAAGAGGAAGATATAAGGTGTTATGAGTGGTAGGGTAAAGAGTACATGGCATTTGAATGTCCCATTATGCTAAAGAGAAAAGGAAAGAAAATTTCTAATACGACCACTCTTAGCGATAGTGTCATTGAGTTGGATGATTCTGGGAATCAATCACCACCTGAAAAGTTCGTTGCTTTCATGGCCTGTCACGTGAGCACACCTAGTTTATTCCATGATAATGAGGACACTTGTAAATGTGAGAGCATCAATGATGTTTCGAGCCATTCGGGAGATTGTGAGTGTGAGGATGTGATTGGAAGTCATGGTGAAGGTGATCTCCAAAAAGTGTTTAGTGACTTATGCTCCACAACTTTGAAGATGAAAAAGATAAATAAGGAGTCATCTCTTAGGGTGATAGATTTAGAAAGAGATAGAAGATTTGAGGGTGTGTGAGGCATCAGTAAGTCAATTAGAGAAGATGAGAGTTTATTAATGTGAGTAGTTGATCGTCTTAGGAAGGGAAAAGAGTGAATTGACCAACACTATGGCTAGTTTTATGGGAGATGTTTAATCTTCATTAGAGACTCATGAGAAACTTGAAGCCCGTGTATCCCATCTTTAGTGAGATATCGAACGTGCTTGGGAGGTCAATGTCACTATAAAGGACACATCTAAAAAGGCTGGAATGATGCTCCTCAGTCCCGCTCTGGGTAATGTTGAGAGACTAGAAATAGGTTATGACAATGCGTCAACTTCCCATGTTGCACCCGAGCCAGTTACTAAGTTTGTGATAGATCCATATGGTTCCTGACCTAACCCACCTCGGTGTTGATTTTCCCATTGAAGAGTGCATCCTAGACGTTTTATGAGAGGTGTTCCTAGGACTGTGTATGTTTTTTCACATTGCAATAAAAGATGACACCTTAAGGAATTTTGCATTAAGTTAGGTAGTGTGTCTCATGGGTATTTACCTCGTTATGCTCATGCATGTTGTTAAAAGTAATGCGTCGTGCGTGATACCGATTCTAAATAAATGCTCAAATTCCCACCATAAACTTATTTAATTAGAGTCAATTTTTAAATCAAATTAAAATAGCCCTAAAACATACAACTATGTGTGCATGTGTCAAACCATCATAAACACAAATATGCTAACTCACAGATTTCAGAAAAAATCCCCGAAGGGAAAAACCTTTTATTTCACTATAAATTAAATCACAATTTACAATCACAATGAAATTTGCAATAAGTTTACCTCAGCCTAGAGTCAGCCAAAATCGCGATTTCAATTCAGCCCAGGAATGCCCACAAGCATTTCCTATCGACACGCAGTCATCTTCAGCCCAATACTCCCCTCATGAATACCTAAATCAGGAGTGGAGATCCTCTCTACAAGAGAAAATTGACACAAGATGTGTTCTTGGGTTCCGAAACAATTCACACAAACTATTGAGATGATTTGTGAATTGAAAACAAAGGATTAAAACCCTAAAAGTGAGAAGACAAGTATTCTGGCAAAGCATTTTTGTCTCTGTCCAAAATCGCAAATCTTCCAATTAACAATGAAGTTGGAAAAACCTTTTTATAGAAAATCTAAGGAGGCGCGTTGCTCGAACGAAATAGGACTCTCGCTCGAACAAGGACATGCATCACTCGAACGATCTTCGTGTGACATGGCTATGTTTCTTGAATGATAACCACTGTCGCTCAACAAGCTAGTGCGTAAATAAATTCATTTTTTATTTTTGAAAATTCGCCTTAGCACTTAGAAAAAAAATTTGACGAAAAACTTAAAAACTCTGCTTCAACACTTAGAAAATATTTGATGAATAATATTCCAACACTCTAAGTGAATTATAAAGGACTTAAAACACAACCTTACCAAAGTTAAACTTGTGGGTGCTTGAATGTTGAAGAAAACTTGATATTCGAATCCGTCTTGTTGCATATGATCTTGAACAATTCTTCGACGGTTGTAGCGGTATACGACATACTCAATTGATAACGGACAATATAAAATATGTCCTTATAAATCTCCCCCTATGTCTATGCCGATACAAAATAAAAATAGTCCAATTATCAAATCAAAATTCCTCTACAAATCTAATATCCTCATGAACCCAAAAATGAAAGGTACTAATTTGCAAGTCCCAAAACTTTTCTTCAAAATCTCCAACTTGATCTCATCAGGGTGTGCAACTTAATGATCTTCAATTTTGTACCTACACACATAAGACATAGAAAATACCTTCATGACACATTGAGTTTGAAATGATATAGAATAAATCAATCAATAATCAAATCTTTCCCATAATGCAAAAACTCACACATAATTCGTTCTCCCCCTTTTTATTTGTCCGAAATAGACAAGGAAATGAATAAACAAAATAAACGTGGAGTTGTCACGACAAACATGCATAGAAAATATGAATCAAACTATGCTCATGCGAAGGAGAACTCAAAAGTTTTCACAAACTATTTTTGACTTTTTGATTTTTCAAACAAAAAAGCAAAAATAAATTTACAAAAATCACACACCATGAATTTACACTAAGACAACCAAATCATGGAAACAAAATGAATGGGTGTGAACATATTCGATAGGCAAATCAACGCAATCAAACATAACATAGTTGCATGATGAATAAGTGTACTCCTAATGAATAAATCTCAAAATCGTCCTTAGGTGTCAAAAAATGTTGAATTTAAATGACATCGACTCAATCCATCAACACATCAAAGTTAAGAATGATTCCCACACCAATAACGTCTAAAACTATGAATGCTTTTTCAAGATGTTATCAGAACGTGCAAACCCGTTTTTCATTTCTTTCCATCCAAACTCCCTCATAAATAATAATCATTATAGTTTTCTTTTGAGGTGGCCCCTTTTTGGCATATTTATCTTTTTATTGCCTTAAATATTTTTGGGCTCTTTTAAATGGTGTCTTTCACGATGAGTTAATTTTATACTCTCGCAGCCATTTCCCATGAATCAATCATCATATTTTGTTCCAATTAAATTTCTCACGGTAAACGGTTTTTACATGCACTACTTTCATTGTCAAGTTTTATAGCATACGATTCGTTTTAAAGACAAAATTGAGATGACAACACTCCGACCAATATGTGATAAATAAGTAGAATAATCAAACAAATCAGTGAAAGTGTTCATTAACGGAACTTATGAGTCAAACATGTAGGTAGTAACAACTGATCACATCTCAATGATTCCAAACATTATAAAGTACAAAAATGAAATGATGACGCATATCAAAACACTATCAAATAGTCACGTAGATATGGAATGAAATTATGACCCGGTCATCCTAAATGTCCATTCATATACGGTGTAAAAAAAATGCAAAACTCTTTTTGTCTTTTTCATAAATTTTATCAAAATAATATTTTTTTGTATTTTTCCAAATTTTGAAAAATAAAAAATGAAAATCTAATACAAAAAAATGAAACACACTAGCAATAGGAAAAAAATATCCTCATGCAAATCAACTTATGCTAGAAAATAAGTCTAGAGCTCAACCGTTAGGTGCGGTGGAGTTTTCCAAAGGTGGTGACATCCTAAGAAAAACCTCCATCAAACCATGTGAAGTCTTGACTAAAAATTTTACCTGCTCCCTAATATGTGCAAGCACTCTCGTCTAATCATCCCTATCATCAAGTGTAGGTGCTTGTGTGTGAATAGGTGTAGTAGCAAAATGTGGCACATGAGCCAACTTAAAACAAAACTCCCTAAGGTATACTCTTTTTTTCAAAATGCGTGCAAACATAAACATGCCTATCAACGCCTCTCTCAAAACATCTCCTATGCACTCTCCTATCAGGTACGGGACGCCTAGGTGGGGTGGGTTGAGAATCATGTGAATCAAACACTAAAGCAGGAACCGGCTCGGGTGCAACATGTGAAATGGATGCACCATCATGACTTATTCCTCATCTCTCAACATCACCCAAAATGGTATTGACAGCCATCTTTCCTTCCTTCTCAGATGTGTTATCTAACATGACTTTAACCTCCATGGCGTGCTTAATATCTCTCTCTAATTGTGACACGCGGGCTATAAGTTCACTATTTTCCCAGCCTAAAGCAATAAACTATTCTCTGAAGGAAACCTTCACCTTCTCGAGTTGACTGGCTTTCGCCTCAAACTCCCTCAAACTTTCTAACTCTATCTCCAAATCTTGCAACCTAAGACTTAACTCCTTATTAAATTTTTTACTCTTTAAAGTCTCGGCGTCAAAGCTCTAAATGCAATCTAGAGCTCACTATCACTCTCACTAGTGCACTCACTCTCAGACTCGCCAGAAACACTTAAATCTTCATCAGGGGTCTCATGTGCACAAGTATCCTCATTATCGTGGGATAAACTGGATGCACTCACGTGAATAGTAGAAAAAAAAATAAACTTTCCTTGTGAAGACTCATCCCCAGAATCTTTCACATCATCCTCACTATCACTAAGGGAGACTGGCATAACAACTTTCTTACCCTATCTCCTAAGTCTATTGAGACACTCAAATGACTTATGCCCTTTGCCCTCACGCTCAAAACATGTTACTTTTCTAAATCTCCCTCACCCTCTTTCTCTTTCTCATCGCTTTCTGTGGCCTTGTGTTTCTTTTTCTCAAAAACTATTTTATTGGAAGAATTTTGTTTTTAAAACTTGAGAAACTTTTATAAAAAATTAGCAAGCATGGCCATATCAAAATCAAACTCATCCTGAGACTCGGACTCACAAAAACTCACTTTCTTTTTCTTTTTATACTAGGCTTTAAGTGTTATCCCTATATCCTTAGGCTTGACAGTGTCAGGTGTAAGGACACAAATTTCCAATTGTGTCCTTTGTAGTTTTGGCTCAATTCTGGACAAAAACATTTGAGTCATAGGATAGAGTTATTGATTATCCTTCAAGACTATGACATGCTAAAGTTGAAGATGTAGAGGCCAATTTTAAAGTTTCATCAAAATGTCAAGTTTATTATGCCTCGTTTCTACGTCATCAACATGGTTCCATTGCTCCTAAGGTATGAATACTATTTGAATACATATCTATATATAGGAGCTTGGAACAATATTTATATGGGTGAAGTTTTGTTTAAATTGTTGTTGTATTCCAGAATGTTTGATTAAATCTTTAAAATAAAGTTTCTGGGCTAAAAATAGAATTTTCAGCTTTCTTATTTTTCGTTCGATGTTGTCATTCGAACGAAGTTTGCAACAACCTGCCACTAGAACTTTGTTAGAAGTATTGTTTGAATGAGACTTCGTTCGAACGAAAATATCGTTCGAACGAGATTTGGCGGGAACAGTTTTTTGGGCAGTTTTGAGCAGTTTTTCCCACTTTCCCACTTTCTTTCCCCACTAACGTTTTGACAGATTTAACTAGTGCGGGAACAAATATTTTGTTAATACATTTTCATAACCTTTTCCTCACTTATAGTGTTTTGAGAGTGAATTCTTCCAAAGAAAAAGTATCCTTGAATTTTTGTTAACATGTTTTAGTCCTTAGAAGAAAATCAAGGTTTACACACCCATAGACTGTTTATCCAAGTTCCTTTATATATATACATTGCTTGGAGTTTTGGCACCATTTTGTATCTCTACCGTTTTAAGAGAAGTTTGGGTTTGCTTCTACATCCCACAAAGAAGAAGAAGTTTGCGTTGTAATACCCACTTGGGGAAAGGCTCCTTGTTCGGGTGGCGGTGATCGAAAAGTCCGATCGGTGGATTCTGAGACCGCGATGGAGCTTCGTGGTTATTTGCTAGGAAGAGGTGTATACAAGAAGAAGCGTCAGGGCTTGGATGGAATCAAGTCCAATGTTGTAAGTCTTACTGTCTTGTATTTGTAAAACCGTACTTAGTGGATTTGAGGCTAGGACCGTCCGAGTTTTTTCCCGTTGTGGGTTTTTCCTCGTACATCGCGGCGTAGTGATTTATTTTTTATTTTATCTTTTTTATAATTCACCTAGAACGCATTCTTAGGTAAAAAGATAAATTTTGGTTTAATCACTACTTATGTTTAATTTGGTGCTACATAATTATTTGGGTAAAATTTAATTTGATTCAAGTCATCACTAATTTGTTAAAATTAGTTTGGCCTAATTTGATAATATTGAAAATATGACTTAGGCAAATTTCTAGGACTTGGGTTAATTAATTGTGTTTAAGTGAAATTAAAATAATGCGTGTTTTAATTTAATTTCACGTTGTTTAATTTTAATTTTAAAGAAATTAAAATTTGTTGTTTAATTGAACCATCTCACGCTTCCGCACATCTTTCCACAAGGAAATTACTCTTATTCTTATTTAAAGATTGTAAAAATTGGGGGCCTTGCCTTTTCAAATTACATTTTCAAATTGGTATCAGATCCGGACCGCTAATTTATTGCGTCAAAGATACGTTTTTCGGCTTCTATATTTTTTTTGTGCTCCTTGTATTTTTAGGTGGTTCATTTTTTACTCACTCTTTTTTTTGTATCTCTTGATGGGACGTCTTAATGATAATTTGTCCATTTCTAATGATAATGAAGTTTTTGCTATTCAAGAGGAACTTAATGAGCTTAATAAATGTAATAAAAAATTAGGAGAATTAAATTTGAGATTTACAAAAAGAATCAAATTTCTTAAAAATGAAAATTCTTGTTTTAAAACTAAAGTTTAGTTTTTGCAAATCTCCCTATCACAAAAAGATATTTTTCCTGAAAAGCTCATGGACATAAATCACAATTTTAATATTTTAGAAATGTCCAAGAAAGAGAGTGATAGTCGAGAAAAGACTCTTAGGGACAAGTTTGCTCACATTAAGGGGGAGCGTGATAACCTTCTAGGTGTAATTGAAAATTTAAATAAGGAGTACCATAAATTTGAGGAGTCTAATTTATTACTTGAGTCCAAAATTTTAAAAATATAAAATGATTTACAAGACTCGATTAGTAGTTGTAATGGTTCTATCTCATCTAGTTCAAATACTTTCGTTGCTAAAGCTAAAACCATTGTTTGTTTTAGAGGGTCTATTTTATCCAAAGACTTTAGAAAAGGTCATACCTTAGGTATCATTCCTCGTGTTTTCACATGCTTGCATTGTGGTAGGAAAGATCACCTTACGTCATTTTGTTTTAATCTTAAAATAAGTCCTAGGAAGTCTATGTCTAGCATTTCATTAGTTTCCAAATCCCATCATTTTACATATACATATATATGGGTTTGGAAATCATTCTTAGACGTGCTAGATACTAGATTTGTTGATTCTCATTTGCTTTCACATGAAACCTCCCTTGCCAAATTTAAAGGTTAAATGTGTTAGTTTTGTTTGCATACTCTAGCTTTTTGTGCTTCATATTATATATCATTGCTAGGTGTATGCATGTTTAGTCATTTTCTAGTCTATGCTCCATGCTTAATAACAAGCTAAAATAATGGTTTTTGTTTATCTTTTGTACTGTATTTCCTTCATTTTTGTTTGCATTAAATGAAAAATACAAAAAGATTTTTGTTTGTCATTTGGGTTTTTATCTCTTGGTAATTTAAGCTTAATGAAAAATTCAAATGATTTTTGTTTGTCTTTTGAGTATATATTTTTATTTTTGTTTAAAATTTTCAAAAACTCAAAAAGATTTTTTTTGTCTGTATTTTAGTTCAACACACTTTATGTGGCACACTTGTGTTAGAATCCCACCTTTTTCTCTCCCATGTGGCTAGAACTTTTGGTTTAGAATTGTCAATCCTTATTATGTTCTTTACCATGCTTACATGGAGTAGTTGGATTTTGTGTTGATATAATGGATTCTATTTTTATATGCCTCAATTCACACATGCACGAGATCTTTTGAAATTTTAACTTCATATATATATATTTGAGCTTTGTGAGGTGTTCTCCTACCAATCTTGTCATCTACATATTATATGATCTAGGAGGACTAGTGCATGTCAAAATTCGTTGCACGTGAGATTTATGAGAAATAAAAAATGGTAAATATAAATGTACATGGGGAAGGGCTCCGAAAGGATTTATTATCCTTTGCGAATAGTAAGCCACCGTTTGTTTGGACCAAAAATAAATACATGGTCCAAGGCCTAAAAATAGAATTATGGCATTAAAAAGAAAAATAATTGCCAAGGCCTTTTTTTGTTTGATATATTCATTCAAATATATATGCTTACTGAGGGAGATTGGATGTTATATCAAAGGTTTGCACAATGTTCGTTTATCCTAGTTGTACTTTCAATGTCATGACTCTATTTGGTTTGCAGAATCATCAAAAGTATAAGCTTGTATGCATTGCTTATGTTTTATTTAATGAGTTCAATTTATATTGCCACAGGAGGTTATATTCAAATGTGATGAAGTCTGCAATCAATTGAGAACTCCGTGAACATGTTTTAAGTGATAGGGTCTAAATTTAATCGTTACCAGTTCAAACCCCAACACTTCCGTTTCCATATGACACATTTTTTCCATATGAGTGCGAAAAGCTTATCTTATTTTGTGTCATTTGTGAGTTTATATCTCTATATATATGTGCGTGTGCATCTTTGGTATATCTAGAGAATGTATATATATAATATTTTATTTGGTCTTTGCCTTGCTTTCTTGTCCTTCCATGCTTTAATTCATAATTGGTAACTAACTTGTTGCATTCTTTGTTGATATCACATGCTTAATACTTTATGTATCATATTGGTATCATTTTCTTGCATCCTAGTTGGTATCTGTTCTTATTTGTTGGATTAGTTATGATTTTGTTGCCTATGTGCTTTCATGTTCTCATCACTTTATGCACTAATGAATGTTTAGATTGTTATCCCATTCTATTTATCCCTTGTTTAGTTTAAGGGTTGTATTTTCTTTAATTGGGGAAGATAAGTTAATGTTTTGATTTTTTAGCCTTTGTCTATTTCTGAACAAAAAGGGGGAGAATGATAGGGGAGAAATAGTATCTATTCCTATTATAATCGTATCTTAGTTTGGGGGAGATTTATCTCAGGGGGAGACGTCTTTCTAAGTAGGTCATTTGTGTGATAAAGGGGGGAATTAATTTAGGGGGAGTATTTATTTTATGCATTTAATATTCTTGATATTCCCTATGCGTTTAATGTGTTTGCTTAAGTGTGCAAGAATTATATTCTAAGTGGAAACTTTCACCGGCAAAGATTTTGATCCTTGGGTCTTTTGTCAAGTATTGGGTGGGATGATTTTTAGTCTAGTGAGCTTGACGACCCTTTAGGATTTTTGTTTTGTTTTTGTCCCGGAATAGCAAAAGGGGGAGATTTGTAAGGACACAAATTTCCAATTGAGTCCTTTGTAGTTTTCGCTCAATTTCGGACAAAAACGTTTGAGTACTAGGATACAGTTATTGGCCATCCTTCAAGCATATGACAAGCTAAAGTTGAAAATGTAGCGGCCAAGTTTAAAGCTTCATCAAAATCCCGAGTTTATTGTACCTCGTTTCTACGTCATCAACATGGTTCCATTGATCCTAAGGTATGAATGCTATTTGAATATATATATATATATATATATATATATATATATATATATATATATATATAGGAGCTTGGAACAATATTTATATGGGTGAAGTTTTTTATAAACTGTTGTTGTATTTCAGAAAGTTTGATAAAAACTTTAAAATAAAGTTTCTGGGCTAAAAATAGAATTTTCACTTTCTGGTTTTTCGTTTGATATTGTCGTTCGAACGAGTTTGTCATTCGAGTGAGAATGTGTTGGAACGAGGTTTGCAACGACCTGCCACTGGAACTTCGTTAACAGTATCATTCGAACGAAAATCTCGTTTGAACGAGACTTGGCGGGAACACTTTTTTGGGCAGTTTTGAGCAGTTTTTCCCACTTTTCCACTTTCTTTCCCCACTAACTTTTTGACATATTTAACTGGTGCGGGAACAAATTTTTTGTTAAGACTTTTTCATAATCTTTTCCTCACTTAGATTGTATTGAGAGTGAATTCTTCCAAAGAAAAAGTCCCCTTGAATTTTTGTTAACATGTTTTAAGCCTTAGAACAAAATCAAGGTTTACACACCCATAGTCTATTTATCCAAGTTCCTTTATATATATACATTGCTTGGAGTTGGTTTGTATCTCTACCGTTTGAAGAGAAGTTTGGGTTTTCTTCTACATCCACAAAGAAGAATAAGTTTGCGTTCTCATACCCACATGGAGAAAGGCTCCTTGCTCGGGTGGCGGTGACGAAAAAAGTCCGATCAATGGATTCCGAGACCACGATGGAGCTCTATGGTTATTCGCTAGGAAGAGGTGTATACAAGAAGAAGCGTCGGGGCTTGGATGGAGTCAAGTTGAGTGTTGTAAGTCTTACTGTCTTGTATTTTTAAAACCGTACTTAGTGGATTTGAGGCTAGGGTCGTTCGAGTTTTTTTTTTTCCGTTGTGGGTTTTTCCTCGTACATTGTGGTGTAGTGATTTATTGTTTATTTTATCTTTTGCATAATTCACCTAGAACGCATGCTTAGGTAAAAAGATAAAATTTGGTTTAATCACTACTTATGTTTAATTTGGTGCTACATAATTATTTGGGTAGAATTTAATTTGATTCAAGTCATCACTTAATTTGTTAAAATTGGTTTGGCCTAATTTGATAATGTAAGGACAAAAATTTCCAATTGAGTCCATTGTAGTTTTGGCTCAATTGTGTGCAAAAACGTTTGAGTCATAGGATAGAGTTATTGACCATCCTTCAAGCCTATGACATTCTAAAGTTGAAGACGTAGCGGCCAAGTTTATAAAGCTTCATCAAATGCCGGTTTAGTGTGCCTCGTTTCTACGTCATATGCTCTTAAGGTATGAATGCAATTTATATATATATATATATATATATATATATATATAGGAGCTTGGAAATTAATTGGGTACAGTTTATAATTTTTATAAATTAATTTTAACGACTTTGTTTTACTCAGAAATATATTTTTAAGAACTTTCCATAAAAATTTTGGGCTTAGACTTAATATTTCATTTTTCTGAGAAGTCGTTCGAACCACACTGGAATCTCGTTCGAACGAGATTGCTAGG
Organism: Sambucus nigra; assembly: GCA_949130495.1. Lineage (NCBI taxonomy): Eukaryota > Viridiplantae > Streptophyta > Magnoliopsida > Dipsacales > Adoxaceae > Sambucus > Sambucus nigra. Next base: position 173,273,992 of record OX422210.1, on the reverse strand, counting down.
TCGTTCGAACGACTTGGAAATCTCGTTCGAACGAGATGCCAGGTCGTTCGAACGAGATTTCTGACGATTTTATTTTTTTCATTCTGGAACATCGTTAGTATATCCGTTCGAATGAAAAGTCGTTCGAACGAAAAAGTCGTTCGAATGGGTTTTGGCAGGAAAATGTTTTCGGCAGTTTTTGACAGTTTTTCCCACTTTTCCCACTACTTTACCCCACTATCTCTTGACAGATTTTATTAGTGAGGGAACCAACATTTTTGGATTAACTTTTTCATACTATTCCATCTCTAAGAGAGAGTTTGAGAGCATAATTCCAAAAGGAAAAAGTTCATTGTTTAAGTTTTGTTGTTTTTCAAGAAAAATCTTTTAAACACTTGTTTTACACCCAAAGTTTGTTTATCCAAGTTCATCCATATATATATATACTTTTCTTGGAGTGTTTGGCACCGGGTTTTCTCTACCCTATTGAAGAGATTTTTTGGGTTTCCTTCTAAATCCCTCAAAGAAGAAGAGGTTGTTTTGCTGCGGCATTCTCACATGGTGAAAGGCACCGTGTGTGGTTGACGGTGTACCTATGTCTCATTGGTGATTCCACGATTCCGGTGGAGCTCCGAGGTTATCAAATAGGCGGAGGTGTTTACAAGAAGACGCGTCAAGGCTTGAAAGGGGTCGAGTCGAGGAAGTAAGTCATCTGTCTTGTAATTGTAAAACCATACTTAGTGGACTTAAGGCTAGGGTCGTACGAGGTTTTTTCCCGTTGTGGGTTTTTCCTCCTACATCGCGGCATAGTGATTTATTATTTATTTTATCTTTCGCATAATTCACCTAGAATGCATGCTTAGGTAAAAAGATAAAATTTGGTTTTAATCACTACTTATTTACTTTGGTGCTAACTTAAATTAATTAGGGAAAATGTTTATTTAATTCAAGTCATTAATTTTATTGGTAAAAATTGGTTTGGCCTAAATTGGTAATATTGAAAATATGACTTTGGCAAATTTGTAGGACTTGGGTTAAATTTTTTTAAGTGAAAAATTGATTTGTTAATTAATTTAATTTCACTTTAAGTTGTGTTTAATTTAAATTTGATAAGAAATTAAAATTTTGTTGTTTAATTGAACCATCTCTCGCTTTTGCATATTTAAAAAGGAAATTATCTTTTTGAAGTAAAAGAATTTAAAAATTAAGGGGCACCGCATTTACAAATTGGTATCAGAGCATTTGATTGTGAAAGGTCTCTCCTTTTCAAATTGGTATCAGAGCATTGATTGTGAAAATCTCATGTTTTCAAATTGGTATCAGAGCCGGAGGGCTAATTTATCGCTTCAATGATCTGTTTTTCGGCTTTTATAATTTTTGTGCTCCTTGTATTTTTAGGTGGTTCATTTTTTACTAACTCTCATTTTTATTTTATATCTCTCGATGGGACGTCTTAATGATAATTTGTCCATTTTTAATGATAATTAATGATGATTCTAAGATTCAGCACCACCAAATAAGTGATGATGAGCTCAAACAGTAATAACAATGGCAGCCATAGATGTATATGTGTGTAGGTGTATAGAAGGGGGTGAGTATAAGAGGATTAAGACAATGATGTATAGTGGTTTAGCCAATATGGCCTACATCCACTGTGTGTGTGTGATCCACTAAGTATGGGCACTAATGGCCTTGGATACAATGCATATAAGCTCACTTTCTCTCTCTACTGTGTGTATAAGCAGAGTTTTAGCTAGGGTTATAATTCTTGATCCCTTTGCAAGGTTGTAGGTGACAAGTATATATAGGTATTGGGGGTGTAGTGTACCCCCCAAGCATGCATGGTGCATGTGAGTTATGATCTAGCCAATCCCCTGCTGACACCTGGAGACGCCACATGTGGTTAATTATGACATAATATTCCCTCACGTGAAGGGATGATATTATTATAACGGTCTTTCACATGCCATATGAGCCCCATGCGCACTGTTCCACGTGTCTCCCAAATTACGCACTGTGATGATGTCACCCTCGACCGATGATACGAGGCTGAGGGCAAAGTTCCTACTAGTAATGAGCCAGGCCTTATCTAGGCCTCGTACTTTCATACTCTCGGATGGTCATCTGAGCCATAATGAGGGGTTAGCCCCTTGAAGGGTCATCTGGGCCTGATGATGAGGGGTCGTACCCTCGTATGATCATTTGGGCCATGATGAGGGGTCGGCCCCTTGAAGGGTCATCTGAGCTTGATGATGAGGGGTTGTACCCTCTTATGATCGTCTCGGCCATGATGAGGGGTCGACCCCTTGAAGGGTCATCTAGGGCTAATGATGAGGGGTCGTACCCTCGTATGATCGTCTGGACCATGATGAGGGGTCGGCCCCTTGAAGGGTCATTTGGGCTACGATGAGGGGTTGGCCCCTTTAAGGGTCGTCTAACATTGGTTGAGAGATCATCCTGTCCTCATCCAGATGGAGGATGCCCTTGGCCTAGCCGAGGGTATATATGGTTATATCAATCACCCCCAGCCCTTAGCCATCGATGTTGTAAAAATGGCTGGGGGATAGTGTTGTTTTGGAGATAAGTTTATGATCAGTTTGGTGAGTGACACCTATCAAGCTGATGTGACACCTAGGCATATATCCACTATCGTTCTAGTTTCCCAGGAGTGATGGCTGCACACTTGGCCTGGGCCTTTGTGCCCTAATGATGCCCCTCTTCGTGGGTTATGCCTTGCATTGATTATTGGGCCCACTTATAATAAGGTATTTAAAGGATTTTTGAAACAATCATTTTCTTCTTCTTCTTCTTGTTTTCCCCCAAGCTCTCTCTCTCGTTTCTCAATTGACTCAAACCACCATTTCAGCAACTTCAACATTTCGAGCTTTGGCAGTATCGTTGTTCTTTCTCAAGTAATCCCTCTGCCCTAGTGCCCTCTTTATCTTCTATTGCTGTTTTCTTTCTTATTTTAGGCCTGTAGGACTCGATTTTTCTTTAGTTGTATCATAACCGTCCGGCATTCTTCTCTGGTGAGTTGTTCTTGAGTGTTCTTGATCGAAACCCTTTCTTTCTTTGGCTTTAATCCAAAAGTCCAACTTGGTCAACTGTTAGACTGTTTATAGTTAGCTTAGCCAAATTCTTTTAAGTGTAGGGTCTTCCCCTTAATGCTTAGGAGGCTTTATGATTTAGCTGAGGAATTCCCATCCCTGAGAGAGAAGTTCTTCGTAGAGATTAGACGGATAGAGGAGAAGGAGGAGGAGAGAAGACGAGGGGCTAACCCAAATTGGGGATGACCCATTTTTCCTATTCCATTAGCCACTATCGTACCCCCTGAGTCCTGCGGGTCGTCTGGTCGTCCAACTGAGAGTCAATTGTGCGAGGGAGAAATGGACCAGAGAGCATCGTCGCCAATAGGTGCTGGCCCTTCTGGGAGGGGAGAGACACCCACTCTCAGCCCGGGCCAACGGCCGAGGGCACATCACCTTCTGAGGCTGTCCCTGTAACAGCGTTGTCCCCCCTTGAATTTCAAGTAGCCTTTCCCAATGGTCCTCCAGTGGTTGGTAGATCTAGGGACGAGGGAGATGAGGATGATAATGAGGGTTCTTCTGATGGTGATGATAGTCAAGTTGACACTTCAATTGCTTCCACTTATGTATCGTCAGTCAAAGACCGTGATCTCTTAGTATGGAGGCATCTCTTTGGCATACAACCCAACATAAGTATGAGGGTTCCCACTGAATCTGATAAAGTCTTCGAGGGTGACGAGGGAGAGATCGCTGTCTATGAGAAGATGTTAAGGGTCGGTGTTAGGCTCCCTTTATACCCTTCCATAGTCAATATCTTGTTTGCCCTTGGGGTTGCCCCTTCTCAACTTCCCCCCAACTCATGGAGGACTATTCTTGGCTACATCTCACTTTGGAAGAATTCATTTACCGACGAGCCTTCGACTGATGTATTCTTAGCCTGTAACAATATCACCTCCTCGTCTAAACAGCCTGGGTACTATCATCTGGGGGCGAGGAAGTCTGATAAAAAAAAATTCCACGTGGCATAAACTTCTAACCATGACTGGAAGAAGAGATTTTTCTTAATTTTTGGGGATTGGGAATTCACCGACGAGGTTCAACCTTTGGACGACGATCCGAGAGTCCCAAGGAGATGGTCTAACCCTTCTATGAAGGCTAGGTCAGACCCTGGACTTAGTTTGGAGGATAGGGTCATCATTGACTATCTGAGAGAGCGAGGAAAAGAGGGCGAACTTGCAAAATTTGAAGATTTGATGACCCCTCATTTCCTCAAAGAACCTGGTCTGAGGGTCGGCCCCTTGACAGAACTATGTGAGTAGTTTTTTGCTCAATCTTTGATTTTTTCCAAGTGTTTCATCTCTGTCTATATCCTTCTGATATGTCGTCTCCTTTTCAGGTCGTCCTGCAAATATCTCTGACCAACTTTGGGAAATGACTTCCCCAAGCGTACTGTCTGGTTTAGGAAAGAAAAAGGGAAAGGAGCCTCAGCAGCCTACGAGGAAGACCAAGGTCGTGGGGCCAACACATGTTGAGCCGACTGCTGACAGTCGTAAAAGAAAGGAACCAAAAGTATCTATTGACCCTTAGCCGGATTTAAGGACGAGGGCGAGGGTGGATACGTCTGAAGGGACCGACTCCTCTTCTAGTATGGGGGCCTATTAGTCTCAGAATTTGACATTTTTGAATGATGAACCCTCATCCCTCATAGCCAATCTGAGGGAATCCAAGGCTTCTATGTTCTCTGCTCCCTCGGCTGCTGATTATGACTTTCTATCCAAGATGCCCCCGGTAAAGGTGTATGATTATGGTCTGCATACTCTGGCCCAAGTATTTGTTTTTATTTCATTTCCTCAGTTAACTTTACACAAACTGTTCCATTGGCCCCTTAACATGTGCCTTCTTCTGTGCAGTCTGTTTGTGCCTTTACATCAGCTACCAAGTGGATGGCCGAGAACCAACAGAAGTTCCATGAAGTCGAGAGAGCCATCTAGCACGAGGCTGATCTGAAGACCGAGCTTGAGACTATAAAGGCCGAGTTGGAGAGTGCAAGGAACGAACATGCAAGGGTCCTTGATGAGCTGATGAAGCAGTATGATGCAGATCTGAAGGTGAGGGATGACCTCTTGAAGGAGAAGGAAGAAGCCTTGAATGTCCAGTTCAAAATCGAGCTAGCCGAGGCAGTGAAGAAGGCCGAGGCCAATGCTGTGGAGGCCTACAAACTCTCAGATGAGTTTTAAGGCTTCAGTCTTGAGTACTTGGAGAGGGGAATCAGTATGGCCTGTCGGTGGGTCGTCTTAAAGTTTTCTGACGCCGTCTCTTCAGTTCATCCCTCTCTTGAGGCAGTTCAATTAGATGACCCACTGATTGCTGAGGCTCTGGCCCATGTGGAGTCTCACGTGAACGTTGAAGGCACCGGCACTTCCGAAGATTAGCCTGTCTTAGTTACTGAGGAGACTCCTCTTATCGATGTTGAGGCCCGGCCCTCTGATGCCGATCGATAGGGTGGCTGTTTGTAGCCAATACCCTCTTCATGTATCACATTTTTATACTTTACTTTTGTTGGACAAACATCTATAACATATTGTAATATAATGCCTCTTTCTGTCTTCTATGCTTGTCTTTTATGCGATTTATCTTGTGATGTTTTAAATTGACAATCTCACCAACTCCTCCCTCGTCTTTGTTGAGGGTAAATGGCGGGGTTGTCCCCACCATTTACCCTCATCATAGCCGAGGGTGGTTTTCACCAATTAAATGATGTTTTGAATTTAAAGTCCCCCTCGTCTTTCTTGAGGGTGAATGAGGGGTTGTCCCCGCCATTGACCCTCATCATACCCGAGGTTGGTTTCCACCAACTTAATGGTTTTATATTTCAAGCCCCCCTCATCTTTCTTAAGGGTAAATGGAGGGGTCGTCCCCACCATTTACCTTCATCATAGCCGAGGGTGGTTTCCACCAATTAAATGATGTTTTGAATTTAAAGTCCCCCCTCGTCTTTCTTGAGGGTGAATGAGGGGTCGTCCCCGCCATTGACCCTCATCATAGCCGAGGGTGGTTTCCACTAAATTAATGGTTTTATATATTAAGTCCTCCTCGTCTTTCTTGAGGGTGAATGAGGGGTCATCCCCACCATTAACCCTCATCATAGCCGAGGGTGGTTTCCACCAATTAAATGATGTTTTGAATTTAAAGTCCCCCCTCGTATTTCTTGAGGGTGAATGAGGGGTCGTCCCCGCCATTGACCCTCATCATAGCCGAGGGTGGTTTCCACCAATTAAATGATGTTTTGAATTTAAAGCCCCCCCTCATCTTTCTTGAGGGTGAATGAGGGGTCGTCCCCACCATTGACCCTCATCATAGCCGAGGGTGGTTTCCACCAACTTAATGGTTTTATATTTTAAGTCCCCCTCGTCTTTCTTGAGGGTGAATGAGGGGTCGTCCTCGCCATTGACCCTCATCATAGCCGAGTGTGGTTTCCACCAACTTAATGGTTTTATATTTTAAGTCCCCCATCATCTTTCTTGAGGGTGAATGAGGGGTCGTCCTTGCCATTGACCCTCATCATAGTCGAGGGTGGTTTCCACTAATTAAATGATGTTTTGAATTTAAAGTCCCCCTCGTCTTTCTTGAGGGTGAATGAGGGGTCGTCCCCGCCATTGGCCCTCATCATAGCCGAGGGTGTTTTCCACCAATTAAATGATGTTTTGAATTTAAAGTCCCCCCTTGTCTTTCTTGAGGGTGAATGAGGGGGCGTCCCCGCCATTAACCCTTATAATAGCCGAGGGTGGTTTCCACCAACTTAATGATTTTATATTTTAAGTCCCCCTCTTCTTTCTTGAGGGTGAATGAGGGGTTGTCCCCGTCATTGAGCCTCATCATAGCCGATGGTGGTTTCCACCAACTTAATGGTTTTATATTTAAAGTCCCCCCTCGTCTTTCTTGAGGGTGAATGAGGGGTTGTCCCCGCAATTGACCCTCATCATAGCTGAGGGTGGTTTCGTGAAGATGATCCCTATCATACTAGAATTGACAAACACAAGATGAGGGGCCAATATGATATTCTCATTAACATTCCAAGTGTTCTTTTGGAGAAACACCCATTACAATTGTGGTCCGATAGGACATTACAACACTACTGACAGTATTTCTTCAAATGATCTGCATTCCAGGGGTTGGAAAAGGGTTCCCTCTCAAGGTTCTCTAGTCTATACATTCCAGGGACAACTTCATCAATGACCCTATATAGGCCATGCCAATTTGGGTGGAGCTTGTTAGGCTTTTGCCAAGTCTTTTTGAGAACTAAGTCTCCCACTGCGATTAGCCTTGCTTCACCCCCTGATTGTAAAATCTGACAGTCCTCTGCTGGTAGGCAGCTTGCCTCCCTCCTTTCCTCGATCAGGTCTAAGTCAAGTCTCCTTTCTTCCATATTTCTCTGGGGGTCATACATTTGGACTCTATGGGCAGGAAACCCAATCTCGGTGGGGATGATGGCTTCTGAGCCATATGCTAGCATATACGGGGTTTCACCGGTAGGAGTCTTCATCGTCGTCCTGTAGGCCCACAATACAACGTACAACTCCTCAACCCATCTTCCTTTTGCCTCCTCAAGTATTTTCTTGATCCCGTCTAGGATTTTTTTGTTTGTTACTTCAGTTTGCCCATTGACTTGAGGTCGGCCTGGGGACGAGAAGAATTATTTGATACTCACCCTTTCAGAGTATTTCTCTAGAGATGTATTCTTGAATTGAGTCCCGTTATCCGAAATGAGGGAGTTGGGGAGACCATATCTGTATATAATGTTTTTCCAGATAAATTGGAAGGTCTTCTGCTCGGTGATCGTTACCATCGGCTCCGCCTCCACCCGTTTTGAAAAATAGTCAATTGCTACAATGAGGAACCGGTAGCTATTGACGGCCCTAGGCAAGGGTCTTACCAGGTTGATCCCCCACACTACAAATGGCCATGGGGATGTAATGGAGGTAAGAGGTTGATGGGGCTGGTGAGGGATGGTGGAAAATCTTTGGCATTTATCACACTTTTTTACATATGCAGTGGAATCTTTCCCCAAGGTCAGCCACCAGTACCCCTGGGTTACTACCCTCTTCACCAAAGACCTGCCCCCAATGTGGCTTGAACATGACCCCTCATACACATCTTGCAAGATGTGTGGGACTTCATACGGGTTCACACACCTCAGTAAGGGGAGAAAAAACCCCTTTTTGTACAAGGTATCTGCGATGACAGTGAATTTCGTAGCTTTGTATCTCAACTTCTTCCTTTTTTGCCTTGCTTCTGGCATCTCACCCTCTTTAATATATCTGATTAGAGGGTCCATCCATGAAGCTTCCCTGGAAATATTTAAGCAAGTGCCAAGTGTTCCCTCTTCTTCATCGATCGTTGGTCGAAGTAGAATTTCTACTGGGACTGTCCTCCTGATATCTGTCCTAGTTGCTGAGGCCATCCTAGTAAGTGCATCACCCCGGACATTATCAAGCCTAGGTATACTCTTCAAATTTACTTCTATGAAGCTCTTTAATAGTGCCTTTACCCTTTCAAGATATTTGGCCATTCTCTCATCCTTAGCCTTATAGTCTCCTAGTATCTGATTTACCACTAGTCTCGAATCACTATAGACCAAGACCTGACAGACACTAAGAGACTTAGCTAAGGAGAGGCCCGCTATCAGAGCCTCATATTCAGACTCGTTGTTAGTGTCTTTGAAGTTGAACCTTAGGGCGTACTTGATGTCTGTACCGTCTAGTGCTGATACTATTAATCCAGCCCCACTTCCGCTTTCGAAAGAGGACCTGGCAACGAAGAGGTTCCACACTATCTTTTCCTCTAAGAATTTCCCTCGGTGAGGGACCCCTATCTAAAGAGATATCTTCCCTCTTCATTTTCAGTCACTTTTTCTCTAGCTGTGCTTGTCTCAGCCTTATCTTTGGATTGATCAACAACGCTGCCTTGCCGAGTATCTGTCTTATCGAGGCTTTCCTCTTCAGCCTCATCATCTTCCCAAGTAAATTCAGCCACGAAATCAGCCAACGCTTGCCCCTTAATGGCCATCCTTGGTTGATATACAATTTCAAACTCTCCCAACTCTATAACCCAGGCCATTAGCCTCCCCAATTTTTCTGGCTTGTGCAAGACCTGGCTAAGAGGAGAGTCAGTGAGGATGACCATTGTATGGGACTGGAAGTATTGCTTCATTTTTCTTGATGCATGGATCAAGGCATAGGCTAACTTCTCCATCCTTGGGTATCTTTGCTCTTCCCCCTGGAGTGCCTTACTGTTGAAATATACGAGCTTTTGTACCCCATCCTCTTCTCTCACAATGGGTGCGCTGATGGCTGAGTCTGAGACGGCTAGGTACACATGTAGTCGTTCACCCTAACTGGCCGTGACAACATCAAGGGAGACCCTAAGTATGCCTTTAGCTCCTTGAAAGCCCGATCACACTCTTCACTCCACTCAAAAGCCTTTCTGAGAATTTTGAAGAATGGTAAGCACCTGTCTGTGGCTCTAGACACGAACCTATTCAAAGCAGCCACTCACCCTGTGAGCCTTTGAACGTCTTTGATGGTCTTCGGGGTCTTCATTTCTATAAGGTCCTTTATCTTTTCAGGATTGGCCTCGATGCCTCTTTGGTTGATAATGAACCCCAAGAACTTCCCTGCTCTGACCCCGAAGACACATTTGTCCGGGTTAAGCTTCATTCGGTACTTATCTATTATATTAAAGGTCCTTTCGAGGTCAGCCACATGATCCTCAGCCTTTAAGCTTTTAGTCAGCATGTCATCTACATAAACCTCCATAGACTTCCAAATTTGGTCTTCAAACATTTTATTCATAAGGCACTGATACATTTCTCCCGCATTTTTTAGGCCAAAGGGCATGACCCTATAATAGTATGTCCCCTTGTCAGTAATGAAGGTTGTTTTCTCTGAGTCTTTAGGGTTCATGAAGATCTGGTTGTACCCTAAATAGGAATCCATGAAGCTCATGAGCTCATGGCCTGCGGTAGCGTCTACCATCTGATCAATGCGGGGAGAGGGAAGCTGTCTTTGGGACAATGTTTATTAAGGTCTGTGAAGTCTACACACATCCTCCACTTCCCATTGGATTTTGGGACAATGACTGCGTTGGACAACCATTTGGGGTAGATGACCTCTCTGATAAACTCTGCATCTTCTAGCTTCTTGACCTCATCCCTGATGACCTCATACTTCTCCCGAGAATAAATTCTCCTCTTCATCTTTACTGGTTTTGCACCCTCTACTACGTTGAGCTTATGGCTCATAATTTCGGGGTCGATCCCCAGCATATCTGCGTGGCTCCATGCAAAGACACTCTATCTTCTCCTTAGCAACTTGATGAGGTCTTATTTTATGTTTGTCTTCAGAGCTTTTCCGATTTGGATAGTTTTTTTTCGGCTCATCCTCATTGAGGATGATGGATTCTACCTCTTTTGCGACTTCTCCTTTATTGAGTTTTTTCTCATCCCTAGGGTCAAGGGTGTTAATGTTGTAGGTGGTTGTTGCCTTCTTATGCACCTCTCTTTCTTCGGCAGAGTTGAAGTAACATTCCCTCATCGTCGTCTGGTCTCCCTGAACCTCCTCTACCTCGTAAGGGGTCGGGAATTTTACCATATGATGAATCGTAGATGGCACAACCTCAAACCCCTTAAGATCTACTCACCCCAGTATAATGTTGTAGGCCGAGAAGACATGTTCATCCATCACGAAGAAGCTGACCTTCTTGGTAAGCCATCTCGGCCATTCATCCCCCATCCTGACATCGGTCTCATACACTCCTAGAGGGTGAAATTTTTCCCCACTGAACCCAATCAATGGGTGATGGTATGGGACGAGTCTAGCACGGTTAAGGCCTAAGGATTTGAAGCACGGCTAAAACATCACATCTGCAGAGCTACCCCCATCTACCAAAATCCTCGGCACCTCATATCCGTGCACCCTAGTAGTGATGACTAGAGGGTCATCATGCGGGTCTAAGAGGCCTTTGAAGTACATTATTGAGAATCCTACTATCAGAGTATCCATATCAACCTTCTTCCTCTTTTCTGACTTTGTCTCAACAGAGGTTGAGTATACGGCCTTTGTCACTGCCTTGGCATTAGATACATGGGCCTTCCTATCTGCGACCTCTGACCCTCCTCCTAATAGTCCACCTAAGATCACCCCAACACCAAGAGAGATCATATTAAGTCTCTTTACAAGGCCGTGGTCATCTCTCGGAGGGAGGTCAGGGTCGTCCTCATCGTCAGAAGGGTCGTCCCTCCTATTTGGAGGATCTTCTCGGCATGCATCACCTCTCTTATTTTTGGGGTCTTCCCCTCGACCCCTCTTGAATGCACTCTTATCAACGTACTTACTTAACTTCCCTTCTTTTAACATTTTTTCAATCTCATCTTTCAGAGAAAAGTATTTGTCTGTCACGTAGCCATAGTCTTGGTGAAATTCACACCACAGGTTTTGTTCCTCTCGTGGGGGGCTGCCCTCAACTTCTCAGGCCACTTCAGGGACCAGTCACTCTTTATCTTATTGAGAATATGTTCACAGCTGATCGTCAGAGGGGTGTAATCAATGAACTTATCGTCTGTAGACCTCTTCTTCCCCTCTTTGTTCTTTTTCTGGTACTTGCCCCCACTGGTGCCTCCTTTTTCATCTTCGTATTTTGCCGCCATCACCTTTTTAGCGTTCATGACCTTTCTTGCTATTGACAGCAACTCAGCCATTATCCTCGGAGGGTCTTCGGCAAGCTTCCATAGCAGCTTCCCCTTCTGGAGTCCTCCAATGAGAGCAGTCATGGCTATGCTCTCCTCATAGTCTTCAACCTCTAACTTTTCTTTGTTGAATCTGACTATGTAGTCTCTTAGGCTCTCATTCTTCCCCCGCTTAACATAGAGTAGGTGTGTGGTCTTCTTTTGTGGCCTCACCCCAAAGTAAAAGTTATGGATAAACTGGTCTGCCAACTGCTTAAAGCTTTCAATGGAGTTTTTTTGGAAGAGATATGTACCAGACATGTGCAGCCCCAGTTAGAGTGCCATAAAAGGCACAACATCTCATCTCATCTGAGATAGAGTATATGTCTGCCGCTGATTGGTACATCTCAATATGGTGAACGGGGTTGGTACTCCCGTCATACTGAGGGGTGACCATTGGCGTCTTGAACTTGGATGGCACGTGGAAGTTGACTATCTTCGCCACAAAGGGTGAACCTATGGAGTATCCTCTCTGAAGAGGGTCCCAGATCTTTAGAATATCACCAATCTTATCCTCCAACCTTTGGATCGAGTTGTTTCAGGGCCTCGTAGGGTCGTCCTGGCCGATGTTATCCCCTGCCGCCTCTTTGAGGTGAACAGAGGGTTCCGTTGTAGTAGGTCTATGTCGACTGTTTATTTCTCCATGATCGTCCTCCCGTCCGTGGGTTCGTCCCCCATGGGGTCGGCCATCTGCTACCTCCCTTCTGGATCTCGCAACACTTCTCGATCGGGATAATTTCTCTTACAAGTCATTTACCGGGCCTAGACTTTCAAAGACCGACCCTCTACTCAAACGATCGAAAGCAGAGCCCCTTGGGCGATCGTCAGGATTTTGCCTTCCACACTTCCCTCTGCTCTCCTGGAGAGGTCGTACAATATTGTTGGAGACCTCATATAGCTCCCAGCACTCTATGGGGGCCTCCTCCCCCTCCAAATCATCATACCTGTTCTCTGGGCAAGATTTTCCTTGCCTCCCCAGGCGTAGACTCCTGGGGTCAGCAACATCCCTCTCCCACTGAGGAGGCGGCAAGTCTTTGCGTGGTGCCTGGGGTGGTCCCCTGTCCTCGTGCTTCCCTGGAGCTGCTGCCAGAGTAATCATCTCCGGTGAGACTCTTGGTGGTCTTAGTATATTTTGGCTAAGAGCTGTGAACTGCTCCTACATAATCCGCTGGCTTGCTGCCAGAGGCTTCAAGGCGGCCGCCACATCAACCATCTTAAACTGAGGCGGTGGTTGAATAGAACTGGGTTCTACTCCACTATCCGGTGGAGGAAGAGGTGGTGGTGGCATCTCCGGTGCCATGTGTTTGAGCTATAGAGAGATGAATGATCAAAAGACTAAAGAGCTTCGAAACCCCAATGGGTCTCTTTCAATGGTGAAACAGGTCCACAAAGGGGGAGATCTGGTTCATCACCAAAGTGCCCGATGAGGTCAAGCTTTATAAAGGAAGAGATGTCTTCTCGTTCCGATAGATGGTGCCAAACTGATGATGCTAAGATTCAGCACCACCAGATAAGTGATGATGAGCTCAAATAGTAATAACAATGGCAGTCATAGATGTATATGTGTGTAGGTATATAGAAGTGGGTGAGTATAAGAGGAATAAGACAATGATGTATAGTGGTTCAGCCAATATGGCCTACATCCACTGTGTGTGTGATCCACTAAGTATGGGCACTAATGGCCTTGGATACAATGCACATAAGCTCACTCTCTCTCTACTGTGTGTATAAGCAGAGTTTTAGCTAGGGTTACAATTCTCGATCCCTTTGCAGGGTTGTAGGTGACAAGTATATATAGGTCTTGGGGGTGTAGTGTACCCCCCAAGCATGCATGGTGCATGTGAGTTATGATCTAGCTAATCCCCTACTGACACTTGGAGGCGCAACTTGTGGTTAATGATGACATAATATTCCCTCACGTGAGGGGATGATATTATTATAACGGTCTTCCACGTTCCATATGATCCCCACGTGCACTATTCCACGCATCTCCCAAATCACGCGATGTAATGATGTCACCCTAGGCCGATGATACGAGGTTGAGGGCAAAGTTTCTGCTGGCAATGAGCCAGGACTTGTTTGGGCCTCGTACTGTCGTACCCTCGGATGATCGTCTGAGCCATGATGAGCGATTGGCCCCTCGAAGGGTCGTCTGGGCCTGATGATGAGCGGTCGTACCTTCCTATGATCGTCTGGGCCATGATGAGGGGTCGGCCCCTTGAAGGGTCATCCGAGCCTGATGATAAGTGGTCATACCCTCGTATGATCGTCTGGGCCATGATGAGGGGTCGTCCCCTTAAAGGGTCATCTGGGCCTGATGATGAGGGGTCATACCCTCATATGATCGTCTGGGCCATGATGAGGGGTCGGCCCCTTAAAGGGACATCTGGGACATGATGAGGGGTTGGCCCCTTGAAGGGTCATCTGACATTGGTTGAGAGATCATCCTGGCCTCGTCCAGATGGAGGACGCCCTGGGCCTGGCCGAGGGTATATATGGGTATATCAATGAAGTTTTTTCTATTCGAGACGAATTTAATGAGCTTAATAAGTGTAACGAAAAATTAAGAGAATTAAATTTGAGATTTGCAAAAAGAATTAAATTTCTTGAAGATGAAAATTCTTGTTTTAAAACTAAAGTTGAGTTTTTGCAAATCTCCCTATCTCAAAAAAAGATTTTTCGTGAAAAGCTCATGGACATAAATCACTATTTTAATATTTTAGAAAATCCAAGAAAGAGAGTGGTTGTCGAGAAAAGACTCTTAGGGACAAGTTTGCTCACATTGAGGGGGAGCGTGATAACCTTCTAGGTGTAATTGAAAATTTAAAGAAGGAGTCCCATAATTTTGAGGAGTCTAATTTATTACTTGAGTCCAAACTTTTAAAAATGAAAAATAATTTACTTGACTCGAGTAGTAGTTGTAATGGTTCTAGCTCATCTAGTGCAAATACTTCTGTTGCTAAAGCTAAGACCATTGTGTGTTTTAGAGGATCGACGTTATCCAAGGACTTTAGAAGAGGTCACACCGTAGGTATCATTCCTCGTGTTTTCACATGCTTGCATTGTGGTAGAAAAGGTCACCTTAGGTCATTTTGTTTTGATCTTAAAAGAATTCCTAGGAAGTCTATGTCTATCATTTCATTAATTTCCAAATCCCATCATTTTAAATATATATCTATATGGGTTCGGAAATCATTCTTAGACGCGCTAGATATTAGATTTGTTGATTCTCATTTGCTTTCACATGAAACCCCCCATGCTAAATTTAAAGGTTGAATGTGTTAGTTTTGTTTGCATACTCTAGCTTTTTGTGCTTCATATTATATATCATTGCTAGGTGTATGCATGTTTAGTCCTTTTCTAGTCATTGCTTTATTTCATATCTCATGCTAGAAATCATGACTTGTTTATCTGTTATATTATATTTCTTTCATTTTAGTTTGCATTAAATGAAAATTACAAAAAGATTTTTGTTTATCATTTGGGTTTTTATCTCTTGGTAATTCAAGCTTAATGAAAAATTCAAATGATTTTTGTTTGTTTTTTGAGTATATATTTTTATTTTTTGTTAAAAATTTCAAAAACTCAAAAAGATTTTTTTTTTGTATTTTAGTTTGACACACTTTATGTGGCATATACTTGTGTTAGAATCCCTTCTTTTTCGCTCCCATGTGGCTAGAACTTTTGGTTTAGAATTGTCAATCCTTATTATGTTCTTTACCATGCTTACATGGAGTAGTTGGATTTTGTGTTGATACAATGGATTCTATTTTTATATGCCTCAATTCACACATGCACGAGCTCTTTTGAAATTTTAACTTCATATGTATATTTTTGCTTGTGGGGTGTTCTCCTACCAATTTTGTCATCTACATATTTGTGACCTAGGAGGACTAGTGCATGTTAAAATCCGTTGCACGTGAGATTTGTGAGAAATAAAAAATGTTATATATAAATGTGCACTGGGAAGGGCTCCGAAAGGATTTAATATCCTTTGCGAATAGTAAGCCACCGTTTGCTTGGACCTAAAAGAAATACGTGGTCCAAAGGCCTAAAAACAGAATAACGGCATTAAAAGAAAATATTTGGTAAGGCCTATGTTTAATAGATATTATCATTCAAAAATAATATATTCTTATTGAGGGAGTTTGGATGGTATATCAACGGTTTGCACAATGTCCGTTTATCCCAGTTGTACTTTTAATGTCATGACTCTATTGGTTTGTAGAATCATCAAAAGTCTAGGCTTGTATGCATTGTGTATGTTTGTTTATTGAGTTCAATCTATATTATCACATGAGGTTATATTAAAATGTGATGAAGTTTGCAATCAATTGAGAACTCCGTGAACATGTTTTAAGTGATTGGGTCTAAATTTAAGTGTTGCTAGTTCACACCCCAATACTTCCGTTTCCATTTGACACATTTTTGCCATACGAGTGTGAAAAGCTTATCTTATTTTGTGTCATTTGTGTGTTTATATCTATATATATGTGCGTGTGCATCTTTGGTATATCTAGAGTATGTATATATATGATATTTTTATTTGGTCTTTACCTTTCTTTCTAGTCCATCTATGCTTTAATTCATAATTGGTATCTATCTTGTTGCATTCTTTATTGATATCACATTCTTAACAGTTATGTATCATATTGGTATCATTTATTGCATCTTAGTTAGTATCCATTATTATTTGCATGGATTATTTGTGCTTTTGTTGCCCATATGCTTTCATGTTCTTATCACTCTAAGCTTCATGTTTAAATTAGTTTGTTAACCTTTGTCCATTCCTGAACAAAAAGGGGGAGATTGATAGGGGAGAAATGGTATCCAATCCTATTGTAATCGTATCTTAGTTTGGGGGAGATTTACCTTAGGGGGAGTCGCGACCTTCTTAAGTTGATCACAGTTGATAAAGGGGAGAATTAATTTAGGATGAGTAATTATTTTACTTGCATTTAATATTTTGATATTCCCTATGCATTTGATAGTTTGCTTAAGTGTATAGGAATTCTTCTAAATGGCAACGTTAATCATCGGGCAAAGATATTAATCCTTGGGTTATTTGAGTCAAGCTATGTATTTTTATTTTGGGTGGGATTTTTTTGTTATTCTAGTAGAGCTTGACGGCCCTTTAGGATTTTTGTTGGTTTTTGTCCCGTAATAGCGAAAGGGGGAGATTTGTAAGGACACAAATTTCCAATTGAGTCCATTGTAGTTTTGGCTCAATTCCGGACAAAAATGTTTGAGTCATAGGATAGAGTTATTGACCATCCTTCAAGCCTATGACATTCTAAAGTTGAAGACGTAGTGACCAAGTTTATAAAGCTTCATCAAATGCCAGTTTAGTGTGCCTTGTTTCTACATCATCAACAATGTTCCAATTCTCCTAAGGTATGAATGCAATATATATATATATATATATATATGAGCATGGAAATTAATTGGGTGCAATTTATAATTTTTATAAATTAATTTTAACGACTTTGTTTTACTCAGAAAAATATTTTTTAGAACTTTCCATAAAAGTTTTGGGCTTAAACTTAATATTTCATTTTTTTGAGAAGTCGTTCGAGCCATACTGAAATCTCGTTCGAACGAGATGCCAGGTCGTTCGAACGAGATTTCTAACAATTTCCTTTTTTCCATTGTGGAACATAGTTAGTATATCCATTCGAACGAAAAAATAGTTCGAACAAGTTTTGGCGAAAAAAAATTTTGGGCAGTTTTTGACAGTTTTTCCCACTACTTTACCCCACTATCTCTTGACAGATTTTATAAGTGCAGGAACCAACATTTTTGGATTAACTTTTTCATACTATTCCAACTCTAAGAGAGAGTTTGAGAGATAATTCCAAAAGGAAAAAGTTCATTGTTTAAGTGTAGCTGTTTTTCAAGAAAAATCTTTTAAACACTTGTTTTACACCCAAAGTTTGTTTATCCAAGTTCATCCATATATATACTTTACTTGGAGTGTTTGGCACCAGGTTTTCTCTACCGCATTGACGAGATTGTTTGGGTTTCCTTCTAAATGCCTCAAAGAAGAAGAGTTTGTTTTGCTTCGGCATTCTCACTTGATGAAAGGAACCATGTGTGGTTGATGGTGTACCTATGTCTCATTGGTGATTCCAAGATTCCGGTAGAGCTCCGGGGTTGTCGACTAGGCGGAGGTGTTTATAAGAAGACGCGTCAAGGCTTGAAAGGGGTCGAGTCGAGGAAGTAAGTCATCTGTCTTGTAATTGTAAAACCATACTTAGTAGACTTGAGGCTAGGACCGTCCGAGGTTTTTTCCCGTTGTGAGTTTTTTCTCGTACATCGCGGTGTAGTGATTTATTATTTATTTTATCTTTCGCATAATTCACCTAGAACGCATTCTTAGGTAAAAAGATAAAATTTGATTTTAATCACTACTTATTTACTTCGGTGCTAACTTAAATTAATTAGGATAAATGTTAATTTAATTCAAGTCATTAATTTCATTGGTTAAAATTGGTTTGGCCTAATTTGGTAATATTGAAAATATGACTTAGGCATATTTCTAGGACTTGGGTTAAATTGGTTTAAGTGAAAAATTCATTTGTTAATTAATTTAATTTCTCTTTAAGTTGTGTTTAATTTTAATTTTAGAAGAAATTAAAATTTTATTGTTTAATTGAACCATCTCTCGCTTCCGCATATTTAAAAAGGAAATTATCTTTTTGAAGTAAAAGAATTTAAAAATTGGGGGGCACCGCATTTACCAATTGGTATCAGAGCATTTGATTGAGAAAGGGCTCTCCTTTTCAGATAATATTGAAAATTGACTTAGGCAAATTTCTAGGACCTTGGGTTGAATTAAGTTGGTTTAAGTGAAATTAAAATTTGTTTGGATTTAATCTTATTTCACTTTGTTTAATTTTAATTTGAAAAGAATTAAAATTTGTTAATTTTTTTAATTGAACCATCTCTCGCTTCCGCATCTCATAAAAGGAAATTGAAATTATTTTTTATTATAAGAATATTAAAATTAGGGGCCTCTCCTTTTCATCAGGAAACATGTCAATCTCTTATGTCAGGAGGTATCCAACCAACTCTTCTAATTTCAGACGATTCAAATTATCTAAGGTATTTAAAACAGTCACTTTAGGGATAAAACGTTTTGACAGTGATCTTAAAATCTTTTTAACCACTCATGCATCAGGTATATGCTCACCAAGATTAAAACTAGTTTGACAATGTCAAATAAATGTGGATAAAAATCATCAAAACACTCAGTCTCAAGCATGGTAATTGTTTCAAATTGAGTAGTTAAAATTTGAATTTTAGACTCTTTGACTGTGTTAGCGCCTTCGTGGGTGAATTGTAAAACATCCCACGCTTATTTAGACATGGTGCACGTCATAATACGTCGGAACTCATCGGGGGTGACGTGTTAGGAAATTGCACTAAGCCCATGTGAATTAAAATTGATCCTCCTAAACTTATCTTCATTCCAGTCAGACACAAGATTTAAATTTGTGTCATTATTTGTGGTGACAGTGGGAGGAGTCCGACCTCTTTCACAAATCAACCAAACTCTCTCATCAATTTCTTTTAAATGCGATTTAATGCAAGCTTTCCAGTAAGCATAATTAGACCCGTCAAAAATTGGCATCTGATTATATAAGTTTTCTTTTGAAAACATTGTGACAACTTTTAGAAATTAGATTTTTCAAAAAAATTAATATCACACAATTTTTGCAAAAAATTGGAATACTCGGTAAATTTGAGTAACCTGCTCTGATACCAATTTGTAAAAAGTAATGCGTCGTGCGTGATACCGATTCTAAATAAATGTGTAAATTCCAACCACAAACTTATTTAATTAGAGCCAATATTTAAATCAAATTAAAATAGCCCTTAAAGATACAACTATGTGTGTGCGTGTACCAAACCATCATAAACACAAATATGCTAACTCAAAGATTTCAGAAAAATTTCCGAAGGGCAAAAACCTTTTATTTCACTATGAATTAAATTGTAATTTACAATCAAAATGAAATATGAAATAATTTTATCCCAACAAACCTACATAGACACGCAACCAAGAGTTAGCCAGAACCGCGATTCCAATTCAGCCCAGGAATGCCCACAAGCACTCCCTATTAACACGCAGTCATCTTTAGCCCAGTAATCCCCTCAAGAGCACCTAGATCAGCAGTAGAGATCCTATCTACAAGAGAAAATTGACACAAGATGTGTTCTTGGGTTCCAAAATAATTCACACAAACTATTAGGATGATTTATGAATTGAAAATAAAGGATTAAAACCCTAAAAGTGAAAAATAAGTATTCTGCCAAAGAAGTTTCATCTCTGTTCAAAATCACAGATCTTCTAATTAAAAATGAAGTTGGAAAAACCTTTTTATAGAAAACCTAAGGCGGCGCGTTGAACGAACGAAATAGGGCTCTTGCTCGAACGAGAACACACATTGATCAAACGAGCTTCACGCGAAATGGCTATGTCGCTTGAACGACAACCAATGTTTCTCAACAACTCAGGGGGTAAATAAATTCATTTTTTTTATTTCTGAACATTCGCCTTATCACGTAGAAAAATATTTTTGATGAAAAACTTAAAAACTCCGCTCCAACAGTTAGAAAATATTTGATGAATAATATCCCAACACTCTAAGTGAATTATTAAGGACTTAAAATACAAACTTACCAAAGTTAAACTTGAACAGGCTTGAATGATGAAGAAAACTTGATATTAAGATTTGTCTTTTTGCATATGATCTTGAACAATTCTTCCACAGTTGTAGCAGTATACGACATACTCAATTGATAACGGACAATATAAAATATGTCCTTACAGATGTGTTCTCGCACGCACTCCCGCACAAGTTACTCCACATGCTCCGGCACATCACTTGAGGGATTTTGGGCATTTTTTAAAGCAAGTTGAGTATTTGGTCAAAACTTCACATGATTTGATGGATGTTTTTCATAGGATGCCACCACATTTGGACAACACCTCCGGACCTAAATATTGAGGTTTAGACTTGTTTGCTAGCATAGGATGATTTTCATTTTCATATCTTTATGTCTACTGGTAGTGTGTACTACCCTTGTAATTAGCTTTTTCTTGAAAAAATTTGGAAAAATACAAAAATATTTTCTATTTTTTTGAAAAAGTGAAAAGCCAAAAAGATTTTATTTTTGATAATTTTTTTTTAAAAACACAAAAAGACTTTTGTATTTATTTTTACACCATATATGGATGGAAATTTAAGATGCCTAAGTCATAATATCATTTCATTATCCACGTGACTTTTTTATAGTGTTTTGAAACGCAACATCATATCATCCATGTGCTTATAATGTTTGGAGTCATTGAGATGTGATTAGCGATTACTTTCTACATGTTTGACTCTTGATTTCCTATAATGCACATATGCACGGATTTATTTATTTTTTACTTGTCTATTACATGTTCGTCAAAGTATTTTCATCTCAATCCTATTTTAATATGAACCAAATAGGATAAAATGAGACAATAGAAGTAGTGCATGTAAAAACTGTTGCCCGTAAGAGTTTGTTTAAAATTGGAAAAAAGATGAGTGTACATGGGAAAGGGCTGCGAGAGGCAAGTGAACTCATTGTGAAATCCACCATTTGAAAAGAGACCAAGAAAAAATTAAGGCAATAAAAAGAAAATATGACAAAAGGGGCCAAATGGCTTAGTTTGATTGATCTTTCAAAAGAAGAGAATATAAAATATGTTCATGTATATCTTTTGAGGGAGTTTCATTGGAAATCACCGGGTTTGCACGTTCTAACAAAGTCTTGAAAAAGCATCATATAGTTTTAAATGTTATTGGTGTAGAAATCATTTTGGACTTTGATTTGTTGAATAGATTGAGTCGATATCATATGAATTATACATAGCTGTCGCATCATCGCTCTTCGAGGGTGTAGACACCCCATTCTGTTACCCCTAACTCTCCTAAGGTCCCTAGCACCTCCCTTCATCACTACAAACCCAGGTCATGTCCTGAGTACTGACCTAGAAACCACCGGCACTCCCAGGCTCCGTTTGACCAAAAAGTCAAACTCTTCAGCTCGACCGAGGCTGAATGAATTTTTGAAAGGAACTTAATTCCCTTTCCAACGGTCCATCCCGTTCATGATTCTGACTTACCATGCGGCCGAATGATCCATTTGCGTCCGTAACGTGATTCGAAGGCCACCAGGCGCTCCCGAGCTCTGTTTGACCTAAGTCAACTCTTCAGCTCGACCAAAACTGAATGAATCTTTGAATGGAATTAAAACCCTTTCCAATGGTCCGCTCCGTGCGCGATTCCGACTTACTATGCGGACGAACGATCTGTTTGACTCCAACAGGTCACAGAATGCTTCCAGGGCTCGGTTGACCAAAGTCAACTCCCCAAATTGGGCCAAACTCTTAGGAATGTCGAAGTACATCTCCTAACCTTTCCAATGGCCTGCCCCATGCACGATTCGGACTTACCATGCAGACGAACGATTCGTTTGCGTCCGAATGATTCCCCGTTCAATGGACCGACAAACACTTCCGAGCCATATTTGACCCAAAGTCAACTCTTGAACCCGGGAGCGATCCAAAGGACTTTCGAAGGTCTCTGAATTATCTTTCCAACGGTTTGCCCCTTGCACAATTCTGACCAATGGTTTGCCCTCGGTAGCTAATTTTTCGAAGAGGCCTGAAACATACTGCCAAATGGCAGGTTCCGACCATGCCTATCGGCAGGGGCCGATAGGCAGGATCAGGTATATGCCGATCGGCAGTGACCTGGGCCTATAAAAGGAGGCCTTCACCTCATTTGAAAAGGGAGCCCAGATCTGATACAAATCGCTCTCAGCGAATCCAAAAAACCTCTCTCGAAGGCAGCGCGATTTCAACATCCAAATCCCTTCTTAACTTCCACTTTTCATCACCCTTTTCATCAAACTTTGTGAATTAGGTACTCTTTATCATCATCCAAGTGCAAGGGCTGCTCTCCAACATTCAATATCAAGCTGAAGATCTTCAAGAGGGTCCAATTTTCTCAACTTTCTTTCCAAGTTCTCTTAAATTCGCAATAACTTGTTTTATTACTTAGCACTTTTATTATCTCATCTCACACATCCTAATATACTTTTTATTTAGTATTATTGTACATCTCATACTTTCATATAAATAAAACCCAAAAAAACAAGAAAAAAAAGTTTTGCTCATAAATTCCAAATAGGGATTCTCATACTTTTCTCACACTTTTCTCACAACTAAAACAC
The DNA here is from genome assembly GCA_949130495.1 of Sambucus nigra. Taxonomy (NCBI): domain Eukaryota; kingdom Viridiplantae; phylum Streptophyta; class Magnoliopsida; order Dipsacales; family Adoxaceae; genus Sambucus; species Sambucus nigra. The sequence goes on along the minus strand of OX422210.1, from coordinate 173,250,931 downwards.
CTTTTCTACACACACACTCACAAATAAGAGATCCCCCATTTGGATTTATTGGATAAACCCCACCCCTCATTTTGTATGCGAACTATGTGGACTTTGATGCCTTTATAGGCTACATAGGCATCTCGGGGTAAAACCCGAGACTCGAGTCCTTTTTCTCACTTTTCTCTCATTTTTTATCTTCTCTAAATCCAATTTTCTTATGTTCTTTATACTTGTTCTTTGTGACGTATTACCCCATATGCCTTATCGTTCCATTATAACGACCAACGTAAGGGTAATCGTGTAAATCTTATTTTCTAATATTATTTGTATACCTTCCTACGGATGACTCGCTTTATCTCTCCCATGATACAAGTCGAGGATTCCTATCTTCACTATATATATACACATGCACACATATCACGGGGAAAATAAAGGAAAATAGCAAATATCCATAAGAGACCGAAAGGGAGGAATGGGTTCCTAACACCTTCCCATTTCGTAACTTAGCCTCTGAACCCTTCTCGAATCATTTGGTTTCGTATGCACTAGTATGTCTTTGGATGCCATCCTTCGGGATGGATTCCCTTTTTTCTTTTATCTGTTTTGAGTAAAATAGACTGGCGACTCTGAATCTCTCTACATTTTTGTACCTCATCTCAAATGACACCGACCGAAGCGCTCCCGAGAGGGATGCAAGGGATGCGAAGTATCCTCCCTTCATGTGCCCGCCCGCGCGGTGAGGATCGGGGATGGCCACAGTGGCGACTCTGCTGGGGAATATGTATGTATATTTTGAGGGCTTGACTCTATTTGCATGGACGCTATATTTGTTTATATTCCCCCTATATCTGTATGTTCCCCTTTTCCATGTGTATCACATGCTTATGCTTCGGTTCACACACTTGTAGAAAATTCTCCATGTACACTTAGCACCACGTGCACCTAGGATCACATATATCCACATGTTGCACGCATCACCCATCCATACTTGGTGTACCTTTGGTACTTGTACTTTCCTCCCTGTGTGGCATAATCAAGAAATGCATTCTCATCATAAGATACTAATAAGAGAATCATGCATGATTCACACGACATCACCAAAGAGCATTGTTATTGACCAAATTTTACCCAGTAACTAGAGGGTCACTTCGTGATGGGCGGTGGTCCGGCAGGTCGTAATTAGCCTAAGCGATATGACTCTCACCTTTCATTGACCAAGTACCTTCGACGTATATCAAATGGTTCCCCCATATCGTACCGCTTGACCGAAATCATGACGGGAGGTATATTGCAGGGAATTCGTTCACGTACACAGAGTATATCGAATTCGCTCTCACACGTGCCGTCCTTACGAGGTATATAGTGAGGCAATTCACGTACACTCAGGTATATCAAATGGCTTGTCCACACGTACCGATTGACCGCAAGAGCAAGACATATATCGTGGAAGTCACGCCAAAGGGGGGAACCCATGCCGATTCACCCAAACAACTGCATACCCGCATATAGGTGTCAAACCTAGGCCACGCACTTTAGATTGCCAATTTCAACCCGAAATTCGCACATTTTTAAAATGGGACCCTGTCCATGAGCCTGGTTACAAGTCCAACTATAGCTTTGCATATATTAAAAACCCCACTTTTCCACGCTTGGGTCCCGTCCGACATTGCATTTAGGAGAATTAAATACAAGTGAGAACATAATAATCATGCTGAGTTTCGTCTCCAAAACCATTTCTCCCTTCTTTATCAAAAATCCAAAAATATTTATCCCTTCTTTATCAAAAATCCAAAAATAGTTTCTTCCCTTTTACTCAAAAATAAGTCCCATTCTACACCTTCTCAGGTCAATCGCAAGCCCTTGGCCGACTCCCTATTGGCTTCGGTCTTCAGTCAAATCATCCCAAAGTTTTGTCCGTTCCTCTACTACTTCTTTCGAGTCCGGAATACATCCACTTGCCATGGAGAATACAGATCAAGTATCAGTCATACAGCCGGATCTGACGACAGTCCTAGCTCAGCTCATGTCCAAGATTGACAACCTCCAAACTAAGGTCTGAGAGATGCAACAAAAATAGGTTCCTATTCCTCAAGATCCCGAGGCCCTATTCCCTCGTTCTATGGGTCCGCCCGAGCCTATCTGGGTTATCAAAGAATATCAGCACGCTCCACGTGCCCCTCCTGTCAATGGGCCGCCACTTATCCAGCTTCCGATGCCAAACATTGCCCAGCCTGTGGCTAACCTGCCTATGGTCATTGATCCAAAAGAGTAGGAGTTGAATAAAGTCAAAGAGGATCTCAAGATGCTCACCAAGAAGTTCGACCAAGTCAGAATCTCTGGGAGTTATATGGACTACACCCACATGTCTCCTTATCCTAAAGCGAGGTTACCCGAGAAGTTCAAGATGCCAATATCGAGAAGTTGGGAGGGAGTGGACCCCCGATTGTTCATCTTCATAGTTATCATCGTTCCATGACTCTACTAGGGGCTTCTAAAGAAGTGATGGACCAATTGTTTCAGCAAACTTTAAAGGATAGTGCCCTCTGATGGTTTTTGTCTCTCGAGGAATCCAGAATCCGTAGCTGGGAGGATGTAGCCCGAGAATTTATATCGCAGTTAAATACAACGAAGAGCCTGAGGTCACCCATCATGATTTAGAGATGCTCAAACATAACCTTGGGGAATCAGTCAGTAACTTCATAACCCGATGGAGGGAGCAGGCAGCTACCATGACCAATTGGCCATCTGAGGAGGAACAGGTCAACATAGTGAAGAACAACTTCTTGCCCCGTGTTTGATCGACGATGGGAGGACAATACTATCCCCACTTTCGAGATCTTCGAGAGGCAGGAGTAGAAATTGAGCAAAGCCTTGTTAAAATAAAGGTTGAACCGAAGAAGGTGTCCGGACAGTTCAACCCTAGAAAGTATGACAAGCCTGCCAGTGCTACAGTCTCAACCATCAACAACATCTCTCAACCGACCACATCATGGGCACCAAAAAGACGCCTTTCCTCCATCTCAAGGGAATACACTGAGCTCCATTCTCCCCTCTCTAAAGTTTACCAAGCCCTGTTAAGCCGAAACCTCATTAAACCCTTGGATCCCCATCCATTGCCACATCCACTCCCAAGAAACTTCAAGGCCGATGCTCATTACGCCTTTCATCAAACTACTGGCCATACCACCGACCAATGCTTTCACCTCCGAAACATAATCCAAGATGTCATTGACTGGGGTACTATAGCCCCACCAGCCAACCCTAGCCAAACACTACTCATAACCTACTCCCAAATCATACCAATGCCATCTTATTAGAAAAAAACCCAGATTTCGATCCCTCAACTCAAATCACACCCATATACTCTCCTAAATATCTTCAAATTTGCCCATATTTCCTCCTACACCTTACTAGCCTCGTTGATCAGGCACTGTCACTCCTTACCAGAGCATGCATCGCTGTTCGTACCCATTCTGAAAATTGAAATATGGAATTATCAGAGGTGTTAAACCAACTCCTAGAGTTCGGGCTAAAATTTTCCTCGCAGATGGTCATCGATTGCCGAAGGTCCAGTACACTATTCTTGGAAGCACAGAAATGGGCCCGAGATTCAGACAAGTGGGCGGTACCAACCGATGAAGTCAACCTAGATTATAGTTTCCAGATTATGGCAGAATTATTCGGGTAAACCAACAACATTTGTAGTATCACCGGGTTACTTGACATTTTGAATCTACAAGGGCGCTTGGTTCCTTCAACCATACATATCCCCACATAATGGGAAGACCTGTATAAATAAGCCGCTGAACTTGTGGAGTTCACCGAATTTATATGGAAAGACAGAATTGTTGCCACTGGATGGGGGGAAGAATTTAAAGATTCGTATGAAGAACAAGCTTCAGGAAGAACTGGCCCAGTAGCCGACATATGTGGGACGATATCATTTGAAGAACTCCTTAGAGAAATAAAAGGGGTGACGGAATAACCTTAGATTGATAAGGAAACGGGATTCATGTTCTTCCCTTCTTCAGTAAATCATATGACCAGATCAGGGAGACATTACCAGGTTCCAAGCTCACTACCAGTAAATGACAAGGGGAAGGGCATTAAAAACCTTCCTATGCCAGAGATGACCATCGAGGAGAGCAAGAACTTCGATCAACTGAAGAAAACTCAAGCTAACATTACTCTATGGGTTTTTTTATGTCTTCCCAGCTACACAGAAATGCTTTAGTCAAGCTGCTCACTGGACCTACAGTTCCTCCTACTACCATGCCAGAAGAGGCGGTAAATCTGGTCGGATCCTTGACCTCTACCCGAATGCTGTCATTTTCTGAAGAAGAAATCCCCAGAATTGGGCCAAATCACAATCATGCACTCAATATCTCCGTCAAAGTTATGGGGAAGACCGTGTCACTCTCTCTTGTCGATAACGGATCCGCCTTGAATGTCTACCCACTGAGAACCTTCAAGTGTTTAGGATTGAAAAAAAGCGACCTCTCTCCAACCTCTGCCGCTATACGTGCCTACGATAATACCCGTCGGGAGGTGATGGGATCTATAAAACTTGTAATAAGGGTTGGCCCTATAAACCCTGTCGTTTAATTCCATGTCATAAACATCCCTCTTGTTTCAACCTGTTGCTCGGACGACCCTGACTCCACAATATCAAGGGTGTGTCTTCCTCACTCCATTAGAAATTGAAGTTCTTCACTGACGAGCGAGTCATCACCATTTTGGGCAACGACGAAAATGTCGAGGGTGCAAGCACCAGCAGTCTAATCCTTGAGATACAACACGTGTCAAATGATATGCTCCTATCAGTATTCTGAGTTGAGCCACTCCTACTCCGGGCAGGGGACAGTTTCAAAGATAGGGTTTGTCCAGAATATGACCCTCATGGCAATGTCAATGTGATTCAGATGTTCAGAAACATGCACTTCATGCCCGGACTGGGGCTAGAGCAAAGACAACAAGGGATACTTAGGCCCATCGAACTGAAGAAAGCTTTCACTCCTTGTGGCTTGGGGTATCAACCATAAGAACAAGAGCATCGAATGATCCACCAGTCTCGACCAAAGAGAAGATTAGACTGTATCCTAACTATCCCAGGAGATTCCTTGAATGGACGATTCATCAAAGAGGGCGAAAACTTACCCTTTTGCGGTTTTCCAGAACCATGGTATGACCATACAGACAAGAAGATGAAGCTTGGAATGGAGATCTTTTTCCAAAATAGCTACCTATGGGCCGAAAATTTCCAACATCGAGTACAACCGCTCATAAAAGATATTGAAGAGACTGGGGAAAGTGATTTCGAAGATTCCTTCAACTTACAAAAACTGGGGCTGGCACTCTGCATGGTTCATTCAGGCACTACATCAATGGATCCATCCCATATGATTAAAGATGTTGATACACCCCTCCTCAACTGGCATGCTGCACCAGTTCTACCTCTTGAAATTCCCCTAACCCCATTGTTTACCCTATTTCCTCTTCTGTTGTCTATCCTTATTCAAATGTAATCAAGACCTCTTTTGACGAGGTTCTCAATGTTGTTTTTCCTATTAATGAAATAAATAATATTTTGAGTATCTTGTTGTGCCTTACATTAATTGTTTGGATTCTAATCATACTTTTGATGATGATGATTTTGCAAATGAATAATTCTTAACTGATCTAAATAAGGTTAATAATAAACAATATAACCGCGTTCAAGTTAATGAAGAAGAGACTATTGTTATTAATCTCGGTTCTAGTAACCAACTGCGCGAGATTAGGATAAGGGCCACCCTTGACGAGCATGAGCGCGCGCAACTTGAAGAATTGCTAAAGGAGTTCGTAGATGTCTTTGCATGGTCCTACGATGATATGCTCGGCATTGATCCTGAAATAGATCAGCACGATATCCCCACTCTCCCAGATTATAAGCCGGTCAAACAAAAATTGAGAAAGATCCGCATCGAATGGTCGCTCAAGGTCAAAGAAGAGGTGGTCAAACAGTTAAATACGGGCTTCATTCGTGTGATCGAATATCCCACATGGCTAGACAACATAGAACTTGTGCGGAAATCAGGAGGGAAGGTTCGAATGTGTGTGGACTATCGAGATTTAAACAAAGCTTCTCCGAAGGATGATTATCCGCTACCCAATATCGACATGATCTTGGACAACACAACCAGTCATGCTCTCAAGTCATTCGTCGATGGGTTTGCCGGATACAACCAGATCAAGATGCACCCAGACCACCAAGAAAAAACCGCATTCATCACCCCATGGGGAACCTTTTGCTATACCGTCATGCTATTTGGTCTCAAGAATACTGGGGCTACCTACCAAAGGGCTACTACAACCATCCTGCATGATCTGATTCACAAAGAAGTCGAGGTTTATGTGGATGATATGATTATCAAGTCCAAAACTAGAGAAGGCCATGTTCCCGCTCTCCGTAAGTTCTTTGAACGACTACGACGGTATCAGATGGGACTCAATCCACAGAAATGTGCCTTTGGCATTACAAAGGGAACTCTTGGGATTCATGGCCAGTGAGAAGGGGATAAAAGCAGATCCTGCAAAGTTGAGGGCCATACTTGAGATTCCACCACCCCGAACAGAGAAAGAAGTCCGAGGTTTTCTTAGGAAATTGCAATATATCAGCCGGTTCATCAGCCAGCTAACCTCCATTTGTGAATCGATCGTCAAGCTCCTCCGAAATGATTCAACCAAGGTTTGGAACGAGGATTGCCAAGAAGCTTTTGATCGAATCAAACAATATCTGACCCAACCTCCAGTGCTCATGCCACCACAGCCTTGTCTTCCTTTGCTCCTATACCTGACCATAACCGACACTGTTGCTGGGGCTTTGCTAGCCCAATGCCTTGAAGAATCCCGCAAAGAAAGAGCCATCTATTACGCCACCCATAAATTGACCGGGTACGAGGTCAACTACACTGCTTTGGAAAAGGTGTGTACCGCACTTGTCTGGGTCACCCAAAAGTTACGACACTACATGCTCGCCTTTCCCATCAAACTTGTATCCCGAATGGATCCCATCAAATACCTGCTTGAGAAACCCGCCTTATCCCATCCAATGGGCCGATGGTTGATGCTCCTTATCGAGTTCAATATCGTGTACGTCACGCAGAAATCCATTAAGGAAGATCCATCTCTGACTACCTCGCCGATTATCCCGTAGAAGAAGCAGATGTCTGGATCTTCAAATTCCCAGATGAAAATATCCTCTGCACCGCTCAAGACAACCTTCAATGGCAAATGTTATTTGATGGCGCTGCCAATAAAAAGGGATATAACGTTGGGATACTTCTGATCGCCCCAGATGACTCCCACACTACCATCTCCATCAAATTGGTTTTCTCTTGCATCAACAACATGACGGAATACGAGGCATGCATAGTAGGCCTCAAAGTTTCTCTCAAGAAAGGTATTCAATACCTTGATGTCTACGGGGATTCTCCCCTCATCATCGGTCAAGTGCTCAGAAAGTGGAAAGTCAAGGACGAAAAACTCCAACCCTTCCATGCCCACTTAGAAGAGTTGGCCTCCCGATTTTGAGATATCTTCTTCCATTACCTACCTCGAGCAAAGAATAACCTAGCCGATTCTTTCGCTACCTTGGCCTCCATGGTCGACATAACCAAAGGAATAATAATGACCCCCTTCCTAGTTCAAAAGCAAGACAAACCAACCCACTGCTACCATATTGAGCTTATCTCCATCGAAGATCCCGAACTAGCCGATTGCTGGTACTATGATATTTGGTGCCTCCTCAAACATGGTAGGTATCCTGATGGTTCCAATAAAAAAGACCGATCAACCCTCTAAAAACTAGCTGCCCAGTACATTATCTGTCATAAAGCTCTACTCAATAGGAACTTCGACGGAACTCATCTACAAGGTATCACACGGGCTGAGATTGAAAAGATAATGCAGAAGATCCACAGCGAGGAATGTGGGCCCCACATGAACGGTCACATGCTTGCCAAGAAGATCATTCGACAGGGCTACTACTGGACAACCATGGCCCAAGATTGCACCGCTTATGTCTGGAGATGTCTCAAATGCCAATAGTTCTCCAATCTACAACACCTGCCTCCGCGAGAATTATACAACATGACCTCTCCCTGGTCGTTCTCCACCTGGGGTGTCGACATCATAAGGAAGGTTACACTAAAGACTTCAAATGGACATGAGTTCATCATAGTTGCCATTGATTACTTCACCAAATGGGTTGGAGCTGAGTCATACGCAGTATTGAACGCCAAGAAAGTGGCCAAATTCCTTAAGAAAAATATCATCTGCCGATATGGGGTCCCGTACAAGTTAGTGTCAGATAATGGGTTGCACTTCGAAGAAGAAGTCACAGAAGCAGTAAACGAGTACAGGATTTAGAGACACAAATCTTCTCCCTACCGACCTCAGACCAATGGTGCAGTTGAAGCCGCCAACAAGAACCTCAAAGCCATCAACAGCAAGATGACCAGAAGCTGTAGGGATTGGGACGAATGGATCTTGTACGCCCTATGGGGCTATCGAACCTCAATCTGAACCTCTACTGGGACTACCCCTTACTCTCTGGTCTACGGCATGGAAGAGGTCCTACCTGTGGAGCTGGAAGTACCCTCGCTACGCGTCATGCTCGAAAGCAAAGTTAATGAAGAAGACTAGTGCTAGAGACATCTCGACGAGCTGACCCTCCTAGATGAAAGTAGATTGAAAGCTCTTTACCACATACATGGGTACCATCGCCGAATAGCGCGATCATTCAACAAGAGAGTCACGGATCGCGGTGTCCAGGAAGGGGATTTAGCCCTCAAAGAGATAATAGAACCCATCTGGGACCCCAGAGGGAAATTCAATCCCAATTAGAGTGGACCTACATTGTCAAGAAAATTTTATCTGGCGGTGCCACCATGCTCACTGACCTAGATGGGGAAGAGATGGCTCGTCCAGTCAACCTGTGCCGTCTCAAGAAATTCTACCCCTAGTTTGAAATCTCGTCGCCCTACGACTTTTCTCATCTCCCTTCTATTCTAAAACAAAACTCTTCATTTCCCTCTACCCAGAACTACGTGGGCCTGATCCTCTGCAAAAAACCATTTTTCAAGAAAAATAAGTTTTTTTCAAAAACCCCAGAGGTACGTAGGCAGCTCATACATCTTACAGGAGCACGACCCTTTCTTTTTCACAAAATACTATTCTTTTCTTATCTCCGAGAATGGCAGTTCATTCTAACAAATTCTTGAACAAAAGGATTATGTATTCCTTAGCGATCGGTATAGATTATTCAAAAATACAAAATTCATCGAAAGGCACAGCTGGATGATCAGAAACTTGCTTATTTCATTAATTAGAAATTACAGCACGAATTATATAAGAAAAGGAACGGATAACTCCCTTCCCCCTACTGCTATAAAAAGCCAAATAAAATCCCCACACTTATTCCCTATTACATAAATAAACTCTCAAAGAGTCCTACCCACAACTACCAGAGGAGCGTGCACCCTTATCATCTACATCCTGGGGTCCCCAAACTTCCCCTGCCTGAATAGAATGCCGTAAACACTCCATGGACCGATGAGCCTGAACCATCTTCGAAAAGACCACGACACCCCCTTCCATGGTGTTAAATAAAACAAACCACCTTTGTCCAGTCTCCACTGCCAACATCTTGTTGACTACTCTCCTACATAACCACTTCATATAATCTCCAGGGACATGCCAAACTCTCCCGACAGACTGAGAGGAATGGGTCGACGGACGTCGATTCTCCCACAGAGATCCAAGCAACAGATGCAGGCGCTCGGTCAAAACATCTACTGGAAAGAAATTCAGTACCCGAGGTGGCACGACCTGTGCCCAACCAAATTGGAGAAGAAGTCGCCAAGGGAAATAAAAATAGGTATGTCTGAGACCAACCAGCCGCACATATGAGTACTCTCATAGCTCCAGAACAGGCTACAACTGCGCCCACCGAGGCACTGACCAACACAAATTCTGAGCCCCATGCTCCACGAACCAATTCTCCCAACTCGTAATATCCAGGCCAATGCGGAAGAATTAACGCAAAAAGAAGTTGGGTACAGCCGACAAAGGATACTCTGGAGGGACCACCAGGCGAAGTCTTTCAGAAAACATATGAACAACATCACGGGGCTACCCCTCAAAAAATTAGAATGACCTTCTCTCTAGGCATCCAGGCCATTCATGGTCTCTGCAAGTATCACCGCCATAGGATTGCGATGGTATGACATCCACGAAGTAATGGCTGCAAGTTGCGGGTCCACCAGCAGTTCCCCAGTCATCAGCAGCAATTTTGAAACCAGGCCCAGAGCAACGGCTCCAGCATAACCATCATCACCTACTTCCCGCAAATGCACGGACTGCAGTACCGCCGGGAGAGAGATCATTCCTCCAGCAACCAATGATCTGGCCGCCGAAGGCAAAATATAAAGAAGCCCTACCAACAAATCCCTGGGAGAACGGGAAAATTTGGGCAAAGCCGCAGAAAAACAAGGCAGAAAATTTCTCGTAGGTAGGACAAACTTCATCCAACCCAAAGTGGAATACATGGTCTTCGGGGTACCAGAATTGTACCGCCTCCATCAGCATGTTCCACTTAATAGGCGGATTGCGCCACAAGGAGACTCAACGCATGTTAAAAGCATCATAGTCGATATTATAAGAGCACATTGCTTCCAAGGCTTCGAGGTAGTTAGCAAACTCAATGCTACCAGGGAGAGCCATCTTGCAAGGCTAAGAGATAGTGTGCAAGTAAGTAAGAATGAGAAGGTCTGATGAAAATAATCTACCCTCACCCCTTTTTTATACTTGATAACCCTCATAAGAGACATAATCCCTGCAAAAATCGGAGGGAATCCTACCCCACAAAGTACCAAAGGCTAAAGAGGGTACCAATCAAAGCTTTGAAGTGATGGGACTGAACTGAATTGCCAATAGGCAGGACAGGGTGCTTGCTGATCGACAACCCCTCATTTTTAGAAATTTCGCTTTTCCTCTTTTGTCAAAACAAAAAACTCAATAAAAATAAATTGATATTCTCAACAGAATTTCAAAATCCTTTTTTCCTCCTTATATAATTTTCCCTTTTAATTAAAAAATGTTCCTTCAAAAAAATTCCCAAAATACTCCTTTTTACGATCTCAGCAGCAAAGTAAAAAGCGCATGTGCATGCATTCATTCATCATTAATAAAAGATAATAAAAAAACTCCATTGAATTTGCATCTATCTTTTTTCTGTGTTACATCATTTTAGCAGGAAATGAAAAGAAAAATAAAAAACAACGGGACTCAGCCCGAACCCATATTCTCTCTCTCTCTCTCTCTCTCTCTCTCTAAGAACTTTCACCCCTGCGACATGCTCTCTTCCCCCTATGGCGAGATGATGCACCACCACTACCTAAACCCGAGTCCACTTCGAATGAAGCAGATGGCACCAAGCAAGAAGGAACAGGAACCGCATCCCGAATATGGGCAGTCGCCAAGGATATCCAGTCTCTGATGTCTCTTAGCCAAGTGGTCGACACTCGGACGTGCTATAAGAAAAAGGTAAAATCAGTATCAAAGAAAAGATGACCAAAATAAAAAAGGAAAGAAAGAGAAGAACAGAAAGGTATACCGCAGGTCGGAGGACCTCTTCTATCAAACCCAACTCCTCCGGATCCATCGCATGAGGATGATGCAGCATAGGCACCATCCCTCCATCAGCCCGCCGAATGTTGTATGAAGGAGTGTGCAAACCGCACAGAAGGAACCTCTAAAGTCGCCACCACCGCAGATGCCGTCGGACCACCGCCACCGTGGGGGATCCCACCACCCGACTCGAACCCACAGGAGGGAAAGGTAGGGCATCATATATGATGGGAACCATCAACCAGCTCGTCACAAAATCCATATAGTCATACGGTGCAGTCGTATCAGTGTACAACAAGTAGGACTCGCTGATCATCGCCGCGATCCTCGCATCCTCCGACAGTAATCGCTCCCGCCTCATAGACGTAGGAGGCTGTGCAGGTGGCACCACCAACTCCTACTCAACAATATGGCGAACCACCCACTCCCCGAGATACCAGGAATGACCAAACTCATGTGCTAGCAACGCCTCATCTGCGCGTTCACCCCGGTCGTCCCCACATCTTAAATGGTTGTTCCCCAGGGATAAAAGATTACCTGGAAATCTCTAAGCAGGCATAAATCAATACAAGATCAGAAGGTGCAAAAACTAAGACTGAAAATGGAAAGAGTCTTACCTTACCACTGGTCAGGTCATTCAAGACCTGACGCACCGCCTCCAGGGATAGAGACCCCTTCGACTGCCGATTGGCCTTACGCCATCGATACAATCGGCAGGAGTCCCCAACAGTGTCTTCCTTCAGAGTGACCAGCGGGGTATTGCACCCAATAACCTCATAGAACCACGTCTGAATTCACAAACAAAAAGATACGCATAAGTAAAATGCGAATGCATGAAAGGAAAATGCGAATGCATGAAAAGAAATGCGCAAAATGAAGAATACCTCAAGAAGGTACATGGCTCCAGTAAAAGTCTGCTGGCAGCACCGACTGAATGCATCCAAAGAAGAGTAAAGGGTCGCCAAAGTCAGACTCCCCTAATCATAGAAAGGGATGTTCGAAAACCTCCACCGGTACGGTAAGAACCACAAATGGATGAAATCTGCCCCACTTGCAGCCCATCCTCCACATCAATCACCCTTCCCAACAAAACATCCTTCAGCAGGACAGCCGAATAGAATCCCCAGAGACTATCCTCCCTACATCACCAAGTGCCGCACGCACTGCCTCCGGTCTCACCCGCAAAGAGCGATCCACCTCTATCTACTCTCCGTCACAATCCAGCCCCAATAGCTGCTGCACATCTATGGGAGTCACAGTCATCTCCCCGAAGCCAAAATGGAAGGTGTGGGTAGTATCCCACCACCTCTCTCCCAAAGCGCACAGGACCACGGTCGAACGAGGCGTCTCATCCAGCGCAGATGCTAACCTCCCAAAACCCGCTGATGATACCACTGAACGCACCACAGGTGGGAGATGCTCCCAGACATCCCTGAGCCCCGTCGTCGCGCGAGCGCGCCAAAGAAATATCAGACTGCCAAAAAGGAAAAATCTCATCAAAAGTCAAGAAAGAAAGAAAAATCACCAAAAAAGAAAGGAATGCCAAAGGTCAAGTCACTTACATAACCGCCAGGATTCACTTTCGAAGAGCAATAACGTGACGGCTCCGGCAACAAGGTCCTCTCATCCGCAACCGGATCAAACGCATCAAAGGAGTTCTCACTCCCCAAAGTAAGAGGCGCCCTGGCCCTCCAATCCACATTCACCCAGTCATTAACGGTAAACCACTCGCTGTGGACTGTGGTGCTCACAAAAGCAGCCATTTTTTGAAGATTAGAATTCTAGAATGATTTCCAGAGGAGTCGCAGAAAGATATAAAACAAAGAAGCTATGAAAAAATGAAGGGATTCGCCCCCTTTTTATAGGATGCCAAACGCTATGCCGATCGGCACTTACCCCAGCCATACCGATCGGCACTGACTCCTTACCTTCCCGAGGTAGTCCAAAAGTCTATGCCACTGCCGAATGACACCCCTCATACCATGTCGACCGGAACCCCCTTAAATTTCGTACAAAAATTCCCAGAAAATACCAGAAAGCCCGAAAAATCCTCGAAAAATTCCTAAAAATCCCAGGAAGGATTTGGAGCCTTTTCACCAGGAAAATTTCGCATTCCCTCAAGCGAAACCCCTCTTTCCCAGTGAAATCCTCAAAAAACCAAGTAAATCTCCTCCCGATAAAGTCCCAAAGGATCTCTAAAGATCGCCTGATCACTTCCCTAGCGGAATTTTTACAGCACCGAAATTGGTTGTTCCCCCCCCCCCCCCCCTTGCGAGGCCTCCTAAAGAAACAAAAGCTTCCCCAGCTATCAGCTCCCCAGCTCAAATCAAAATCACAAAGCACTTTCTCCAGCAGAATCAAAATCCAATATTTATCCACTCTTAGGTCATATTTGACCTCGGTCTTTGATCGCCACTTGAGTTAGGTCAGAATTGACCTCGGTCCTCGATCGTCACCATTCTTAGGTCAGAATTGACCTCGGTCTTAGATCGTCACCTGAGTTAGGTCATAATTGACCTCGATCCTTGATCGTCACCACTCTTAGGTCAGAATTGATCTCAGTGTTGGATCGTCACCTGAGTTAGGTCAGAATTAACCTCGGTCCTCGGTCGTCACCAATCTTAAGTCAGAATTGACCTCGGTCTTAGATCGTCTCCTGAGTTAGGTCAGAATTGACCTCGGCCCTCGGTTGTCACCACTCTTAGGTCAGAATTGACCTCGATCTTGGATCGTCACCTGAGTTAGGTCAGAAATGACCTCGGTCCTCGGTCGTCACCACTCTTAGGTCAGAATTGACCTCGGTCTTGGATCGCCACCTGAGTTAGGTCCGAATTGACCTCGATCCTCAGTTGTCACCACTCTTAGGTCAGAATTGACCTCGGTCTTGGATCGTCACCTGAGTTAGGTCAGAATTGACCTCGGTCGTCACCATTCTTAGGTCAGAATTGACCTCGGTCTTAGATCGTCACCTGAGTTAGGTCAGAATTGACCTCGATCCTCGATCGTCACCACTCTTAGGTCAAAATTGACCTCGATCTTGGATCGTCACCTGAGTTAGGTCCGAATTGACCTCGGTCCTCGATCGTCAAAACTCTTAGATCAGAACTGACCTCGATCTTGGATCGTAACCTGAGTTAGGTCAGAATTGACCTCAGTCCTCGGTCGTCACCACTCTTAGGTCAAAATTGACCTCGATCTTGGATCGTGACCTGAGTTAGGTCAGAAATGGCCTCGGTCCTCGGTCGTCACCACTCTTAGGTCAGAATTGACCTCGATCTTGGATTGTCACCTGAGTTAGGTTAGAAATGACCTAGGTCCTCGATTGTCACCATTCTTAAGTCAAAATTGACCTCGGTCCTCGGTCGTCGTCACTCTTAGGTCAGAATTGACCTCGATCTTGTATCATCACCTTAGTTAGGTCAGAATTGACCTCGGTCCTCGATCGTCACCACTCTTAGGTCAGAATTGACCTCGGTCTTAGATCGTCACCAGAGTTAGGTCACATATGACCTCAGTCCTCGACCGTCACCACTCTAAGGTCAGAATTGACCTCAGTCCTCAATTTTCACCACTCTTAGGTCAGAATTGACCTTGGTTATTAGATCTTCACCCTAAGCCCGCAGAATTTTCTTTGACTCGCAGAATCGATCACCCTCATCACTTAAGCCTATAGAATTGGCTTTGACCCATAGAATTGGTCATCCCCAGTACACCCCTCAGGTCCTCAAAATTGTCCTCGACCCTCTGAATCGATCATACTCCCTCAAAAGCATCATGTGGTGTCAATTCGACGGTTCTCATTTGTTCCAAACTCACCCATCAAGGGGCTCTGTACACACCCCATTCTGTTACCCCTAAATTTCCTAAGGTCCCTAGCACCTCCCTTCATCACTATAAACCCAAGTCATGTCCCGAGTACTGACCTAGAAGCCAACGGACACTCCCAGGCTCTATTTGACCAAAAAGTCAAACCCTTCAGCTCGACTGAGGCTAAATGAATCTTCAAAGGGTACTAAATTCCCTTTCCAACGGTCCATCCCGCACGTAATTCTAACTTACCATGCGAACGAACGATCCATTTGCGTCTGAAACTTGATTCGGAGGCCACCGGGTGCTCCCAGGCTCTATTTGACCTAAGTCAACTCTTCAGCTCGACCAAGACTGAATGAATCTTCGAAGGGCACTGAATCCCCTTTCCAATGGTCCGCTCTGTGCGCGATTCTGACTTACCATGTGGACAAACGATCCGTTTGACTCCAAGAGGTCACCAAATGCTTCCAGGGCCCGGTTGACCAAACTCAACTCCCAAACCGGGTCAAACTCTTTGGAATGTCAAATTACATATCCTAACCTTTCCAACGGTCCTCCCCGTGCGCGATTCGGACTTACCATGCGGACGAACGATTCCAGTCCAATAGACCGACAAACGCTTCCGAGCCATATGTGACCCAAAGTCAACTCCCAAACCCGAGAGCGATCCAAAGGATTTTTGAAAGTCTCTGAATTACCTTTCCAACGGTTTTCCCCGTGCACGATTCTGACCAACGGTTTGCCCTCGGCAACTAATTTTCTGAAAAGGCCTGAAATACACTACCAAACGGCAAGTTCGAGACCCTGCCGATAGGCAGGTGCCGATAGGCAGGACCAGGTCTATGACAATCGGCAGTGACCTGGGCCTATAAAAGGAGTCCTTCACCTCATTTGCAAAGGGATCCCAGATCTGATACAAATCGCTCTCAACGAATCCAAAAAACCTCTCTCGAAGGCAGTGCGATTTCAACATCCAAATCCCTTCTTAACTTCCACTTTTCATCACCCTTTTCATCAAAGTTGGTGAATTAGCTACTCTCTATCATCATCCAAGTGCAAGGTCATCTCTCCAACATTCAAGATCAAGCTTAAGATCTTCAAGAAGGTCCAATTTTCTCAACTTTCCTTCCAAATTCTCTTAAATTCACAATAACTTATTTTATTACTTAGCACTTTTATTATCTCATCTCACGCATCCTAATATACTTTTTATTTAGTATTATTGCACATCTCCTACTTTCATATAAATAAAACCCAAAAAAGAAAAAAGAAAAAGAGGGTTTGCTGATAAATTCCAAATAGGGATTCTCATACTTTTCTCACACTTTTCTCATAACTAAAACACTTTTTCTACACACACACACACTCACAAATAAGAGATCCCCCATTTGGATTTATGGGATAAACCCCACCCCTCGTTTTGTATGCGAACTACGTGGACTTTGATGCCTTTATAGGCTACGTAGGCATCTCGGAGTAAAACCCGAGACTCGAGTCCTTTTTCTCACTTTTCTTTCATTTTCTATCTTCTCTAAATCCATTTTTCTTATATTCTATATACTTGTTCTTAGTGACGTATTACCCCATATGCGTTATCGTTCTATTATAACGACCAACGGTAGGGTAATCACGTAAATCTTATTTTCTAATATTATTTTTATACCTTCCTGCGGATGACTCGCTTTATCTCTCCCATGATGCAAGTCGAGGATTCCTATCTCCACTATATATATACACATGCACACATATGACGGGGAAAATAAAGAAAAATAACAAATATCCATGAGAGACCGAAAGGGAGGAATGGGTGCCTAACACCTTACCATTTCGTAACTTAGGCTCCGAACCCTTCTCGAATCATTTGGTTTCGTATGCACCGGTATGTCTTTGGATGCCATCCTTCAGGATGGCTTCCCTTTTTTATTTTGTCTGTTTTGAGTAAAATAGACTCGCGACTATGAATCTCTCTATATTTTAACTCCTCATCTTAAATGACGTCGGTCGAAGCGCTCCCGAGAGGGATGCGTAGGACCCGAAGGATCCTCCCTTCATGCGCCCGCCCGCGCGGCGAGGATCGGGGATGGCCACAGAGGGTGGTGAACCCTGGCGGTTATGTATGCAAAATGACTTTTGTCATTCTTTTTTTTTTTGTGGTTTTCCTTTTTTCTTAGATTCTGACAAGGTTTTTCTCTTTTGGCGGTCTGATGTTTCTCTGTCGAATATGCGTGCTCGCGGGAAGACGGGGCTTAAGGATGTCTGGGAGCATCTTCCACCTATGGTGCGTTGGGTGGTATCCTCAGCAGGCTTTGGGAGGCTAGCGTCTGTGCTAGATGAGATGCCTCATTCGACGACAGTCTTATGCGCTCTGGGGGAGAGATGGTGGGACACCACCCACACCTTTCATTTTGTCTTTGGGGGGATGACTGTAACTCCCATAGATGTGCAGCAACTACTGGGTTTGGATTGTGATGAAGAGAAAATAGAGGTGGATCGCTCTTTGAGGGTGAGGTCGGAGGTGGTGCCCACGGCGCTTGGTGATGTGGGGAGGATAATGTATGGGGACTCCATTCGTCTATCGCTGCTGAAGGACATTTTATTGCGTAGAGTGATCGATGTGGAGGATGGTCTGCAGGTGAGGCAGATGGCCCAATTGTTCATTTTGCTGGTCTTGGGGGGGGGGGGGGGGGGGTTCTAGTGGCGTCGAGCAGCGACGTTGTCCACTTATGGTTTTTACCATACTTAAGGATGTTTTCGAACATCCTTATCTATGATTGGGGAAGCCTGACTTTGGCAACCCTTTATTTTTCCTTGGATGCATTCAACCGGTGCTGCCGGCAGTCTTTCACTGGAGCCATGTCTCTTCTTGAGGTATTCTTTAATTTTGTGCCCTTTCCTTTCATGCATTCGCATTTTCCTTATTCATCTCTTTTGATTGCGAATTTCTTATCTTTGGAAGACGTGGTTCTATGAGGTGATCGGGTGTAATACCTAGCTGATTGCTTTGAAGGACGAAACTCTTGGGGATTTTTTTTGGTTGCATCGATGGCGCAAGGCCAATCGGCCGTCGAGGAGGTCTCTCTCTCTAGAGGCGGTGCGTCAAGTCTTAAATGGACTGACTAGTGATAGGGTAAGACTTCTTTATTCTTTAGTCTAAGACCTTTGGGTGCTCTGATTTTGTATTTCCTTATATTTAGCTGGGAATTTTTCAGGTGACCTTTTACCCTTGGGGTACAACTGTTCAGGACAAGGGGTTGACTGGAGTAAATGCGCAGATGAGACATTTGCTGGCCCATGAGTTTGTACATACTTGGTATCTTAGGGAGAGGGTGGTCCGACAGATTACCGAGGGGGAGGTGGTGGTGCCACCTTCGAGGCCCCCTATGTCTATGAGGAGGGATTGACTTCTGCCAGGGGATGCGAGGATCGCGATGATGATTGGCAAGTCCTACATGTTGTACACCGATACACCTGTGCCATATGATTATATGGACTTTGTGATGAGATGGTTAATGGCGCCCAGCATATATGATGCACTTCCCTTCTCTCCTGCGAGTTTGGGTCGGCCAGTGAGGTCCTCCCACAGCGATTGCGATCCTTCGACATCTGCATCTACGGTGACTTCGGAGGTTCCCTTTGTCTGGCTGCATACTCCTTCAAACAACATCTGGCGAGCTGATGGAGGGATGGTGCCTATACTGCATCGTCTTCATGCGATGGACCTGGAGGATTTGGGCTTGACAGAGGAGGTTCTTCTCCTTGAGGTATACTTTTCTGCTCTTTTTTTCTTCCTTTTGGTTTCTTTTGATCTTTTCTGCTTGACACTGATTCTGCCTTTTCTTGCAGCACATATGGGTGTCCACCACTTGGATGAGGGATATTAGGGACTGGATATCTTCGGTGACGGCCCATATTCGGGACGCAGTTCCTGTTACTTCTTTCTTGGTGTCGTCTTCCTCATCTAGGGAGGAGTCTAGTTCTGGTAGCAGTGGTGCATCATCTCTCCATAGGGGAAAGAGAGTGCATCGCAAAGGTGGAAGATCTTAGGAGAGAGAGGTGAAGATTAGGTGAGAGAGAGAGAGGGAGAATGTGGGTTCGAGCTGAGTTTCGTTTGTTTTTTACTTTTCTTTATTTTCCTGCAAAATGATGTAACAAAGAAACATATTTATGCAATGCAATGAAGTTTTTTCTATTATCTTATGTTAGTGATGAATGAATGCATGCACATGCGCTTTTTACTTTGCTGCTGAGACCGTAAAAAGAAATATTTTTAGGATTTTGAAAGAAATTTTTATTCAAAATGAGAATTTATATAAAGATGAAAAGGGGATTTTTGAAATTCTGTTAAGAATATCAATTTATTTTGATTTTTCTGAATTTTGACAAAAGAGGAAAAAGGAAAATTTCCAAAAGTCGGGGGTTGTCGATCGACAAGCACCTTGTCCTGCCTATCCGCAGGTCAGTTTAGTCCCATCAATTCAAAGCTTTTATTGGTACCCTCTTCAGCCTTTGGTACCATGTGGGGCATGATTTCCTCCGATTTCTGCAGGGGTTATGTCTTTTGTGGGGGTTTTTAAGTATAAAAGAGGGGTAAGAGTGGAGTGTTTTCGTCACAGCCTCACATTCCTACTTTCTTATTCTGTGAGATGGCCCTCCCTGGTAGTGTTGAGTTTGCCAACTACCTCGAGACTTTGGAGGCAATGTGCTTCTATAACGTTGACTACGATGCCTACAACATGCGTCGAGTTTCTTTATGGCGTAATTGGCCCATAGAGTGGAACATGCTGATGGCGACGGTACAATTCTGGTACCCTGAAGACCATGTATTCTTCTTTGGCTTGGAAGAAGTTTGTCCAACTTATGAGGAATTTTCTGCCATATTGGGGATAAATCCTGGCGTTGCTACGGCTCTGCCTAAGTTTTCCCGTTCTTCTTGGGAGTTATTGGCTAGGCTTCTTTGTATTTCGTCCTCAGCGGCTATATCACTGGTGGCTGGAGGTATGATTTCTCTTCCGATGGTGTTGGGATCCATATATTTGCACGAGGTTGGTGATGCTGGATATACCGGAGCTTTCATTCTAGGCTTGGTTTCAAAACTGCTACTTGTGACTGGGGAACTGTTGGTGGACCCGACTGGTTGGTCTCAGATAGACCTCTTTTTATTTTCCTTGGCGACTTGTGGGCCAATTTGGCTGGGAGCCGATCGTGCCACCTCGGACACTATACTTATTTTTGGTAGAATATTTGATAGATCGTCTGCGCATGCGGCTTGGCTCTTTGTGGGAGAGTCGACGTCCGTCGACCCGTCCCTCTCAGTCTGCTAAGAGAGTTTGGCACATCCCTAGGGATTATATGAAGTGGTTGTGGAGGAGAGTAGTTAGCAAGATGTTGTAAGTGGATACTAAACAAAGATGGCTTGCCTTCTATGATACAATAGAGGGAGGTGTGGTAGTTTTTCTGAGGCTGGTTCGAGTCTATCGATCCATGGAGCGTATGCGACACTCCATTCAGGCAGGGGAAGCTTGGGGACCCCTGGATGTAGATGATGACGATGAAGCGGGATCCTCTTGTAGCTATGTGTAGGACTCTTGGAGAGTTTGTTTTGTAATGGGGAATAAATTTGGGAATTTATTTGGCTTTTTAGGAAGGTAGGAGGGAAGGGAGTCATCCATTCCTTTTCTTATATAATTGCACTGTAATTTCTTATTATTTAAATAAACAAGTTTTTGATCATCTAGCTGTGCCTTTTGATGAATTCTGTATTTTGAATTATCTATACCGATCGCTAAGGCATGCATAATCCTTTTATTCAAGTATATGTTAAAGTGAACTATCATTCTCGGAGATAAGAAAAGAATTGTTTTTTATGAGAAAAGAAGGGGTCGTGCTCATGTAAGACGTATGATCTGCCTACGTACCTCTGGGGGTTTTTGAAAATTTTTAATTTTTATGAGAATGATTTTCGCAGAGGATCAGGCCCACGTAGTTCTGGGTAGAGGGAAATGAAGAGATTTTTTTAGAATATAAGGGAGATGAGAAGAGTCATAACGCACCGAGATTTCGGACTAGGGGTAAAATATCTTGAGACAGTCCAGGTTGACTGGACGAGCCATTTTTTCTTTGTGTAAGTCGATGAGCATGGAGGCACCGTCGGACAATATCTTCTTCATAATGTATGGGCCGCTCCAATTGGGCTTGAATTTCCCTCTGGGGTCCTAGATGGACTCTACTATTTCTTTGAGGGCTAAATTCCCTTCTTAGACACCGCGGTCCTTTACTCTCTTATTGAATGAACGTGTTATTTGGCAATGGTACCCTTGTATTTGATATAAGGCCTTCAGTCTCCTTTCGTCCAAGAGTGACAATTAGTCGAGGCAACTTTGATGTCCATCCTCCTCACTGACCTTGCCTTCAAGCATGACGCGTAATGAGGGCATTTCTAGCTCCACAGGTAGGACTACTTCCATGCCATAGAATAGAGAGTAAGGGGTAGCCCCAATAGAGGTTCGGTAGCCCCAGAGGGTGTATGGGATTCCATCGGCCCAATCTCGACAACTTTCGATCATCTTGCTGATGTTAGCTTTGACGTTATTATTGGTGGCTTTGACTGCACCATTGGTTTGAGGTCAGTAGGGAGAAGATTTATGTCTCTAGATACCATACTCGTTGACCACTTGTGTGACTTCTACCTCGAAATACAACCCGTTATTTGACACTAGCTCGTGCAAGACCCCATATCGGTAGATGATGTTTTTCTTGACGAATTTGCCCACCTTCTTGGCATTTAGGACTGTGTATGACTCGGCATCGACCCATTTGGTGAAGTAATCAATGGCAACAAGGATGAATTCATGCCCGTTAGAGGCCTTGGGTGTAACCTTCCCTATGATGTCGATGCCCCAGGTGGAGAACGTCCAGGGAGAAGTCATGTTGTATAATTCTCACGGAGGCAGGTGTTGAAGGTGGGAGAACTGTTGGCATTTGAGGCATTTCTGAACATAGGCGATGCAATCCTGGATCATGGTGGTCCAGTAGTAGCCTTGTCATATGATCTTCTTGGCAAGCATGTGACTGTTTATGTGGGGTCCGCATTCCCCGCTGTGGATTTTTTGCATTACCTCTTCAATATCAGCCCCTGCGATGCAGTATAGATGGGTTCCATCAAAGTTACTCTTAAATAGTGCTTTGCGACAGATGATGTACTGGGTAGCTAGTGTTCGTAGGGTTTCTTGGTCTTTCTTATTGGAATCCCCGAGATATTTACTGTGCTTGAGGAGGTGCCAGATATTATAATACCAACAGTTGGCTAGATCAAGATCTTCTTTGGTGATGAGCTCAATGTGGTTGCAGTGGGTTGGTTTATCTTGATTTTGGACCAGGAAGGGGGCCATTGTTATTCCTATGGGTTTGTTGACCATGGAGGCTAGGTTATCAAGGGCATCGGCTAGTGGAAGGTGATGTCTCAGAAGTAGGAGGATAGTTCTTCTAAGTGGGCATGGAAGGGTTGTAGTTTCTCATCCTTGACTTTCCATTTTCTGAGCACTTGTCCAATGATGAGGGAAGAATCCCCATAGACATCTAAGCATTGAATTCCTTTCTTGAGGGAAACTTTGAGGCCTACCATACACCCCTCGTACACAGTCATATTATTGGTGCAGGGGAAATCCAATTTGATGGCGATGGGAGTGTGGGAGTCTTCTGGGGTGATCAAAAGTATCCCAATGCCATGTCCCTTTGTGTTGGCCGCGCCATCAAAGAACATTTGCCATCGAAGGTCATCTTGAGCAGCATATAAGATGTTTTCATCTGGGAATTCGGAGATCCAATCATCAGCCTCTTCCATGGGGTAGTCAGCGAGGTAGTCAGAGATGGCTCTTCCTTTCATGGATTTTTGTGTGAGATATACGATATCAAACTCGGCTAAGAGAATCAACCATCGATCCATTCGGCTGGATAAGGTGGGTTTCTCAAGAAGGTACTTGATGGGGTCCATTTGGGATACAAGTTTAATGGGGAATGTGAGCATGTAGTGTCGTAACTTTTGGGTGACCCAAACAAGCGCGACACCTGCTTTTTCCAAAGCGGTGTAGTTGACTTCGTATCCGGACAATTTGCGATTGGCGTAATAGATGGATAGTTCTGTGCAGGAATCTTCAAGGTATTGAGCTAGCAAAGCTCCAGCTGCAGTGTCAATTATGGTTAGGTATATAAGCAAGGGGAGACCAGGCTGTGGTGGTATGAGTACTAGAGGTTGAGTCAGGTATTGTTTTATTCTGTCGAAGGCTTTTTGGCAGGCCTCATTCCAAACTTTAGTTGAATCCTTTCGAAGGAGTTTGAAAATTGGTTCACAAATGGAGGTGAGCTGGGTGATGAACTGGCTGATGTATTGTAATTTCCCAAGGAAACCTCGAACTTCTTTCTCCATTCGGGGAGGCGTCATCTCAAGTATGGATTTTATCTTGGAAGGATTTGCTTCTATCCCTTTCTCACTGACCATGAATCCTAAGAGTTTTCTCTTTGTAACGTCGAAGACATATTTTTGTGGATTGAGTCTCATCTGATATCGTCACAATCGTTCGAAGAACTTTCGGAGAGTGGGAACATGACATTTTCTAGTTTTTGATTTGATAATCATATCATCCACATAGACCTCAACTTTTTTGTGAATTATATCGTGCAGGATGGTTATGGCAGCCCTCCGGTAGGTAGCCCCATCATTCTTGAGACCAAATGGCATAACAATGTAGCAAAAGGTTCCCTATGGGGTGATGAATGCGGTTTTTTCTTGATGATATGGGTTCATTTTGATTTGGTTGTATCCGTAAAACCCATCGACGAATGACTTGAGAGCATGGCTGGACGTATTGTCCACGATCATGTCGATATTGGGTAGCGGGTAATCATCCTTTGGAGAGGCTTTGTTTAAGTCCCGATAGTCTACACACATCCGAACTTTCCCTCCTGATTTCGGTACAGGACACGAATGAAGCCCACGTTCAGCTGTTTGACCACATCTTCTTTGACTTTGAGCGATCATTCAGTGCGGAGCTTTCTTAGCTTTTATTTAACTGGATTGTAATCTGGAAGAGTGGGGATCCCATGCTGAGAAATTTAAAGATTAATGTCGGTCATATCATCATAGGACCATGCGAAGACATCTACGAATTCCTTTAATAATTCTTTGAGTTGTGCGCGCTCATGCTCGCCAAGGGTAGCCCCTATCCTAATCTCGCACAGTTGGCTACTAGAACCGAGGTTAATAATAATAGTCTCTTCTTCATTAACTTGAACGCGGTTATATTGTTTGTTATTAACCGTATTTAGGTTAGTTAAGAATTATTCATTTGCAAAATCATCATCATCAAAAGTTTCATTGGAATCTAAACAATTAATGTAAGGCACAATAAAGTACTCAAAATCTTCATTTATTTCATTAATAGGAAAAACAGCATTGAGAACCTAATCAAAGGAGGTCTCGATTACATTTGAGCAAGGATAGACAACAGAAGAAGAAATGGGGTAAACATTTATGTTAGGTGGGATTTCAACAGGTAGAACCGGCGCAGCGTGCCAGTTGAGGAGAGGTGTATCAGTAGCTTTAATCAAATGGGATGGATCCAGTAATGTAGTGCTTGAATGAACCATGCAGAGTATCAGCCCCAGTGTCTATAAGTTGAACGAGTCCTCGGAGTCACTTTCCTGAGTCTCTTCGGTATCTTTGATGAGCGGTTATGCATGGCGTTGGGAACTTTCGGCCCAAGGGTAGATTTCTTGGAAAAAGATCTCCATTCTGGGTTTTAACTTTTTGTTTGTATGGTCATACCATGGTTCTGAAAAGCTGCAAAAGGGGAAGTCCCTCTTTAATGAATCGTCCATTCAAGGAGTCACCTGAGATAGTCTGGATATAGTCTAGTCTTCTCTTTGGTTGAGACTGGAGGATCATTCTGAGCTCTTGTTCTGATGGTTGATACCCCAAACCACAAGGAGGGAAAGCTTTCTTCAGTTTAATGGGATCAAGTATCCCTTGTTATCTTTTTCCTATCCCCAGTTCGGGTATGAAGTGCATGTTTCTGAACTTCTGAATCACATTAACATTACCATAAGGGTCGTATTCTGGATAAACCCATTTGAAATCCTCCCCTATCGGGAGTAGGAGTGGCTCAACTCGGAATCCTGATAGGAGCATATCATTTGACCCGTGTTGTATCTTAAGGATTGGATTACTGGTACTTGCACCCTTGGCATTATCGTCGTCGCCCAAAATGGTGATGACTCGTCCGTCGACGAAGAACTTCAATTTCTAATGGAGTGAGGAAGACACACCTTTGATAGTGTGGAGCCAAGGTCATCCGAGTAACAGGTTGAAACAAGCTGGAATGTCAATAACTTGGAATTCAACGACGGGGTTTATAGGGTCAGCCCCTATTATAAGTTTTATGGATCCCATTACCTCCCGACCTGGTATTATCATAGGCACGTACATGAGCAAAAGTTGGAGTGAGATCACTTTCCTTCAGTCCTAAGCATTTGAAGGTTCTTAATGGGCAGACATTCAAGGCGGATCCATTATCGACAAGAGAGAGTGGTACGATTTTCCCCATAACTTCGACGGAGATGTTGAGTGCATGATTGTGGTTTGGCCCAATTCTGGGGATTTTTTCTTCAGAAAAGGATAGCATTCGAGTAGATGTCAAGGATCCGACCAAATTTACCGCTTCTTCTGGTGTAGTAGAAGGAGGAACTATGGGTCCAGTGAGCAACTTGATCAAAGCGCTTCTGTGTAGCTGGGAAGACATGAAAAGCCCCCATAGAGTGATGTTAGCTTAAGTTTTCTTTAGTTGATTGAGGATCTTGCTCTTCTCGAGGGTTATTTATGGCATAGTAAGGTTTTCAACACCCTTCCCTTTGTCATTGGCTGGTTGTGAGCTTGGGATCTAGTAATACCTCCCTGATCTGGACATGTGATTTATTGAAGAAGGGAATAACATAAACCCTATTTATTCGTCAATCTCGGGTTGTTCTGCCACTTTGTTTATTTCTCTGAGGATCTACTTAAATGATATTATCCCACACATGTCGGCTACTGGGCCAGTTTTCTTGAAAGCTTGTTCTTCATTCGAATCTTCGAATTCTTCCCACCATCTAACGAAAAAAATTCTATCTTTCCATGTAAAGTCAATGCATTTCACAACTTCAATGGCTTCTTCATACAGGTCCTCCCATTTTATGGGGATATGTAAGGGTGAAGGGACCAGGCGCCCTTGTAATTTCAAAGTATCAAGTAACTCGGTCATACTAAAAATGTCATTAATTTGCCTGAATAATTCTGCCATGATCTGGATGACATCATCCAGGCTGACTTCATCGGCTGGTTCCACCCAAATGTCTGACTTTCGGTCCCATTTTCGTGCTTCCAAGAACAATGTGCTGAACCTCTGGTAATCAATGATCATCTGTGAGGTAAATTTCATCCTGAACTTTATGAGTTGGTTTAACACTTCTGATAATTCCATACCTCCATTTTCATAACGGGTACGGACAGGGATGCATGCTCTGGTAAGGAGTGACAGTTCCTGATCAGCGAGGCTAGTAGGGTGTAGGAGGAAATATGGGCAGGTTTGGAGAGGTTTGTGAGAGTTTATGTGTGTGATTTGAGTTGAGGGATCAAATTCTGGGTTCATTTCTAGGAAGACAGCATCGGTATGATTTGGGAGTGGGTTGTGAGTAGTGTTTGGCTTAGGATTGGCTGGTGGGGCAATGGTATCCCGATTAATTAGACCTTGGATTACGTTTCGAAGGTGAAAGCATTGGTCGGTGGTATGACCAGCGGTTTGGTAAAAAGCACAATGGGCATCTGCTTTGAAGTTTCTCGGAAGTGTATTGGGCAATGGACGGGGATCCAAGGGTTTGATGAGGTTTCGGCTTAACAGGGCCTAATAGATTTTGGATAGGGGAGCATGGAGTTTGGTGTATTCTTTTCGAACTGGGATAGGGCGGATTTTGGGTGCCCACGAAGTGGTTGGTTGAGAGATGTTGTTGATGGTTGAGACTGCAGCACTGGCAGGTTTGTCATATTTTCTGGGGGTGAACTGTCCGGACACCTTCTTTGGTTCAACCTCTATTTTAGCAAGACCTTCCTAGATTTCTACTCCTTCTTCTCTGAGAGCTCGGAAGTGGGGATAGTATTATCCTCCCATAGTTGCTCGGATATGGGGAAAGAAGTTCTTGTTCACTATGCTGACCTGTTCTTCTTCGGAAGGCCGATTGGTCATGGTAGCTTCTTTTTCCCTCCATCGATCTATAAAGTTACTGACTGATTCTCCAGATTTCTGTCTGAGCATCTCTAAATCATGGCGGGTGACCTTAAGCTCTTAATTATATTTGTACTACGACATGAATTCACGGGATACATCCTCCCAGCTACGGATTCTAGACTCCTCGAGAGACAAAAACCATCGAAGGGTGCTATCCTTCAAAGTTTGCTGAAACAATTAGGCCATCACTTATTCTGAAGCTCCTAGGAGAGTCATGGAACGGTGATAACTGCCAAGATGAACAATTGGTGGTCCACTTCCTCTGAATTTATCGATATTCGACATCTTGAACTTCTCGGGTAACCTCGCCTTAGGATAAGGGGACATGTGGGTGTAGTCCATGTAATTTTTGGAGATTCTAACTTGGTAGAACTTCTTAGTTAACATCTTGATATATTGTTTGACCTTGTTCAACTCTTCCGCTTTTGGATCAACGATCATAGGCAAGTTAGCCCTAGGTTGGGTAAGGTTTGGCATAGGAAGCTGGGCAGGCGGCGATCCATTAACATGAGGGACACGTGGATCATGTTGATACTCTTCGAGAACCGAGATAGGCTCGGGTGTACCCATAGCGCAAGGGAATAAGGCCCCGGTCTCTTGAGGAACACGAACCTGGTTTCGTTGCATCTCTCGGACCTCAGTCTGAAGGTTGTCAATCTTGGACACGAGCTGAGCTAAAACTGCCGTCAGATCTGGCTGCGCAACTAGTGCTTAATCTGTGTTCTCCATGGAAAGCGAATGGATACCGTACTCAAAAGAAGTAGCAGGGGAACGAACGAAACTCCGGGGTGACTTGACTAAAGACAGAAGCCAATAAGGAGCCAGGCCAAGGGCGTGCGATTGACCTGAGAGGGAAAAAAATGGGATTTATTTTGAGAAAAAGAAGGAAAATATTTTTGACATTTTTTGTTTCCCTTTTGAGATCGAAGGGCAAAATATTTTTGGATTTTTGATAAAGAAGAGAGAAATGTTTTTGGATTTTTGATAAAGAAGGAAAAAATGTTTTTGGATTTTTTATAAATAAGGAAAAAATGTTTTTGGAAGACGTGTCTCAACATTATTATTATTATTATTATTATTATTATTATTATTATTATTATTATTATTATTATTATTATTATTATTATTATTATTATTATTATTATTATTATTATTATTATTATTATTATTATTATTATTATTATTATTATGTTCTCACTTGTATTAAATTCTCCTCAATGTAAAATGAAATGCCGGACGGGACCCGAGCTTGGAAAGTTGGGTTTGTAACATGTGAAAAGATATGGCTGGACTTGTAACCAGGCTCACGGGCAGGGTCCCGTTTTAAAAATGCATGAAAATTTGGGCGGCAGGCCGACCCGAAATTTCGGTAGAGTTTTCGATTGAAACCGACAATCTAATATATGTGTCCTAGGCTTTGCACCTATGTACGGGCATGAAGCTTGGTTGGGTGAATTGGAAAGGCTTCCACGATATGTGTCTTCCTTTTGAGGGCAATCGGTACGTGTGGAGAAGCCATTTGATATACCCGAGTGTAAATGAATTGCCTCACTATATACCTCGTGGGGATGGTACGTGTGAGAGAGAATTCGATATACTCGGTGTACGTGAACGAGTTCCCTGCGATATACCTCCCGTCATGACTTCGGTCAAGCGGTACGATGCTGGGGGACCGTTCGATATACGTCGAATGTACTTGGCCAATGGAAGGTGAGAGTCATATCACTTAGGCTAACTACGCCCTGCCGGACCAGCGCCCATCACGAAGTGACCCTCCAGTTACTGGACAAAATTTGGTCAATAACAATGCTCTTTGGTGATATCGTGTGAATCATGCATGATTCTCTTATTAGTATCTTATGATGAGAGTATCTTTCTTGATCATGCCCAACAGGGAGAAAAGTATGAGTAACAATGGTATACCAAGTATGGGTGATGCGTGCAACATGAGGATATATGCGATCCTAGGTGCACGTGGTGTGAAGTGTACATGGAAAATTTTCTACAAGCGTGTGAATAGAAGAAAAAGCATGAGGTACACATGAATTGCAAAGGGGAAAATAGGGGGATATATAAGAAATTAAAATACCCATGTAAATAGAGTCTACCCCTCAAAAATAAAAGTCCCCAGCAGAGTCACCACTATGGCCATCCCCGGATATATCCCCTCGCGACGGGAGAGGATCTGTCTAGGTCCCTCACATCCCTCTCGGGAGCGCTTCGACCGGCGTTAGTGAATGAGGTGAAAAATGTAGAGATATAGAGTCGTCGGTCTGTTTTACTCAAAACAAACAAAATAAAAGGGAGCCATCCCGAAGGACAACATCCAAAGACATATTAATACATATGAAACCAAAATGATTCGAAAAGGGTTCGGAGGCTAAGTTACGAAATGGGAAGATGTTAGGCACCCATTCCGCCCTTACGGTTTCTCATGGGTTGTTGCTATTTTCCTTTATTTCCCCGTGATATGTGTGCATGTGTATACATAGTGGAGATAGGAATCATCGACTTGTATAATGGAAGAGATAAAGTGAGTCATCCATAGGAATGTTCCTAAAAGTAATATTAGAAAATAGGATTTATGTGATTATCCTAGCGTCGATCATTATAAGGGAATGATAACTAATGTGGAATAATACGCCATTAAGAACAAATATATATATATATGTAAATACATAGGATTTAAGAGAGTTAAGTTTAAAAAATATAGAAAAATAGGAAAAAAGAAGAAAAAGGACTTGAGTCTCGGGTTTTACCCCGAGATGCCTATATAGCCTATAGAGGCATCAAAGTCCACGTAGTTCGTATGCAAAACGAGGGATGGGATTTCTCCCATAAATCCAATCGGGAACTTCTCTTATATATATATATATTACAACATGTAAAACGAGGGTTTCACGGTGGACAACATGGACCTTTCTAAAATATGATCAATATGTAACTGGAGCTCTAATACCAAATGTTGGGGATTGACATAAATGCAAAAAACTTTATAAATTTGATTGATCATGCAATAGAAAGAAAAATAAAACTAGGTTTAAAGCATGAGCCTAGGGGTTCGAATTACAATACCTTAGTGGATCTTGTTGGTGACCCGAATGAGGATAAATAGACTTTGATAAAGATGGAGGGGCTACCTTTTCTTGTTCTCCAAAACCTTTATTAGATCACACCAAAAGCCTAAGATTTTCTAGTATATGATCCTCCTAAAGAATATTATGTGTGGGTGCACTCTTGAAGACAAATACATTATGCTTTGAGTGAGATATGTCCTTTTCTCTCTACACCTCTTCATAAAAATGTGAAAAGTACTTTTTTCACTCTCTCTCTTTAACCCTCAATGATGAGTAATGCATCTTAAAACCCTGACTTACACCAATATATATAGGTATAAGTTATGGTCTTGGGCTAAATTGAATTTCCAGAGAGTATGGTCCTACTATTTGGGTTATGGACTAAATAATTAAATTGGCTTCTAAAAAAATAGGTACCTAGAAATCCCAAATTACACCCATGTAATTTACATCATTTATTTATTTTATTACAATTAATTCCACTAAATAATCACGACCGCACTCTAATTTAATTATCTTAAAATCACTCAAAATAATGAGATATTGTATGCAAAATTTCTATGGTAGACAATCTAGTTCCTTGCGTTAAGTATACAATACCCTCTTGATCAAATCGATTCACCATTAATTGATTTTAACCAACTTCTTATTTATTACTTGATTCTCATAGTTAACTTATTTAATACTCTACTAGATATAAATCCACTGGCCATGTTTACTAGTATAATCAAAATTTATAAGTTTATCAAGGAGGTATCACAATCCAAGATCTTTCTTGGATGTGAATTCCTCTGAATTATGATCTCAGACAAACTACACAACGATATAATAGTTTATGAATATTTAGATCCAACTAAAATTGAATCGAACCCATAACAATAAAAGTAATAATTGTGCAAGAATTCCAATCCTCACAAATCTCAAAATTAAGAACCTATGAACCCTTTGTAAACGTGTGAGATTATGCGAGTCTAGTCTAGTCACTACCTAGACTTGAATGTCACCGGTGGTCTTGTTCAATATATTTCTGAATGTACCGATCACAATCCTCTTCGGACTATCAGATAAGACCCTAAACCATCAGATATGTTCTCATAGTTTGAGATAAACTTCTAGGATTTCACTCACAACTTTATTGATAGGATGTCAATACCTATATAGGTCATGAACTTTTTAGTTTTACTATAGCCACAACTCACCGTAATTTTTACTAAGTCCAATTGACCGATTTTCCATACAATATATTTAAAAAATAAATATCAATCATTCTCACAAACATATTTATTATTTCAAAATGAACTTGACATGCCTTTATTGAAAAATAAATGTCATACATGGTTTTAAGAATAAAACCACAACAATATCAACAAATAAATTATACAACACTTATGTCATTAATTTTCTTGAAGATTAAAAGAGAGAGAGTGGGAGGGAGAGAGAAAGAGAGAGAGAAAAAAGAGAGAAAGATAGAGAAGAAAGTCTCTAACATCACTTGAAAACTTTGATCTGTTAGTTCATACTTCAAATTAGTATTATACTTCATAAAATGATAGATTTTTTCATTAAAGAAAATATTATTTCAATTTTATATTAATAACAACATTCTTTTTGCGTTGTATCTTTCATGGACGGTAGTGATTCCATGTGAGGAGACAAGGAAGGTAATAGTTCCCTTGAGATTATTCTTTTCACTTATACAAAAATGGAGGAGTCTCCCTTTGGTTGCTGCAGTTACAAGAAATGTGGAAGTTCCTTTATAAAGTTTTGGTTTGGTCAAGTCATGTCTCGTGCTTGGATATATAGTCATGGTTTAACCATGTAATATATAGATTTGCAAGTTTCAATTCCTCTTTCTTATTTATTGTTGTTAATAATTGTTTTATTTTTACTCATACATTTTCTCCACAAGTTTCAATATAGCTAAAATAATTTAAATATTACATTATTTTATGTATCCCCATTTCACCCATGTGGTGCTATGGGCCTCGGATGGAGGGAGAAGTGGGATGCAACATCGACATTTTGTTATTGTGTTTGATACCTTTGGGGATGCAATAGTGCTTGTATTTTGGTTAGAAGTTACCCCCTAAGATCGGGTTTTATTTGTCAATGATTGACCCTGAAAGTTGTTCGGCACCATATCCAATTTTTGTAGGGTTGCACGCCCCTGTTTAGGCCTAAGCCTAAGTTTTCATGCGAGGGATGGGTTATTGGTTGTTCAGAGTCACTAGATTCTTTTAAAAAAAACAAAAAAATGGGTTAAATTAGCTCTTTCGGGAAAACTTAAGGTAGTTTTAGGTCTTCAGACGATCCAGAGATTCTTGTTTTGGGTTCGAGAAATGAGTTACGAGTGGGGAAGGTATTAAGTACTCCACTTGTCTTTGTGCTAGCTTATCAATATACATATTATCACATTTAACATTTATGATTATTTTTTAGCTTATTTTAGAGCATATTGAGAGACATTAATTTAAGAATCCCTTAAAATGTAGATATATGCTTAGGTATAAAAATGTTATTAGTGAGAGGTATATGAACGTCAATTAAACCATTGTAGGTATAAAGAGTGCTTGTGTGTGAATGCATTTTCGGATAACGGGTGGCCGTTAGTATGTATGTATACGGATGTGAGGGACTTTGGCTTGTATAACGAGAGGCCGTGAAAAGTATGTATGTGTGCACATGAGAAGTCATAGCTTGAGAGAGTTTGATATCTCGTTTGAGATGTGAGAGAGAGTTCAAAAGGTAATGTGAGAGATAAAAGCATCTTTATGGTGAAAAAATATCGAAAAATATATTTTCGAGGCTTGATTTCGCGAGAGGGACTAGGTATTGTGCCTACATACCCGTGTAGCCACATGATTAAAGCCTACGTAGTTTGGTTAATGTGGTGAGCTAAAAGGAAAGGTCATAGCGTGATGTGTGTGAAAATCTGAGGACTTTTCTTAATAGGTGGAGAAGCTATCTACAATACATATACTAGTTTCGATGGAGGTTCTAAATAGGAGTAAATCTGAAGTCGCCGACAAGGATATGTTGTGATTATCATGTAATTAACAACCAAAAGGTGTTGTTGAACCTTCGAACAGAGTTGCAGGTGTAGTGTGACGAATGTAATGTTCTAAACATACTTCTCTTCCTATAAGGATAGAAAAAGGAGGGATTTATTTGGGGTTGGAGTAGATCAAAAGTCACTGGGAGAGATCTATGTATCACTTATCAACATGGCTAAAATCTGAGAGCTGCTAAAGGCCTCGGGCTGACCTGAAGTGATAGTGATGATCACTTCATAAGAGAAAAGGAGTTTTGGACTAGATTTGGAGGCATCCCTAATAGATAATACATCAAGAGACGTATTATAAGGCTTGGGCTAAAGAGTACAACTTGATATTACGCGTATGGACCCAAAAGGTCATGGGATCAAAGCTAACGTAGTTCTAACTAATGAGGCATATTTACAGGTGGAGGCAATGGGATATCAGGTACACAATATACAACATTATGGTATTTGTAGGTGCAGAAAATCTCACCCGTCGGAGGGTGTCAATTCATCACGATACAAGTATAAAAATAAATACGAGAGAGACAAAGATTTACGTGGTTCGACCATGAATGGCCTACGTCCACGGCGCTGCTGGTGTGTTCCATTAGATGATCAGAGAGTTTTACATGAGAGTGTTTCTCTAACTTCTAAGCCCCCTTTCACAATGGGGGGTGTCCCCTTTATATAGAGTTAGGGGTTACATTAGGGTTACAAAATATGGATGAGTAACAAACATGGATGAGCCCTATCTTCGTGGAGTCTCATTCCCCTCAGATACTGCTCCTTGGTCTTCCCGTTTATTAAGGACTTTAGTCGTCCCTGTATTGCTGGCACGTCGCCATCTTCACCGAGGTCCTCCCCACATGTCATGCTATTCCGTAGGCATATATTTTGCCCCCACAATAGCCCCACAGGTCGCAGTTCAGCTGAGTTGATTCTGAGATGAGCTGGGAGCTGGTCCACAATCTCTTTAAGCATATGCAGTTGGTGGTGTGAAGTGGACTGGCATTCTTTGATTTGTCGTTCAACTTTTAAGCCTTCTTTGGTTGATCTTCTCGCCTTCATAGGTTTTTAGATGAATGCTTGGCTTGAGTTGAGAGGCTTTCAATCGATATGGGAACCGGACTCGAGAGTGTCGAGCTGCCTACGTACCCTCTTGGGATCAGGTCGGACGTAGTTCATTGTCTATTTTATTGTATGGCCCAATTCGTGAGGCTAACCACAGGCCTGTTCAGAATTTGTTTACTGAGGCTTTATCGAGCGTGCATCAAGTTTAGGGCGTCTCCCTGTATTTTGGTCTCGTATGGTCCAATTGGAGAGGCCGACCACAGGCCTATGCGTCGAGTCTTGCTCGAGCATGTACCTAGTAGGGGTAAGATCCTGCCTTAGGTTTTTTCATATGGTCCAATTGGAGAGGCCGACCACAAGCCTATGCGTCGAGCCTTGCTCGAGCATGTACCTAGTAGGGGTAAGACTCTGCCTTAGGTTTTTCATATGGTCCAATTGGAGAGGCCGACCAGAAGCCTATGCGTCGAGCCTTGCTCGAGCATGTACCTAGTAGGGGTAAGACCCTGCCTTAGGTTTTTCATATGGTCCAATTGGAGAGGCCGACCAGAAGCCTATCTGTCGAGCCTTGCTCGAGCATGTACCTAGTAGGGGTAAGACCTTGCCTTAGGTTTTTCATATGGTCCAATTGGAGAGGCCGACCAGAAGCCTATGCGTCGAGCCTTGCTCGAGCATGTACCTAGTAGGGGTAAGACCCTGCCTTAGGTTTTTCATATGATCCAATTGGAGAGGCCGACCAGAAGCCTATGCGTCGAGCCTTGCTCGATCATGTACCTAGTAGGGGTAAGGCCCTGCCTTAGGTTTTTCATATGGTCCCATTGGAGAGGCCGACCAAAAGCCTATCTGTCGAGCCTTGCTCGAGCGTGTACCTAGTAGGGGTAAGACCCTGCCTTAGGTTTTTCATATGGTCCCATTGGAGAGGCCTACCAAAAGCCTATGTGTCGAGCCTTGCTCGAGCTTGTACCTAGTAGGGGTAAGACCCTGCCTTAGGTTTTTCATATGGTCCATTTGGAGAGGCCGACCAGAAGCCTATGTGTCGAGCCCTGCTCGAGCATGTACCTAATAGGGGTAAGACCCTGCCTTAGGTTTTTCCCGCAATTTAATGTGATACCGATTACATTTGCATTTTTCCATTTTCTAATGCCTCGCATGTAAATATCCACCTATTTTACCTTTTAGGTTGTGCCGTCACACTTCCTTAGGCCTAAAAGGCGATGGCAAAAATGCACCTGGTTTAAGGGTCATCCACCCGTTCAGGATTTTAACCGACCAACATAGTTGGCGACCAACCTGGGTTGGCTTTTTGCCTAGGGATCCCCCGTAGGGCTTTTATTGTTGCCTGGGCAACTCGTGAGGCCATTTGTGTTTTGGAGATAACAAAGGCCTGTAGACGTACTTAATTTAGTGGGAACGAGCAAGAAGGCCGTCGTAACTAAATCAAGCTTCATCATGATCGTCATTTGAAAGACTAATTTTGGTGTTAGCCATGTTGGCATCTGTCCTGAGTTGACCTCTTCTCTTTTGCTTTGAATGTTGTAGTGAATCTATTCACGTGTCATCGCTGCTATAGAGCCCCCAATCGGGCTTGTGAAGGGAAGGCTGCCTGACCGTCCATCGGGTCGTCTAATTTGTATAACCGGGATGATAACTGTGCCCGATCTCGTGCACCTAAAGAGATTGATAGGAGTTCAAAGCATCCTTGTGCCGTTGATCTGATATGGTGTTCAAGAAACATTGTTCCTCTGGAGTTGATATCTTAGTGTTGATGACGCGTTAATTCGTTGCTTGGTGATCGTCGATCACCATGGGTTGTCTGACGATGTCGCTCGATACATTCAGGGTGGTCTGGTGTTGTTATCAACATGTCTTGCTCATTGACTGTGATTTTGCTGGATATGTGACTTCTTACATGTTGGATTCGTCCTTGTTGATAAATATAGTTGATCGTCGCTCTTCATGCTGCTTTATGTGTTATTGGATCTTCGTGGTACAGATCGCTCAACTTTTCATTCGATGAGGTTGAATTAAATAAGAACTGTATTTCCCAACTATTTATTGGATCTTGAGACGTGATCACACAATGTCAACTATCGATCGAAGTTGAGGGTCCGTTGAGGCAAAATTGTAAAGGACCTAGTAGATGTTGCGAACGATCCATGCCTGAGCATCTGTCGGAGTATTGATGAGATAAATGATGCCTGAATGCCTGTCGAGGCAAAAGCTATAGAGGATCTGGTAGATATTGCAGGTGATCCATGCTCGAGCATCCGTCGAGGCAAAGAGGACCGAGCAAGTATTACGAATGATCCTGTATTGTTAGTGAAAACTAACCTTCCAATAAATGCAATGTTGATTATTAATCGACTCTGCCAACCATCTGTTGGGACTGAATACAAGAGTTATCCTTACCAACCATTTGTTGGGGATAAAATGCGACATGTGTGGCAAATATCCTCGGGACTAAATATATAGAAATATTTTGCCGAGCATTTGCCGAGATGAGCCTTGAATATGCCTGATCATCCTGCAGGTCAAGAATCATAGAGCCAGATAACCCATCCTGAAATTCAAGAAATATCAACATCCGAGCATCTGTCTGTTATAAATAATATTGCCCAAGCATGTGTTGGGTGCAAAGTGGTGTAAAGTGTTCAACCATCTGTCGGAGCATTAACAAAATAAGTGGTGCCAGACTGGTTTGCTGGGGCGAAGTTGTACAGGTCCGAGTAGATATAGAGATCGATCCGCGCTCGAGCATCTATCGATGTGTTAATAAGATTTTCAAGAGCTTAAGATTATCGCCGAGCATCCGTCGGGACTGAATCTTATACCTGTAGAAGTTAATAAGTTGCTCGACCATTTGTCGAGGCTAATTCAAATAGAATTCATCATGCAATATGATGTGCATCCGCTCGACCATTTGTCGAGGAAAATATTCATAGTATTGAATGAATGACATGAATTATCCCATAATTTTTATGATAAAATCTCACGAGGATGGCCGCTCCCTAGCATTCGTCGGGGCTACGCTAAGTATAAGTAAAGATATTACACCGACCATTCATTGGTATAACCAATAATAGCTAGACGACAATATTGAAAATTAAATGACCGGATAAATGACATGAGTGCTCTTCTAAGTGCGCCCCAATATTTATGTGGACAAAATAATTGTAATAAAGTCGAATGAAAGATGCAAAGTTTATCACATATATCCAGATGTATGGCACAGGAGTTAATTTGGAATTTGTGCAAGTAGATTTAAGCAAATACTTAAAATACAAGTTTGGTTCCAAAAAATTGTTTTCACAGAAAATTTGCGTAGTGGCAATCAATTGTTTTTCTCATGTGAAGTATAGAGTATAGATAGCCCCCTGCTAACAAATTTATGATGATAAAAATCGTGAGCATAATTTGTGAGCAAATGAAGTATTATGAGATGGAAACGAACAATGTACAAATAAATGTGTGTATCCATCAAGTGAGGTTGTGCTAAATACAAGAATTATCCTGACCAGCTATTCACTGGGGATAAAATGCGACATGCGAGGCAAATATCTTCAGGACTAAATATATAGAAATATTTTGCCGATTATTTGCCAAGATGAATCTCAAATGTGCCTGACATCCCTTCAGGTTACCGAATCATAGAATCCGAGCTTCAGTCGGAGTAATAATAATTTTGCCCAAGCGTTTTCTTGGGTATAAGGTGCTATAGTGTGCTCGATATCTGTCGGAGCATTAATAAAATGAATGGTGCTTGGATAGTCCGCCGGGGAAAAGTTGTAGAATACCAAGTAGATATAGCGAGCAATTCGTGCTCGAGCATCCGTCGAAACATCGATGAGATTTCCAAGGACTTAAGATTATTGCCGAGCATCCGTCGGGACTGAATCTTATACCTGTAGAAGTTAGTAATTTCCCCGACCATCTGTTGAGACTAAATCAAAATAGAAGTTATCATGAAAATGATATGTTCAACAAAGTATATAAGATATGCATCCGCGCAGCCATTTGCCGAGGAAAAAATTCATAGTCGCGTACGAATGTAATAAAGACCCAATGATTTTTATCATAAAAATTTCAATGTGATAACTGCGCCCGAGCATCCGTCGGGGCTGAGCTAAATAACCAATAATCTCGCTCTGGTGAGATTAAATTGTTGTAGCTGGATGACAATATTGAAAATTAAAATGTTCGAATAAATGACATGAGTGCTATATCACTGCCCCCCACTTATTTATGTGAGCAAAATAATTTGTAATAAGGTCGCATAAAAGTGCCAACTAAAATCGTTGTAATAAAATCTCATGGTTCCTTAAAATAATTTTATTTTTAGGGAGAACCGAGCAATGCAAAAATTAGTCAAATATATTCCAAGTGTAAGACAAGGATCAATTGAGAATTTTTGTAAAATTATTTGAAGTCCAAATACAAGTTTGGTTTCAAAAAATTTATTTTCACATAAATTTGTAAAGTATAACGTATGAGGGCAATTCTCAAATTTGTTTGCCACAAAAAGAAAAGTGAAAGGAATTAGATATGCCCTGTTCGTGGGTTTCACTTTTGTAAACTGCATTTGGCTTGATCTATACCCAGGTCGTAGACTCGTTGGTGCTCGTCAAGGCTCCGGGCGTGCTCGCCGCTTTTGGTCCAGTGGACTGTTCGCTGAGCTCGCCGCTTGTGGCGCTCTGTTCGCTGAGTTCGCTCAGTTGGTCCAGGTGGTCTGCTCGTCCTCGCCGCCGACTACCAGGGGCTCCGATAAATCCCTCGCTAGTGCTCGATCGAAGAGTTGTGGTTTCTTGGCGAGTTGGGACACGGACTGGTTGTGATTTTTGCTACCAACGTGGTCGCTGACCACCATGGATGGCTGGTAACATAGCTGAGGTTGCCCTTGTCTTTGCCGCCGACCAATGACGATGGTCGAGGAAGATCAAAGAGAGCCCAGGTCGTAGCACTGGTACAGTGGTCGCTGATGTACGCTGATGCTCGACCGGGAAGTTTGTAGGTCGGAGATGAGCTCGCTGATGCTCGATTTGTGTTAGATGGTGTTTCCGATAGATCGCGAAACTGCTCGCCAATAGGTCGCGCACTATTTGGGCTTTACACCTCTGACTCTGACTGATTCGAGATGGTTCCACAGTTGCCGATAAGAGGTAACGGTCCGGCGACCTAGATGTCCAGTCAATTTTTTGGATGATCTTTGTAAATGTTATTTCGTCGAGGTTCTTCATTAGTGTCATATGTATGAAGGCCGACCAACAGGCAGCGGCTCCAGCTGCAGGTCGAAGACGAATCAGGGAGGATTAGAACAAAAATCTGGGCGTTAGGCTGTGATAGCCCCTGGTGGAAGGTCGGCGCCAGTCTTCACGCCTTGCCGCGGGCCACTAATCAGAAACTCCGGTGCCTAAGGCAGATAAATAGGATGAGATAACCACGTGTTTTTCGTGATTACACCCTCTACGCACAAATCGAGTGGATGGAAATTAAAATCCACGACTTCTCTTGTGTCCCAAACTGTATATCTTTGTGAAAAATCTATGTAGAAATATCTGTTGAGACAATTTCCTTTCATATGTTTCAAGATCTCTCATGAGAGAGAAACTTTTAGATGGTTACTCAGCCCGAAAATTTTGGATAGGGGAATCAAGATATGATGTAGCCCACTAGTCCAATAAACAAACGTGTTTGAACAGAATAGAGTCCAGATATTTGGAGTCTTCATAGACACCTCTGATAACGAATTCCCTATGAAAAAAACAATGAAAATTGTCTGGAATTCAAAGATGTTGTGCAGATTTGCAGATAATAATTAAATATAGGATTTGTAATTATAACTGTATGCAAAATCATGTATCAATGAAACGATATTTGTTCAAAAAATCAAAACAAATAATTATATATGAAACACATAACTGCTCATGCACATATCAAAAAAGAAAACTTATCTTTTGATTATGTGCGTAGTGTAGGCACCATTTCTTGAACGTAAACCTAGATCTCTTTTAGCAAGAAGGGGAAGGCCTTTTGTGCCGTTTCCCATAGACGGCGCCAATTGTAGGTGCAGAAAATCTCACCCGTCGGAGGGTGTCAATTCATCACGATACAAGTATAAAAATAAATACGAGAGAGACAAAGATTTACGTGGTTCGACCATGAATGGCCTACGTCCACGGCGCTGCTGGTGTGTTCCATTAGATGATCAGAGAGTTTTACATGAGAGTGTTTCTCTAACTTCTAAGCCCCATTTCACAATGGGGGGTGTTGATGTAAAAAACTAGATTGCTCTAATTATTCAATCACAGATAAATAAATAAATAAGACAAAGATTTTTAAAGTGGTTCGGCTAGAAATAAAGCCTACATCCACTGTTATGTTATTGCTGAGTGTTTGTGGAATTCTTGATTACAAGTTCTTTCAAGAAATTCCGGTCCCCTTTGAATGAGGATGATACAAGGTATTTATAGCCTTGAGACTGTTCATGAAAGGTTCGATACATTAAATGATATACATATGAAAGGGTAATACATTTAATGCAGAGTGTGTGCCAAGAATATAAGCATTCAATGAATATCTGAACTGTTGATTATCTGGCAATTAATGATACGACCGAGATGCAGCTCGGACCGCCATAGCTGTTCGCTGATCAGGAGTTCCTCGGAACATTAGAGTACCTCGGTACGTTAGAGTTCCTCGGTGCGATAGAGTTCCTCGGTGTGATAGAGTTCCTCGGTGTATTCTCGTTGCTCGGAAAGAAGCATGGTTGGTCGGGAAATGATCATCCTCGCTGCTATTGTGCCACGTAGATTGACACGTGTCTTCGTATTATTCGTCCTCATCAGCATATTAATTTTGGTATCAACAGAAGCCCCCAATGTTTCATATTTCGAATTTTGAGGAGTATGTAACATTCTTTCTCGCTATATGGCAATATTAAATGACCTTCCTGGGTTTCAGGAACATTGTATTCAAATTTCCTTCTTATTTCGCTGTTTTCCGCCTTTTTTATAAGCGCTTCGATCTTCGTGCAATTTTTGTCCTTTTAGCCGCCGGAAGTTCAGTAGTTTCTTTTTGGTAATCATTTCTTTCGCCGCTTCCCAATGCAAAGTATTTAAACTTCTTTGGTAACCATACCGTCGTCTACGTTTTCCATTTTCTGCATTCAAGCTTTCTATTCTCTTCTTCTCTCTTGTGCGTTCATCCTTGTTTCCGTTCGTTGCCAACATACCTCCTTTCTTTCTGTAAGATATTCTTCCTTTCTTCTGTATCTCTTTTATTCAATATGGTTTATATTGTGGATTCTGTTGAGAAATTCCATTCTGATTTTTCCATTCCTTCGTGGGTAACTCTAGAGGTTCTTTCTGAGCCTTTAGATTACTTTCGATTGGCTGAGGGACATTGGTTCCCCAGTCTTTTCGTTGCTGAATGTGGTTTTTCCTTTCCACCAAACCCATTATGTCTTGAGTTTTGTCAATATTTTGATCTTGTTCCTGCAAAAATAGCCCCCAATTCATGGAGAATAATTAATGGGGTGCACAGATTAAACCTAACTCATGGGACTCGTATTGGGATCCCTGAAATTATGTTTTGCTATAAATGGGCTATTCTAGATAATATTTATTATTTAAAAACTAGGTATCTGAATATGGCTCTTGTAGTTAATCTCCCTGACTCAAATAGAGATTATTTTGAGCATGGGTTGATCATAAAAAATTGGCAACATGCGCCTTTAGCTGGGGATGAAGCGTACAACGGTCCCAGATGCCCCCCATATGGCAATGGGATAGGTTTATTTTTCATTTTATTTTACTTATAAAATTATGCTTTCATCATGTTTGATAAAATGTATGACCGATATTTCATTATGTATCTATTTGCAGTTGATAGCAAAAGAAAAACTCCAAAAGAATCAGAAGTGAATATTAAACATCTGAAACTTATCTGGGGTTTGCATAAGACGATTGCTGACGAGCATATTAGGTCTGCGTCATATTTGCTACAGTATAGGAGTTACACAACCTCTTATACTGCTCGCCCTGTTGAACCAGCTTCAACTCCAGAAGGTTCATCTTCAGATTCTCATATCCCTTTATCTCAAAGAATGGGCAAGAAAAGAGCTCCTCCTGCTCTATTTGATGAAATTTCTTCTGCTGTTGGAGCCAAGAAAGGCAAAACTGATGTCCCAAAAGGGACTAAAAAAGTAGATGCTGGGTCCTCCAAAGCTGCCGAGAAGCCCCCAGTGGCTCTGAGCAAGAAGAAAGCTCCCATGGAAGTAATTACAATCTCTCCGACCAAGACTTCTTCCTTGGTTGATGCTGCTGACCCTCCTTTGAAGAGATTGAGGAAATCATCCTCAGTTAATCTTGCTGGAACTGCATCTTCTCTACCCGCTGGTGGTAGTAGTGTTTCAAACATCATTCTTCCAAGTTCTTCAATGAGCTCAGTTATACCCGAGGTTCTCGGGGTTGATGAAAAAATTCCTAGGGATACACTGACATCCCTAGCTGCTCGTCATCTTTCTTCAGTAAATTTCTCATACCTTTGGTCTTTCTTTCTTTTTTTTTTTGAATTCTTGTATTTGTGTTGACTTTATTATTTTTCTTATCTTTCAGCTGGTGAACTGCTTCAATACCATCGTGAAGAAAGATCAAGTTATTAAAGCTTCCAGTTCCTCGTCCGATGTTGACGATGCTTTGTTGGGTTTAGCCCAATCTGTGAAGGAATCTCGCCAACAGTACATCGAGGAGAAAACTGTTTGGGAGAAAAAGCTGGCTGTGGCTGAGGCTGATAAGATGAAGATGGCTGAAACCTCCAAGAATTTGGAGGAGAAAGTTAAAGTTTTGGAGGTTAAACATCAGGACTCTGATGATAAGTTGAAGAAGGCAGAGGAAGAATTATCTACTCTGCGAGATATCAAGGTCAAGAAAGAGGAATTGGAGGTGAAACTCTTCTTGGAGAGATTGAGGAGAAAGGTCGCAATCAAGAAACATTTCAGTGCTGGTTGGGAGAAAGGATGGGAGAGAGGGATAGCTGCAATGACATCCCAAGTCCAATATGGGAAGTCGAAATACTTCCATGAAGGCTGGGTAGCTGCTCTGCAAGAGCTAAAGGTCCAAGACGATTCTGATCTATTCCAACAACATCTCCCTGGTCCTCCTCCACCAATTGTGGAAGAAGAAGAAG
The DNA here is from genome assembly GCA_949130495.1 of Sambucus nigra. Taxonomy (NCBI): domain Eukaryota; kingdom Viridiplantae; phylum Streptophyta; class Magnoliopsida; order Dipsacales; family Adoxaceae; genus Sambucus; species Sambucus nigra. Next base: position 173,206,790 of record OX422210.1, on the reverse strand, counting down.
ATGAGCCTGCCTCAGATGAGTCTTCTGTGGCTATGGGTGATCAAGTTTCTGCCTCTCAACCCTCTGCCACCGAGGATGTTTCTTCCATGCCTCCTCCTCCCGAGAAGATTCATACCGATCAAGCTGTTGTTACCACTGAGCAACCGAGCTCCTCGTACCAGCCTCCCGAGAAAGTCTTGGGGGACAAGGAAAAGGTGTGAAGTTGTTCGGTATCATTTCTATATTTCCTTGTAATTGAACAATGTAACTTTTTGGTGATCTAATAAAATATATCTTTGCTCATCTCTGTTGTTGATGATTTATATTTGTTGATTGTTGTCTTTTTCTAGTCTTTAGTTTGTTGCTAGAATGGAATTGATCTCTTCACATGATACCGAGCTGATGCAGCAATGTCACCAATACTATAAGGCTGGTCATACAATCCTTAGTACATCAGAAATTGTCGACATCCTTGGTTACGGTGCCTCAGAACAAGCAGTTGAGGCTTACCGGTATCTGAAGGATTTGCTTGATAGATCTGTGGCCAATAATGTGGCGTATTACGAACTGATCGAGGAACTTCATGGTTCCATAGAGGATCTCCAAGGTCAGCACAATGAATCAATGGCTTTGTTACACAAAGATTATGAAAATAGATACCAACAATTTTCTTCTGAAACAGGCCATAAGAAGATCATTGCTGGATATGATATTAGGGAAAGGACCCTAAAAAGTGAAGTTGAAGCTTGCAGGCAGATTGCCGAGATCCTGGAACAAGAAAATAATAATTTACAGAAGAAATTGGCTCAATATGAATCTGCTGCTTCATCTTCTACTGCATTAATACCAGTTACTGATGAAGGCTTCTCGTTCTTAGAGGTAGAAAACGCCAAACTAAGGCAAGAGCTGGAGGACTTAAGAAGATCTGCCATTTCTGGAACTGCTCGGGGACGAGGAAGAGGTTCTCGGGGCGAGGAAGAGTCCTCAGCCAAAATGTTGAAGAGGCTCGCACTCAGTCTACTCTGGAAACTCAAGCATTCCAGTTGAAAGTAAAAGACCGTGCTCTGATTGAAATGTCCAATAAAAATCTGTCTCTGGAAGATCAGCTTACATCGACGAAATCTGCCTTGCATAATAAGGATCTTTTTGCCAAAAGCCTTCATGAACAATTGGATAGATTAACCTTCCAATTCCATAAACAGCCAAGGGAATTCTGGATGGCAGGATACAATGAAGCCCTTGTTCACCTGGATGCTCGTATTGAACATGCCAACAACGAAGGTTACAAGCAAGGATGGTTGAATGCACTGGGTGTGTTAAAATTGGAGCAAGGGCATTTTTTTATGGGATTATCATGCTCCATCATTATTAGACCTGCCTGTACCACCTTTCAAATTGGACATGGCATGGATCCCAGCTCGTTCCATTCCTCGCAGCCTAATTTCAAAATACCTTGGTGATTATAGCCTTCATTCCCAAGTTGAATTATCTCGTCCTGAGCATCTCTTGGATACACCTTCTGTTATGAACGTCAGAATGCTCAGAGATGTTAACTTCATCAATTCTCCCCTTTGCCTAGAAGACCCTCCTGCCGGCGAGGAACCTGTTTCTAAAGCACAGGGCAAGAAACCAATAGAATAGTAATATCCATGTAACAATTTAGTACATTCTTGTATCCTGTAATCTTAAATTTAATGAAAGAATTTCATTTTCTATTTGCCAATTTTGCTATTGTCTTGTGTTTATCACACACCTTTATATTTGTGCATATGTATCTATGTATTTAAAAGGATGGCAATATCGTGCTATTTATCAACCAACTTAAAAATTTACAAGTATCAAGGTTGATCAATAAAGTAATGAATGTAAATTGTTCAAACTGTTTCCAACCAACCAAGGTAGTTGAATAATGTTTGTCGACCAATTACAGTTGATGGGTTTTTATCCCCGACCAGCTATACTTGGTTCAATTATAAAAATGCGTCCGACCAACTAAGATCAATAATTTGTCCTCGCCGACCAACTACAGTTATTGGGTTTTTATCCCCGACCAACTATACTTGGTGTATTTTTTGAATATTTTGTTCTTCAAAGAACTCTTTGTAATAATATTACCTCCCGACCAACATAAGTTGTAATATGAGAGTATATTTTTATCTTACCAACCGTAATTGATCATTCTGGTGTAGCTAGTGTACACCTTTTAACCAGAGGAATATTTTTGGCTCCTTAGAGCTGTCCTCCTAACCAAAGGAGGTTGGCTACTTATAGCACTTTTGCTCCGTAGAGCTGTCCTCCTAACCAAAGGAGGTTGGCTACTTATAGCACTTTTGCTCCGTAGAGTTGTCCTCCTAACCAAATGAGGTTGGCTACTTATAGCACTTTTGCTCCATAGAGCTGTCCTCCTAACCAAAGGAGGTTGGCTACTTATAGCACTTTGGCTCCTTAGAGCTGTCCTCCTAACCAAAGGAGGTTGGCTACTTATAGCACTTTTGCTCCGTAGAGCTGTCCTCCTAACCAAAGGAGGTTGGCTACTTATAGCACTTTTGCTCCGTAGAGCTGTCCTCCTAACCAAAGGAGGTTGGCTACTTATAGCACTTTTGTTGTGTAGTGTATTACACTAGTATTCCCCGAAAAACTTTCAACCAGAAAGATAATGGCGAAACATCCTCGTTTTATTCATAATGAAAGAAATGCTTTACATTTGACATCACTGATAATACTTGCGCAGGTGTTCAGCATTCCATGCGTTCTTAAATTCCTCTCCTTCTAGAGTTGCTATTCTATAAGTTCCTGGTCGAACAACCTCTGTAACTCGGTAAGGTCCATGCCAGTTTGCTTCCAGTTTATTCTGCTTCTGAATGACCTTCTTTAGCACATAATCCCCCTCTTTTAGATCACATTTCTTTACCCTTTTGTTGTAAAACAGAGCTGTTCGTTGTTGATAAGCAGCATTCCTAATGGCTGCCTCTTCTCTGACTTCTTCGAGCATATCCAAATCCAGTCTTCTCATCAAATCACTGACCGGAGAATTGAAATTTAACACCCTGTGTGTTGGTAGGCCCAACTCGGCAGGTATCACAGCCTCACTTCCAAATGCTAGCATATATGGTGATTCTCATGTTGCTGCTCGGGAAGTTGTTCGGTAAGCCCACAAAACTGACTGTAGCTCATTAATCCAATTTGCTTTAGCCTCACTTAACCTCTTCTTCAACCCATTTAGTAATGTTCTGTTCGTCACCTCAGTCTGTCCATTGCTTTGGGGATGGCCTGGTGCTGAATGAAACTTCAAGACGTTCGACTGATGACAATAAGCAGCAAATTCTTCATTATCAAATTGCGTTCCATGGTCTGTGATGAAAGCGTGGGGGAGACCATATCGACAAATGATATTCTTCCATATGAACTGATATACCTTCTCGTACGTCATATCAATTAGTGGTTCAGCTTCCACCCACTTAGTAAAATAGTCTACTGCCACGACGAGATACTTGAACCTTCCTCGGGTCGTCGGCAGTGGTCCAACCAGATCAATTCCGCACATGGCAAATGGCCAAGGTGATGTTATGGGTGTCAACAATGCCTGTGGAGTTCTTCGGATGGAGGAAAAACGTTGGCATTTGTCACACTTCTTAGCATAGGCTATACAATCAGCCCTCATCGTCGGCCAGTAGTATCCCTGTGTCATTACCCTTTGCAAAAGTGTCCGACTTGCTATATGAGCTCCACAAGATCCTTCATGAATTTCTTCAATCAATTCTTTGACTTCGGATGGATGCACACATCTCTGCAAACCTGCCATAATTCCTCGTCTATACAAAACACCATCAGTTAACACATACCGAGCAACTTTATACTTCAATTTCTTGGCAGCTAGTTTATCCTCCGGCAATTCTCCTTCTTCAATGTATGCTCTGATAGGATCCATCCAAGATGGTCCTAAATCAAGGGTAATAATCTTCACCGTCAGATCTTCTTCTATGCTCCGAATTTCTAATACTTCAATTGGTATTGTTCTTCGCAGCTCGGTGCGCGTAGCTGACGCTAGTCGGGCCAATGCGTCTGCTCTAGCATTCTCCATTCTCGGTGTCCTCACCAATTGAATAGCATCAAATTCTGTCAATAACTCCATCACTTTTACATGGTACTTCACCATTAACTCTCCCTTCACTGCATATATTCCCATCATTTGATTCACAATTAATTGAGAATCACTGAAAATAATTACTTGACGTGCCTCCATAACTTTTGCCAAATGAAAACCTGCTATCATAGCCTCATATTCAGCCTCATTATTGGAAGCTTTGAATTGGAATCTCAAGGCATACTCCATGTCAATATCATCTGGAGAGTTTAAAACAATCCCTGCTCCACAACCAGCCGTGCAAGATGATCCATCTACATATAATCTCCATGTATGTAACTCGTCTTCAAATTTCTTATCTGTTAGAGTTCCTCGGTGAAATATCATCTGTTTTCTTTCATCATCCCCGGGTATCCTTCGTTCCTCGTTGGTCATTTGTTCGCGCCCTTCTACCAACCGGAGTTGGTCGGGGTTTGAATATGATGATTTTTCTACATCCACAAGTCCTTTTACCAACCTTGGTTGGTCTGGATCTGTGTCTGTTGATCCTGTATCGTCCACAGGTAGGTCAGCAAGCACCTTTTGCTCCTCGGGGGTATCAGGGTATGTGAACTCTGCTATAAAATCTGCCACGGCTTGCCCCTTCAACGATGATCTGGGTTCATACACAATATCATATTCACCGAGCTCTATTGCCCAGTACATCAATCTTCCTGATTTTTCTGGCTTGTGAAGGGCTTGTCTTAACGGCATGTCGGTATACACAATGATGGTATGGGCCTGGAAGTATGGCCTCATTCTTCTACTTGCTTCAATTAATGCCAGTGCCAATTTTTCCAGCTTTGGGTATCTGATTTCCGCACCTCGGAAAGCCTTGCTTGTGTAATAAATTGGCTTCTGGACTCCATTTTCCAATCTGATCAACGCCGAGCTAACTGCATTTTCTGATACTGCCAAATACAAGTACAGCTTCTCTCCAGTTATTGGCCTAGACAACAATGGTGGGGCTCCCAAATACTTCTTCAAATCTTGAAAGGCTTTCTCACATTCATCAGTCCACTCAAAACTTTTTCGCAGTGTTTTGAAGAATGGGAGGCATTTATCAGTTGCTCGGGATACAAATCTGTTGAGTGCTGCAACCCGTCCGGTAAGACTCTGCACTTCTTTCCTCGTCGTCGGGGATCGCAGCCCTAAAAGAGCCTTGATTTTTTCTGGATTTGCCTCAATACCTCGTTGGTTGACGATGTATCCGAGGAACATTCCTTCTCGTACTCCAAAGGTACACTTCGTCGGGTTAAGCTTCATCTGGTATTTATCCAGTTGATCAAAAGTTTGACTCAAGTCAATCAAATGATCTGCAGCTCTCTTGCTTTTGGTGAGCATGTCGTCGACATAGACCTCCATATTGCGGCTGATTTGTTCGGTAAAAACCTTGTTCATCAACCGCTGATATGTTGCACCTGCATTTTTTAAACCAAAAGGCATAACATTATAACAATAAGTTCCCCTTGGGGTAATAAAAGAAGTACTCTCCCTGTCTTCAGGTTTCATTTTGATCTGGTTGTAGCCAGAATAAGCATCCATGAAGCTGAGTAGCTCGTGTCCCGAGGTAGCATCCACTAGTTGATCAATTCTGGGCAATGGAAAATGATCTTTTGGACATGCCTTGTTGAGATCAGTAAAATCAACACACATTCTCCATTTGTTGTTCTTCTTCTTTACCATCACCACATTCGCCAACCAATCTGGATATTTCACATCTTCAATGAATTGGGCTTTCTGGAGTTTCTCGACCTCCTCTTGTATGGCCTGGTTCTTCTCGGGACTAAACACTCTTCTTCTTTGCTTCACAGGCTTGATCTCCTTATTCACATTGAGTTCATGACATAAGAAGTTTGGATCTATTCCTGGCATGTCTTCATGACTCCAAGCAAAAGTATTCTTCTTGTTTCTCAAGAAAGTTATCAACTCGTGTTTTATTGAAACATCCAACGACGATCCTATCTGAGTTACTCGTTCAGGATGCTCGTCGTCTAGGATAACAATTTCTGTAGATTCCACAACCTGCCCTTTTACGAGTTGAGATTCATCCCTAGGGTCAAGAGTTTCAATTTCTGTGCCCTCCTCCACTTGATAAGCAGTAGTCTTTTTCCTTGATTCTTCAAGTTCTTCTTGCTCGGCAGACGAATAATAGCATTCCCGAGATACTTTTTGATCACCTTTCATAATTCCTACTCCAAAATTCGTTGGGAATTTCAAACACTGATGTACTGTAGATGGAACTGCTTCAATCCAACTCTTCCCATGATGATGTTGTAGGCGGACTGCACATTCTTATCCATCACAAAAAAGCGTATTCTTTCTGTTCGACAAGCAGGCCAAGTTCCAATGAGTATATCCAACTTGATCGTCCCAAGTGGAAAAACTTTCTCGCCAGCAAAACCCAGAAGGGGTCTGTGATAAGGTTCCAATTGAGATAATTTTAAATTCAAGCTATCAAAGCATGAATAGTACATGATGTCTGCCGAACTACCATTGTCTACTAACACCCTTGAAATGACCACATCCTTCATCCTCATTTTGATCACCAAAGGATCATCATGAGTGTAAAGAACACCTGCCAGGTCGTTTTTTGAAAAACCAATCACTAGCTTCTCTTTGTTTACCTTCCTCGGACGATCATCCTCGGCCAGGTTTATTCGCTGAATGTATGAACAAGCTTGAGCCTCTCCGAGGTAAGCTTTTCTTTCTGCAGTAAGGTCTCCTCTTCCTGCATCTCCTCCTGTAATAACATTACAATCAAATGACCCAAAACGTATGGAAAATACCTCTCGTTCAGGTTTCCTTGGCTTCTTGGGAAGATCGGGGTCATCATCTGGATCCTCTTCATAGTCCCTCCTCTTTTTCTCCTCTACACGACGAGGAGATCTAGATCTCTCTCTAGTTCTATCATCATTCTTCCTTTCACCTCTGCGATCTACATACTTTGATAATTTTCCTCTTCGGATGAGTGTTTCAATCTCGTTCTGAAGGGCTATACAATTTTTGGTCATATGGCCATGATCTTTGTGAAACTCGCAATATTTGGCCTTATTCCTCAGGTCGGGATTTGTCTTCAGTTTCTCTGGCCACTTGATTTCCTCGTTATTCCTGATTTCTTCCAAGACATGATTAATACCCATTTTCAATGGAGTATAATTATCATACTGCTTTAGGACTTCCAACTTCATCTTGTTATTCCTGGAATGTTTGTCACCACCATTACCTTTATGATCTTTCTTCTTAGAGTTGTCGACCTCCACTTTAACTTCTTTATCCATATTCTTCTTCGCAGCCATAGCCTCGTCGGCATTCATGATTTTGGCCACCTTTGCCATCAACTCCGACATATTTTTAGGTGGATCTTTGGCCAAAGTGTAGTACAGCTTGTTAGGCAGCAAACCACTCATCAGAGCAGTGATTGCTGTCTTTTCTTCATAATCTATGACTTCCAACATCTCGTTATTGAAACGAGTTATGTAATCTCTAGTACTTTCACCTGATTTTTGTCTAACACTTAGCAAGTGTGCTACTCGCTTTACCGGCTTTTCTCCAAAACAAAAATTGCCAATAAACAACTCGGCTAACTGAACAAAAGTTGAAATCTTACCCCGAGGAAGATTATTGTACCATATCTGTGCAGATCCGGTAAGAGTTCCCGAGAATGCTCTACACCTCATCTCGTCGGGGACAGCGTAGATATCTGGAGCAGCTTGGTATTGTTCTATATGAAGTACGGGATCTGTCTTTCCATCGTACTTGGGGGTCACTACAGGTGCTTTGAATTTTGATGGTGTAGGGAAATCCACAATGGCTTGCACAAAAGGTGTTCCTTGAACAAAAGTTCTCTGTAAGGGGTTCCTCGCCTTAGCCATTTCTCCCAGTCTATCCTCCAACCGTTGGATGGAACCTTTCCATGCTTCATTCCCTTCCTCGGGCCCCTTAGTCCGAGCAACTGATTGCTCTGACGTAGCTTCCTGAGATTTATCTCGACGAGTAGCTGGTCGTGATTGTGCTGATCCTTCTCTCAAACGTGATGGTGGTCGAACACTTCTCGATGGAGCTCTAGGTGGACTCATGTTTCCCCTTGGTCCTAACCGACTGAAAGGAGACTCCCTGATTAATCTTTTCAAAGCGCTGGTTCTCTCCGGAGAAAGTGTGACACGTTGATCTGTATCCGTAGCCCGTATCGATGATGTTCGCCCAGGTTTATACGTAGAATCAGTAGACTCCCCATTGCGATATGACCCAGTACGTCTGGATTGTGATTGCCCACGATCACTCCTATACCCTGAATAGGTAGGTGCACCGCCTTGAAGAGTTTGAATGAGTTGCCTCACAGATTCTTGCATGGCGGTTTGTCCTTGAGCCAGATTCGTCATAATTCCAGCCAGATCTGGGGATGCAGATGGATTTGGAAGATTTCCAGTATTTCCAACATTTCGATTACTGGATTCTGGATTATCTGCCATTGATGATAAATGATTTTTATGAGAAACGATAATAACAGTCGTTTCCCACAGACGGCGCCAATCTGTTGATGTAAAAAACTAGATTGCTCTAATTATTCAATCACAGATAAATAAATAAGACAAAGATTTTTAAAGTGGTTCGGCTAGGAATAAAGCCTACATCCACTGTTATGTTATTGCTGAGTGTTTGTGGAATTCTTGATTACAAGTTCTTTCAAGCAATTTCGGTCCCCTTTGAATGAGGATGATACAAGGTATTTATAGCCTTGAGGCTGTTCATGAAAGGTTCGATACATTAAATGATATACATATGAAAGGGTAATACATTTAATGCAGAGTGCGTGCCAAGAATATAAGCATTCAATGAATATCTGAATTGTTGATTATCTGGCAATTAATGATACGACCGAGATGCAGCTCGGACCGCCATAGCTGTTCGCTGATCAGGAGTTCCTCGGAACATTAGAGTACCTCGGTACGTTAGAGTTCCTCGGTGCGATAGAGTTCCTCGGTGTGATAGAGTTCCTCGGTGTATTCTCGTTGCTCGGAAAGAAGCATGGTTGGTCGGGAAATGATCTTCCTCGCTGCTATTGTGCCACGTAGATTGACACGTGTCTTCGTATTATTCGTCCTCATCAGCATATTAATTTTGGTATCAACAGAGGGTGTCCCCTTTATATAGAGTTAGGGGTTACATTAGGGTTACAAAATATGGATGAGTAACAAACATGGATGAGCCCTATCTTCGTGGAGTCTCATTCCCCTCAGATACTGCTCCTTGGTCTTCCCGTTTATTAAGGACTTTAGTCTTCCCTGTATTGCTGGCACGTCGCCATCTTCACCGAGGTCCTCCCCACACGTCATGCTATTCCGTAGGCATATATTTTTCCCCCACAGTATTTATGGTGACTAGCCCTTATATAGCATTTTCATTATGAGTTTGAGTGTATATCAGAATCTTAAAAATACATAATAAAAAATAAGTGTTTAAAAAGTATTCCAAGAAAACACATATTCGCGAGTGTTGTCGTTGAGACGAGAATGCTCTCTCGGAGAAGTGGTGAAAATTATTTGGATTTTAAACTTTAGTTTTGTCAAAGTTTCGAAATGATTCGATTAATGGACACTTTCCTGAGAACAATTTTGAAAAACATATTTTCATACTGTACTTAGTTGTGCCGGTTAATTAACATTTGTTTAACACATAAGTATGTTTATCTTGCTCAATAGATAGAGGTGTTGGGTAAAATATAAACGTTGTAAAGTGCATACTTGGTCCCCTAATCGACAACGAGTTTAGATATTCTAGTCAAATATGGACAATTCTATATCACAATTTGAATTTGTAATATTTACCCAAAATTTTTGAAGAATTTCTTTACCCTCGTAGCGTGAGCCGAATTTTGATAGGGGAGTGTGCCCTATGAGGTTCCACCATTTAGTTGGGTAGATTTTCGTTTGAAAGATTTGACTTTTGTGGGGTGCAGATAGAGGTTTGATTCTATATTTTAAAGGGAGCAACTTTACAAAAAGTTAAGACTTTGCTCAGGAGTTCTGATAGAAGTCAAGATTCAAAGATGCTCGAGATTAAAAAGTTAGAAAATCGAATCAATATTGGGTCTTGGTATGACTTTTAATATTGGTGGGGACTTAATTTTATAGTTTTTTTTATCAAGCCCATTAATCATTGGGTTAATGGGATGTTAGGAAATGTGTATGGCAGATCAATTTGGTAGGGATACGCGTAGGCCTAGGTCAATCTTGTAGGGACAAGTGTCCATTTTGATTAACTGTTCAGTTAATGGATTGGATTTGGTAATGATGACTAAAAGATAATTAATCGTTCGGTCAAAGGCCATTAACCTTACGGTTAATGGATTTATTCCGAATGTTTTTGTGTTTTTTAGTTTATTTTTTGAAATATCTAAATTTTACCCCAAAACTTTTCAAGGGCATACTAGAATACACATTTTGACCCCCTCTAATTTTAGTGATGTCTCATTACCACTCCTTTTGGGTTATCGCGGTGTCAGCGGGTGTCCAGAAAAACAATCGACTAAGAGGGTGCATGTGTGGAAAATCTTCGTTGAAATTAAGATTGAAAAAGGCTTGCCTATTTATGATATGTATGTGGGTGGAAGGGAAGTGAGTATAAAACATAGTTGGTAAAAGTTAGATTTTTCTTTACAATCCAGAGTCACTAACCATTCGGTTATCGTGTGGGTGAAGCTTGGTTCCACAAACCGTTCGATTGTTTTGAAATGAAAAGTCTAAAGTTGTGATGTTTTAATCATATGGTGAATCATTCAAACATTTGTTTAATCACTATGAATTCCAAACATATAATTACTCCAGTAATTTTTTCATTCTTCCAACTTCTTCTCTTTTTCTCTCACGTACTAATTTATGTACCCATTTGCCAGAATTTTTCAGTATTTTCTTCGAGTCTTTCATGTAGTTTGACGGTATGGACTACCAGGAGCACGTTTTGGACAAGGGTGCTGAGGTTAAGGACATAGACTTAAACCAAGATTGAGGGGATAGTGTGGGTCAGGAGGGCAGGCAAAATTGGTGATGGCAACGCAATGGCCCTCGATGTTTGTTATGGGGCCCACAATGCATAATGGAATGTGACCGCACACCGACAATTGGGAGGGGTGTCCTGGTAGGGTGATCCTATAATGCCGGGTGCATAGGTGACATATGGTACTCGTCTGCCAGTGAATGAGGCAGATAGTGAGGTTCTACTGAGGGAGTGTGATCGTCCCCGAGTACTAGGGGTACGCCCCGTGGTTGTCCAACATGTACATTTTTATTTCATTTTCTATATTTAAGTGTACTGCATGTTTGTGTTGGGTTGGTTGTATTTTTAGAACAATTTTTTCGTGTAAAAAATCTTTTATTACCTTGTGAGGAAAATGAAAATAATATGGGATGGAGATGGACACGATGAATTCACCATTGGAATTTTTCGAAAATAATGGAAAAAATGAATACATAATAATAATAATAATAATAATAATAATAATAATAATAATAGAGGACAAAAATAATAATAATAATAATAATAATAATAATGGTGAAGGGAAAAGCGTACATAAATAAATGAATAAATAAAAAGGAAAAAGGAAAATAAAATAAAAGGAAAAAAATTGTAATAAGGGTATAATGATAATGAATTAAGTCGAGGAGTTCATATGTCATATTTGCACCCTTTAGAAAATTATCACGGTCTTAATTATCCTTCTTTGATAAGAATAATCAAATGATCATCAATATGCAAAGTGAAAAAAGAACATAAAATTGGGAGAAAGCTCCGAGTTTTTTTTAGGATTACCTTATGACTAATTCACCTTTTTAATTAGTGGGAACCAAATATAAATAGTTTAAGTGTGAACATATAATAATTAAAACACCGATAGGAAGAAAGATTCGGGGGGTATAGGATTACCTCATGACGGATTAATCATTTTTGTTAATGGGAAACAAAGATAGGTAGTTTAAGTCTGAATGTATTATTAAAACACCAAGAGCGAGAAAGATCCATGGGGTTTAGGATTACCTCATGACTAATTAACATTTTTATTTAGAGGGAAATAAAGATAGGTAGATTAATTATGAATGTACGATAGTTAAAACACTGAGAGGGAGAAAGCTTCGGTGGTGAGGATGACCTCATGACTGATTAACCATTTTAGTTAGCGGGAACCAATGATAGGTAGTTTAAGTCTGCACGTATGATAATCAAAACACTGAGAGGGAAAAAGCTTTAAGGGGATTAGGATTACCTCACAACTAATTAACTTTGTAGTTTACGGGAACAAAAGATGGGTAGCTTAAGTGGAAACGTACAGTAATTAAAACACCGAGAGGAAAAAGATCCATGGGGTTTAAGATTACCTCACGACTGATTAACCTTTTTAGTTAGTCAGAACCAAATATAGGTAGTTTAAGTGTGAACGTATGATAATTAAAAGATCGAGAGGGAGAAAGCTCTGGGGGTTTAGGATTACATCAAGACTGATTAAACTTTTTAGTTAGCGGGAACCAAAGATAGGTAGTTTAAGTGTGACTGTATGGTAATTAAAACATCGAGAGGGAGAGAGATCCAGAGGATTTATGATTACGTCATGATCGAGTAACCTTTTTAGTTAGAGGGAACCAAATATAGGTAATTTAAATGTGAACGTATGGTAATTAAAGCACCGAAAGGGAGAAAGCTCCGAGAGGGTTAGGATTACCTCACGACTAGTGAACCTTTTTAGTTAGTGAGAACTAAAGATAGGTAGCCTAATTGTGAATGTATGGTAATTGAAATGCCAAGAGGGAGAAATATCTCTGTGTGTGTGTGGGGGGGGGGGGGGGGGTAGGATTACCTCACGACTGATTAGCCATTTTAATTAGAGAAAAGCAAAGATCGGTAGAATAAGAGTGAATGTGCAGTAATTAAAACACTGAGAGGGAGAAAGATTTAGAGGGATTTAAGATTGCCTCACGATTGATTAACGTTTTTAGTTAGCAAGAACCAAAAATAGTTTAAGTGTGAACGTACCATAATTAAAAGATCGAGAGGGAGAAAGATTCAGAGTTTTTTGAATTACCTCACGAGTGATTAACCTTTTTAGTTAATGAGAACCAAAGATAGAAAATTTTAATTGTGAACATAAGGTATTTAAAACACCTAGAGGGAGAAAGATTAAGGGGATTTAGGATAACCTCATGATTGATTAACCTTTTTAGCTAGCGAAAACCAAATATAGGTAGTTTAAGTGTGAAAGTACGATATTAAAACATCAAGAGGAATAAATTTTCTTTTTTTGGATATATATATGTGTGTATGTGTGTGTGTGTGTCGTATCGGTTGCAGCTAGGTGGGTATGCTCAGGTATTGGTTCTATTAGTCCATTGGGGGGGACTTGGATGAGGGCACCACCATTTGTATGTGCCTTTATATATGATTTGGGGCTTGGATTTATATTGGATTGCCACCCTACATCGAATTTCAGGAGGTGTTGGGAGATTATGGCCGTGTTGGTGGGATACCACTAACACTTTCCACCTTCATATGGGGGAGATAATTATGAACCCTTTGGATTTCTTTGCATTTATGGGACTTCTGTTTGGTGGATTATCCCTTGTAGTGGACCGTAATTTGACTACCATGATGGATTGATTTCATTCAACTACATATAAAGAGGTCATTCTCACTCGGTGAGAGTTTCTTAATGCCACCATGTCGAGTTCTTATTTGGAGCGAGTGGAGGACCCTAGGCTTGATGTGGTGGCGACTAGCCAGTATGCAAGGTTTATTTTTTTTATGGCGGTGGGGGAGCTTTTGGCACTTAGGGGATCGGTAGGGATCCATTTTTGGTGGTTGCCTTTTCTGATGGACTTTTCACGAATTATGGGATATGTATGCGGGAGGATAGGGATGGAGGAGATATTCTAGTCCATTTCTTTCTTCTTGAGGTTTGCTATTGATAGTTTTACATGTTTTTGGTATTTTGGGGAGGTATATACTAGTCAGTTTTATTATTTTTACCTATTTTAGTTATATGTCATCTTTTCATTATACTTACGTCATCTTTTATTTCTTTATTGGACATATGTGTTTTTTTTCTTACGTTGCTCTTGCTGACGGGAGGCTTTGGATTGAGGTCCGACGGATAAGGTTTTCCCCCTCATTACCTAATATGGGCATAGGAATATGATGGCAGGCTCATTTATGTCCAGTAGGCATCGAGGGAGTATTTGAGGGAGATGAATGTAGAGAGGGTCAGTTTCTTTCTTCTTATCTTATCTTTATCATTTTTTACATGCTTTAGTATTTATTTATTTTATATGCTTTATTTCTCATTTAATTTCTACCTCAGGTGCCTTGGGAGTTGACCCGACATGTGTCGGAGGTGGGAATCATCCCTTGGTCATTGTTTGGTCGGAGCTTGCTACTGGAGGATTCCTACGGGGATCTTTTATATCTAGGGTATCAAGTAACCCATTAGTACATATGTGATTTATCGATCCATGTGTCATTCTCTCCCTTATCGTATGATGCATGGCGAAGGGCTAACAATGGCCGATAATCAGATGTTTCGAGATGGATTATCTTCTACCACTTCCTTAAAGATAGTCTATATTATCTAGAATTTTTAGAGATGATGATAATGACAACGCCCCATCCCTTTCCACTTGAGGCTTTGTTGGCACGGAAAGATGCTGCCTTAGTAACGGGCGAGCCAACAGAGGTGGGTGGAAAATAGGTGGCCCTGGAGAGTAGACCAGAGATAGAAACTAGTTCACCTAGGGTAGATAATAGAAATACTAGGGATTTACTAGAGACATCATCCAAGTGAGATTAGAATGTGCCTATGATCGATCTGTATGATAAGGCGGTGGGGGATTTTTACGACTTAGAGGGTTTATTTTTAAAAGTGCCCGTTAATTTGTCTGGACTAAGAGGGGGCTAATGGGGGTTTAGGGGGGAGATAGGTAAGATTTACAGTTGGGGTCAAATGTGACGGTCCCATTGGGGTATGCCTTTCTGAGATATTATGGGCTTTCGTCTTGGATAGGTTTAAGATAGTTCTTTCTTCTAGAGGAATATAGATTTTGGGGATATATATCGGGTGATGAATTCCAGGATTAGGGTCCTTTCCTATTCATATCATGGGGAGGATGGATATGGAGTCTTGGAATATGAAGAAGTATGTGGAGCTCATAATGGTGAAGGCGTGCGAGGAGGGTTTAGAGTAGGATTGCGCCCAAGATGAGGAGGCTATTGCGGCTTGTATTATAAACCTGGAGGCCCGTAAAAGGATAATTGAGGTAGCCCTTTAGGAGAGTGCATTAGCGACCGAGGCTAAGGTGAGGGAGATAGAGGGAGTAAACTTAAGGCGGAACCAAGAGGGTGGTGTTTCTCAGGGGGATGATCATCCAAGGAAGTTGTATACTCATTTCTTTCCTGGTAAGTTAGAGACCTATCGGGAGTGTCTACCAGAGGTCATTCCTATCCATCGATATAAGTTCATTGGGGAGAAATTTTCTAATGGGTTACATGCATTTTTGGGAATGGAGGAGGTATATTTTCCTTTTTAATTCTATTTTTAATTGTTTCAGCTTTCTATCTAATTTTTATACTGATTATTCTCCTTGTTTCATGCATTTTTTTTCTAGGATATGGTAGTTTCCACATTTAGTCTCCAAAGGGAATTGACCCTTTAGTCCTCGTTGTATCAGATAATTCCATATTTGATGTAGGTCTTTGATCATGTGGAGGCCTTTGAGCAGCGGACGGGTCCTGGGGTGTCCCATTCCCATTCCCACATAGCTTCACATCATGAGACAATTTCATAATGATGTGCAATATTAGTGAACCATCGTCTGGCTAATGTTAGGCCCCCTCCCTAACTCAACCCAGTTCTAAGCCGTAGGAGGATGTAGATACAAGTGGTGATCGTGGAGATGATGATGTAGAGAGAGCTAAGATGGCCTGTCATGATGAGTAGTAAGCTTTAATTTTTGACTAAGTGGGAGGTCTGTCCCCACCAATTCATACATTTATCTTTCTTTCTTTTATTAATGCACTAATGGTATTCTTTATTATTTTTTAGGAATTTGATAGCTAAGATTTGACATTTTGGTTTTCATATTTTATTGGTTTTTATGTTATTATTCTGACATTATTTGTGCATATGTCTTTGTACTTTCTAACCGGAAACACTATTGTTGGTGCTGGTTCGAAACAACATGTTTAATGTTACTTAATTTTATAGGGTAAAATATTCACATAAACAGAGTGAACCTAAGCCCTCTTATTAAAACAACGGCAATATACATATAATTTTATACAAAGATAAAAGGGATATATATGCACAAGAAAGTAAAAGTGCCCATATTTTTTAGACTTTTCTTTTAGAGATAGGCGTTGTTATCTATTACTGGCTGGTCATTTGTTGTATTTACGTCCTATATAAGGGAAAGAGGTTCCCTTTATTTATAAACTCACGATATCCTTCTAACGTTGCTTTGGAAATTGAGAGTTATTTGGGGGGGGGCCCTTTGAGTTTGTCGGTTTGACAATTTTATCCCAAGATGTGGGGTGTTTTGAGGAGGGTTCTATTTGGTGTTTATATCTTTAAAGAGAGGTACATGGTGTAATTTCCTTCCTACTAGGATTTTTTTGGTTGCTTCTCCGTATTATGAAACTTTTTGAATTGTTTCTTTAATAAGGATAACTCTACAAAGTTACAAAATGCCTTAGGGTACTATTTATTACTTTACATTTAACATACTATGACTACACTAGCTCTTTTGGAGTGAGGTCATAATGACTATAAAAAGGGTTTTTCTGTAAGAAGGGGTTTTTGGTGTTTGTTTTTACTAGGCCCAAAGTGATATCGCAAGTTGCCTACATATCTCTGATTCAACAATAATGACATGTCTGTGTTTGAATGTTTATGATAATAATATAACGTAGAATTATGTATACTTATTTTTTCCAACGAAAAATTTGGGGGCCTGAAGTTATTTGCTGACTTTAAATGAGTGGTTAGTGGCTCAAGGGGGCATTTGATATAGGGTTTAGGAATGTATTTGGTCCATGTGATTTCCCATTCCCGTTACGATCAATTATTTTTGTATTAAATTGGGTTCTTTTCTTTTTCCATAGGCAGGATCAAGGAAATTATTTTTTCAATTGGTTGAGATTGAAAGTATGACTCCGTTGACATCAACTAAGGTAGACGCCCCAAAAGGGTTTATTTTGGTGATGAGGCAAGGTCCTCCCTAATTTGGGGTAATTTTTTCTCCAGAAATCCATGCAGGTTTGAGATTTTACTTTAGGTCTAGATCTCTATCTTGTATGTTTTGCTTTTTATCTGTCTTATTAAATTCTCGAGTGATCCATTGTTAGCATCCTTGATTATGATAAGCGGCCTTTAGTCTTCTCTCACCGAGGAGATCTAGTTCTTCGTAGCGGGCTTAGATCTAGTTAGTTTTAGCCACCTGGCTTTCGATTATGAACCTTAACGAAGACATCTTGAATTCTATTGGTAGGACTTCCTTCATGCCATATACCAATGAGTAGGGGGTGGCTCCTATTGATTTTCATTCTATAAATCAGTCACCTAAAAGGCGTGTGGGAGTTTATTTGACCAGTTGCTGTAAGTATCTGTCATATTGCTGATGATGTTTTTTGCGTTCTTATTAGCAACTTTGTTGCTCCGTTGATTTGAGGTATGTATGGGGAAGACTTATATAGAGTAATCATATACTCGTGTAGTAGGTTTGAGACATCTTTATTAAAGTGATAACCATTGTTTGAAACTAACTCGTGGGGTACACTGAAGCAACATATGATGTTTTTGGCATATGAATTGGGCTACCTTTTTGGTGTTCATATCCGAGTAAGATTCAACTCTGACCCACTGGGTGAAGTAGTCGATAGCGATTAGGATGAACTCTTGCTCGGTAGAGGCTTTAGGGGTCACTTTCCTTATGATATATATTCCCTAGTTAAAAAAAGGCCATGGTGAGGTCATACAATAAAGCTCATGGGGAGGTAAATGTTGTCAGGGGCATAAAGTTAGTATTTAAGGCATCCCTGACTAATATGTACAATCCTTGTGCATGGTAGTCTAGTAGTATGATTATCGAAGTATCTTTCTTGAGATCCTCTCATTTTTGGGTCGCATTCGCCTCTATGGATTTTATCCAAGTCCTCAAGGTTCTTATACTCTATGAGGAATCTAGTGTGTACTCCGTCAAATACACATACCTGAGTGTTGGGTGTTACTGAGTTTAGAGAGTTAAAGTCCTAGGCTTTATTCTCCTTATAGTAATCGATTTTCTTCCTATTTTTTAGAACTTGATACAATAAAATCAAGGTTTCAAAACACTGAGACATATTCCACACATTATTGAGTCTTTAGTTTTTTGAAATATCTATTTCAAAAATATTTTTAAAATATTTGTTTATTTACTAATATTTCGAGTGGATCTTGGTTTGCATGTACTGTTTCTTTTTAGATCCATAAAATATTCTTTCAAAACAAGTTATATAAAAAGTTCTTTTAGTGTTCAGATCTATAAACGTTCGAGAAACTGATTTTCTTTTGAAACCTGTTTTCAAGATAATTTCCTTTAAATCTATTTTTATACTGATGTTAAAAAATATAAACCATCTTAAATGATTTCTGATATAGTATGTTTAGATTTGTTCAAATAGTATTTCACAAACACTATTTTCACACATATCACTTAGTTTGTGTGGTTGTTATCTGATGAATAAGATTTCTAGTCGACGTAATGCTTTCCAGAATTGTGGTTACATTAAATAGCTGGATCAGAAAGTGTACCTTGAGGTGTAGCTCAAATTTAGGTATATTTATTTTCGATTTTATAAGTTGCATGTTTAGATCTATAAACTATATTTCTTATTTTAGTGTATTTTATTTTGTGGCGTAAAGGTCACTGTTGATGTTTCCCCTAGGTTCGGAGTTTTGCCATATTAAAACTGATGTTGTGCTTTCTTTACACGTTCTTAATTCTTACATGCTTCTCTGATTGAATATGGTTTAATAGACTCATTTTATTTGATTTAAATCTCTTACCAAGAATTTCAAATCTTAAATCTATAAAATTGTTTCTTACTTTCACACATCTTGTGTTAAATCAGTTTTATACAAATAAGAGTTTCCTCAAAAAGATGTTTCAGATTTTCAACTTCATCCTTTTAACTTTGTTAAAAACATAAGGTTGATCTATTTCAGGTGGTATCAGATAAGATTTAAATTCATTTTGATCCTGAGTTTCTAAAACTGTTTTTGTTTTTAATATGGATGAAAATTTTGAAAAGATTAGTGTTCTGTACCAACTTCCCGTTTTCGATGGACACAATTTTCCTTACTAGAAAGTATGGATGATTGCTTTCATCCAGGGCGCGTTAGGGTATGAGTCATGATAAAATATTGAAAATCGTTATTCTGACCATACTAAACCACTCAGTGAGGGAAGCACTATAAGAAATAAGAAAATATAGAGTGAGTTCACTAATGAAGAGAAATAATTGTCTCTTTATAATAATAAGGGTAGAAACTATATTTTCATGTCTATGAATGAGCATGATTTCAAAAGAATTTCTGTATGAACTACTTCTAAAAAACCATGGAACACACTGGTCATTGTCCATGAAGGTGATGAGCATGTCAAGGTAGGAAAAAATTAAATGCTCATTTAATAATATAATACCTTGATGATGAATGATACTAAAACATTTGATGACTTCTATATTAAACTAACTGACATAATCACGAAGTTGCATGCAAATGGAATTATATATGGTAGGAGAGAAATATTTCAAAATATTCTTAGGTATTTGCCCTCTAATTTTAATAATAAACGGTATGTCATTGAAGGAATGGATGATCCTAATTTGACCCCTGAACTTTTAAGTAGCAAGTTAAGGACTGTAGAAATGGAACTAGAGTAACAAAAAACACTTGTCCTCTAGTGGTAAGAGATCTAATGGTTCAAATTTAGCACTCTCAGATCAAATAACTAGGCTTAATTTAACTATCCCACACTTTGAGATAGTGTTAGGTGAAGATTGTGAACTTGAAAGTCTTAATAACCGAATAACTCTTACGATAAAATAGTTTAGAAAGATAATTAAGTTTATAAATGCTATGGCTACTAAATAAAATTGTAATTAAAACCTTTAAGGTTCAAAACCTCATGATCAGAATTTTGATAGATTAAACAACATTAATAACAATCAGAGGCCCTAGAATGACCTTAGTAACATTAAGTGTAACAAATGTCGATGCATGGGTCACTGTGCTAATAGGTGCAAGTCTAAAGTTAAAACCACACCTAAGTCCCATATGTTTACAACTTAGGATGACTCAAGTTACTTAAAAGATGATGATTTAGGGCCATCTGAAATTAGTGAATCTTGCATGTTTTTTATGCTAAAATTGTTTATACAGATGATAAAGCATGTTTGCCTATTGATTCCGTGACTGATAATTGACCTTCTAATGTGTCTGTGATTGATGCTTTACCCACTCACGTGTCTATGATTAATTGTGTATCCAATATTATTACTGTTAGTACTGCTAATGAGTCAAGTAGGTGTGTGCGTCAAGTGATAATCAAACTGACACACTGAATGGGTGTGTGAGTCCCAAATTTCAAAATGAGTCGTTCGGAAACAATTAACACAATGCATTTAGTGACTCTAATGATTTTTCACTTGACTTTCAAGACTTATACGCTAAAAATTTAAAGAAATGTTCTAGACTTGAAAAATGGTTAAAACTTAACTGAATCTGTGGAAAACCTAAATAGAACTGTTAAGCTGAATGTCGAGGAGTACACTAGTCAGTGTGTGGTTCATGAGACTGCAACTAATAATTTTATATGTAAAATAACTGAGCTCTCTGGGAAATATTAGGTTTTAGAACGAGGATACAAATCCACATTGATTGAGTTCGAGGAATCTAAAGAAAAAGTATTAAACATTTTCAAGAATTGTCTTTATTTTAAAACCAATGCAAAAAACTATGATAAAATCGTACGCTCTAGCAAAATCAATATTGAAGATAAAACTGGGCTTAAATGAATTTGAAATTGTGTTTACATCCTCACAAAATTTTCCAAACTCACCAAGCTAGACTTTTCAAAACTCCCATAAAGCTATTTATAAAGGAGCCAGTCTCACAAGAAACAAAGACTACTTAGAGTCCTAAGCGGAATTCTGACAATAAATTTAAGTATATATGCTCCCTATCGGAGACTGTGGACAAAATATGAAATTTGTTGGAGCGAACCTCGTTTTCAAAACTAATCTAAACCTATTTTTAAGGTTTTAGAAAGCAATGTCAAGCCATCCTTGGCTCTAACTGTAAATACTATGATGTTTATAAATATACGCTTGCTGAGTGTGTTAAAAAACATCGATATACACCTGTGCATAATAACTTTAACTATTTTAGAGTGAGACACCCTACTTATGTTCTTCCCTGGCAAACTAATAAAAACTCCAGCTTGAGAAAAAATAGGAATAATTCTTTCACTAAGAAAAAACCCATTACAGTGACCCCCCGGTCATTTTCTAAATAAACGACCTAAAAATGTTTTAGCACAAGGTCCATTTGGATTAGAAAATATGACTTGATACCCCAACTCAGGAGAAATATTGTTATAGTTTCATTAAAAGTCGAAAACTCACTTATTTTGGTTGGTACCTTAACTCTGGGTGTTCTAAACACATGACCGAGGATGAGACTAACCTAACAAACATGACTAACTTCTTAAGAGGCAATGTTTTGTTTGGCGACGGAGTCTCATCCCAGGTCATTAGTAAAGGGATACTTCAAGAAGGGTTTAATGATTCTAAATTATTTTCTCTTGGTGAAAGTCTTAAAAGACAATCAACTAAGTATCTCTTAATTTTATGATTCTGATCATACAATTACCTTTTCAAAACTTGAGTGTAAGATTTTATATAAAGACGATAATTGTATCCTTATAGGAAACAAAACTCAGGATAATTATTATATAGTTGCTCCTAGTTCTGAATCATGTAAGTTAATAATATTATATGACTTGGATCTTTGTCATAATCGATTGGGTCATACTAATTTTAAAAACATAAAAAGATTAAGCTCCCAAGAATTGGTTAAATGTTTACCAAAAATAAAAATTTCTCAAAATATTATTTATTTCCCTTGGTAGGTTAGGAAAATAATTAATTTCCCTCATAAGAAATTTAAGGATATTATGACTTCAAAGACCCTTAGATTTCTCCACATGGACCTTATGGGTCCTTCTTGCATTGTTAGACTTTGTGGAAATAGTTATATCCTTATTATTGTGGATGACTTCATGCATTTTACTTAGGTTTCCTTTATGGAAACAAAAATCAGATAACTTTCGAGAATTTATAAAAAATTCTTTTAAAAAATGAAAATGAAAAGGATACCCAAGCATAACGTATTCGAAGTGACAGAGGTGGAGAATTCAAGAAAATAGGTTTTGTGGAATATTTCTTTGGTAACGAGTATCAACATGAGTTTAGTTCTCCTAAAACTCCATAGAAAAATGGTGTTGTTAAAAGGAAAAATTGTATAATCCAAGAAATGTCTCAGGTGATGTTACATGCTAAGGATTTGTCAAAATACTTTTGGGTCGAGGAAGTTCAAACAATATATCGCATTATTAATCGTGCCTACCTTAGGAAGATTGGTACAGAGACTTCATACAAACTTTGTACAACAAAAAAATAAATTTAAAATTAGAACCTTTTTGAGTGTTTGTTATATTTGTAATGATCGGTAACACCTTTCAAAATTTAACTCCAAAGGTGATAAAGGTATTTTTTTAGATTATTCTCAAAATACTAGAGCATATCGTGTCTACAATCTTTGTACCAAAGATCTTATGGAATCTATAAATGTAGTTGCTAATGACAATGCCATTAGGAATGTTAGCATTGAACCAATTATTGTGATTGAGTTAGAAAATGTTTTTAAAATTTTTGACTCACCCCAAGTAATTGATTTATCGCAAACTAAAACCCCTGTTGTACCAACCTAGGTTTTTAAAGACCACCTCTTTGAAAAATTTATCAGTAACCTTGAAGATCTTATCAGAAAAAGATCACAACTTTAAATTTTGGATAAAGTTGCATTCTATGCCTCTTAAATAGAACCAAAAAATGTAAATGATGCCCTCAATGACTCTTACTGGATTGATGTCATGCAAGAAGAAGTCCATTTTAGGAGTCATGATGTTTGGTATCTTTTACCCCGACTAAACAATAAAAAAATAATCAGTACTCATTGGATTTTTAGAAACAAAATGGATGAATTAGGGGTAACCAATAGAAACAAGGCTATATTGATCAAGTAAGGATACTCTCAAATTGAGTGAAAACACTTTGAAGAGACTTCTTCTCCAATAACACGGCTCGAGTCTGTTCGCCTTATCCTCGTAGTAGCATGTCATTTGCAATTCGATTTTTATCAAATGGATTTTAAATCCTCTTGTTAAAATGGGATTCTAACTGCAGAAGTCTACGTTGAACAACCTAAAGGCTTTATTGATCCTTCTCACCCAAACCACATCTTTCGATAGGCATTATACAGCTTAAAGCAAGACCCTAGGGCCTAGTACGAACGCCTCTCAAACTGTTTAGTTAATAAAAGGTTTAAGCGTGGAATAAATCACTGGACATTATTTGTTCATAAAATTAACAAAGAGGTTCTTATTGCACAAATTTATGTAGATGAAATTATCTTTGGGCCTACTTCCCAACAACAAATTGACGATTTTTCTAAAATTACGCATGGGGAGTTCCAAATGTTGCTTATGGGGGGGGGGGGGGGGGGGGGGGGGCTACAATATTTCCTTGGTTTATAAGTTAAATAAATTAATGGTGGTATTTTTATATCTTAAGCTAAATATGAGAATGATTTAATTAAAATGTTTGGTTTAGACAATTTCAAAATAGAACGAACTCCCATGAGTACTACGTCTAAATTGTTAAAAGATGAAAATGGGAAAAATATTGATCCTAATCTATATAAAATCACGATAGGAAGCCTGCTATACTTAATAGCTTACAGACCTGATATAATTTATACTATTTGTGTTTGTACGCGATATTAAAGTGCACTTAAAGAGTTCCACTTACAATGTGTTAAACGTATTATTAAGTGTTAGGGGAAATCTTTAATGTGGAATTTGGTACACTAAAGTTACATCCAGTACCATTGTTGGATATACTGATGCCGAATAGGCAGGATGTTCCAACGATAGTAAAAAAATTCGATTGCTTGTTATTACATAAGGAACAATCTGGTTGGTTCGAGTAGTAAAAAGCAAAACTATATAACCTTGTCTACTGCTGAGTCTGAATATATCACTGTAGGTAGTTGTTATGCTCAATTCTTATGGATCAAACAAATGCTTAAGGACTATGGAATTATTAAAAATCAATTAACTTTACTTTGTGATAACCAGACTGCTATTAACATTTCAAAAAATCCTCTTCATCACTCTAGGAACAAACGCATAAAATTAGACATCATTTCATTTGTGACTTAATTGAATCAAAAGAATTTGTTATAGAATCATACACACTGATAAACAATTTACAGATATTTTCACTAAGCCCCCTTGATAATATTAGATTTGAATCTCTAAGAAAATCTATTGGGATGGTTGTTTTTTATTAAATTGCTACCTTATCTGGACATATCTTCTTGTCAATATCTTGCTTATAATTTATCTCTGAGGATTTAGGTTAGATATGTTTAGTAAATGAAAAAGGACTCCTCCTATTATCTTGTCAATGTAGGAAACACATGATATTACCTGTTTTTATATTATGATTGGTAGTTACACCTTTTATTCTTCTCTATTGATTGTTTACTAGTTGTCTATTTGAGACAAAATGGGGGAGAAGAAGTTGAGTTGATCCCATATGTAGATTTTATATTCAATTTCTGCTAGTATGGTATATAAGCATGATTCATGCGTGAACCGTTCAAGACTTCTTAAGACTTAGGGCGGATAGAATTTGAATAGGACTAGGTTATTTTTTTCCAATGAGTACCCTTAATGTAGTCAAAGGATTTTATATCCAATATCCAAAGGGGGAGATTGATCATAGGTTTGTTTTGAGTCTACATTACATAGGTTTTACTATAGTTTGGATATGAAGACATAAGTTTTATTCTTAGTATTAAGCACCACAAATGGTTAATTTTTCAAGACTAAGAAGGTTAAAGTCAGCGTACTTCAAGAATGCTTCTTCAATAAATTCAAATTCTATCTCAAGTATGGTAAGACGGTAAATCACCACACAGATTATGACACTTTCTACATTTCATCAATATACAGTGTTTCCATATTTTTTTCAAAAGTTCATATGATTTTAAATCATTTTTAAAAATTAAATTGAATTAAAAATCAATTTTCTTCATTAAATAAAACCTTTTAAAATGTTTTTAAAATTAAATTTGGTGTTTTTTGACTACATTCTTAAGATTAATTTGACATTATTAATGAGGTTAGTGGGTTACATCTGTCGAGATTTGGTTGGTTCACTTTATGTTTCTTTTGTCTCACAATGTCGATCTCCTTTGTCAACCATTGAATTAAATTTATCAGTGGCCTAGATAGATCTTTGATTGATATATGTTATACCTTGACCTAATAACCTATTATACCTAGTTAGTTTACATGAGATAGTTTATTAATAGTCGTTGGAATCAAAATGTTCGACCTTGTGAGACAGAAGAGAAAGTTCATTAATGGCTATTGGATTCAATGGGTTACACCTGTTCATTTAATGCACCATCACGATGAACCAAATTCAAGCATCTCTAAGTTTGAAGACTTCCCAACATCCCGCAATGGTATAAAGCAATTTAGAGTTTAAATTAATTTATAGAATTTATTTTTGTGATGTTTATTTTTACTAAAAATGGAGAGGAGTTTTTTATTTCAATAATATTTTTTTATTTTTAAATCTCGTTCAAACGAGATGTACATCTCGTTCAAACAAGATTGTCATTTTATTATAAGGGTGTTTCAATGTGTTTTCTAACGTGCTTCGATCGAGGGTGTACTATTTTAGGTCATTTGAAGCCTATTCAAACGATATGCACTTGTCATTCAAATACGATTTGAAAGTCGTTCAAAGGAGCCCGCCACCTTGAAATTAATGAATGTCCTATAAATACCTATTTCATTTTTTATTTCTTTAAGAATTTCGCCAGATTCATTTCTGCATATCTTTTGAAAAAGTTCTTCATTGTTTTGTGTCTCCCAAACATGTTTTTATTCACAACATACATCCTAAAAATAATTTTTGTGAGTCTATTAAAACCCTAGAAAGTTTTGTATCCTTTAATACACCTTTGTGGAGAAGGCATCTACATGGATGACTTGTGATCCCCGAGGGAACTCACTATTGAAGACAAAGGCTAATCGTTGGAACCGAGCGTGGAAGACCTCGTGTGGACTGCTCTGGACTGAGTATTATTCTATAGAGATTTACGAAGATTAGCTCGTTATACTTATGGCGATTATCAAGTAGTCTATAAGTCGACTGCCTTGTAATATTTCTAAAGTGCTGAAAAAAGGTTTTACCCGAAGGTTTTTTGTCCTTAAACTTCACCTTTGCTGAATGCTTAATTTTATTTACGTTTTGAATCACATAGTTGCATATTCTAGGAGTAAAGGATTAACATTTGGTGTGGATTGTCATCTAAATTTAATAAGTTAACACCGTTAGATAATTGCACACTCTCAAATTGGAATATTTATTAAGCATTTTTTTTCGCATTCTCATAGTAGTATTAGTGCCTTCCACTCTTTCAAAGTGATGTCAGAGAAATTGTATTGCTTTCTCAAATTGTTATAAGAGCATTCGTACTGCTTTCACAAATGGGTAACACTAACTTATTGTGTTAGATCCTTTTTAGTGTTTTTTTAGTGATTTTGTTTTTTTTTCTCGATGGATTCTCCTAGTTTTGACGACTTATATCGTTTGAATTTGAAGTTTGCTAATAGAATTGAAATTCTTGAAAAAGAAAATTTTCGTTTTAAATTCTCTATGGATCTTTTGCAAACTGCTCAAACTCAAAGATATTTTTCTTGAGAAACTTATGGAAATGGACCGATATTTTAGAAAATTAGAATTTTCTAAGAAAGAGAGTGATGATAGAGTCCGATTTTTGAAAAAGGAATTAGAGGACTTTAAAAATTGTAGGGTTAATGTTTGTGCCATTAGGGATAGTGTTTTGACTAATAATTTTAAGGCATGAGAGAAGATTTTTAGGGGTGCATTTTCCTTCATTCAAGGGGAGAGATTAAACCTTCTAGTAATGATTGAATATATGAAGAAGGAGTCCCTAAAATTAGAAGAGTCTAATTCTTTATTTGAGTCCAAAATTTTAAAGTTAAGAGATGATTTAAAAGACTCGAGTAGTGTTGGTAGTAATGGTACTGGCTCCCATGTTTCAAATGCTTCGAGTGTCAAAACCAAGACCATTATTTGTTTTACAAGGTCAACCACATCCAAGGACATTAGAAAAGGTCAACCCATAGGTGACATTCCTCAAGTTTACACATGTTCACATTGTGGAAGGAGATGTCACTTTAGAGCGTTTTACTATGACCTTAGAAGAGGTCCTAGGAAGTTTAAGTCTAGTGTTCTTTATGTTCCCGAATCCCGACGCATTAATTACACACCCATTTGGGTTAGGAAATCCATTTTGGTGGAGATAGATATTAGAGTGCTTGATTCTAACATGCTTGCACATGATTCTTCACATGTTATATCTTATGGATGATTCTTGCATGATTTTGTTTGTCATACCCTAGTTATGCTCCATGATATATATTTGTTAGTGTTATGACATTTGTATCTTTTGTATTATATTTTTCTTTTATTGAGTCATATTTGAAAAATATAACAAGATTTTCTTTTTATAAATTTTTTGAAAAAATATAAAAAGATTTTTGATTTTTGTGTATTATAGTTTTACACATTTGGTGTGGCATATTGTTGTGTTTGAGTCGAATTCACTCCGTTCTTTCCATGTGTCTTAACATATGGTTATTACTTTAGATACTTATATTGTTCTTAGTCATGTTTACATAGAGTTGTTTTGAACTTGACTTGATTTATATATTTGAGTTTATATATTCCTCTACACACACATGCACGAGCTTGTTGTATTTTTGCTTCACTGTCTATATTTGAGTTTGGTGAGATGTTCCCCCAATAATTTTGTCATCTACATGTTTATTTCACTAAGGGGGAATTGTGCATGTAAGAACCGTCGCCCGTGAGAGATTTTTTTTATTGAAAAATAATAAGAGTATACAAGGGAAAGGGTCGCGAAAGACAGGTTCACTTTGCGTGAAGTCCACGGTTTAAAAGAGCCTAAGAAAAAAATAAAGGCAATAAAAAGAGAATTTTTTCCAAAAAGGTCCCAACATAGTTTAGTTTGATTGACCATTCAAAAGAAATCAATTCAAACGAAAAGAAAAGAATGATTATGTTTATCTTTTGAGGGAGTTTAGTTGAAGATCAACGGGTTTGCACAATAATTCCTAGTTATGCTTACTTTGTTATGATGCTTTTGATTTGTGGAATCATCAAAATATAGGCTTGCATGCATTGTGCTTATTTTGTTCATTAAGTTCAACTGTATTTGTCACTTGAGGCTAAAGCTTAGTTTGAACTTATTGAACATATTTGAATGTTTGGGTTATAATTCATTTATATCTAGTTCACACCGATTCATTCCATCCCACACATTTAGACACATCGATACTATGCTAGTGTGTAAAGCTTATATATATATATGTTATGTTTTGTAGTCGTTTATACCTATATATGTGTGCCGAATTTTCTTTGACATATTTTGCAAATATTATACATGGTATTGCATATTGTATTTGTGAAATTATTTTTTGAAAAATAAAAAAATATCAAAAAATGATTGTTGTGTTTGCATTTGAGATGATCATTACACATGATTGATTTTTATCTATTGTAATGATATCTTATCTTCTACGTGATGCTTTACTTTAATGTTTATATTTCTACTTCTTTATCTATTTTGGCTAAAAACAAAGGGGGAGAGCAAATTAAAAATTAAGCTTTGATGAGTTTGATTTATGGAGGAGAATTTATTCATGAGTTTTACTTTATCTCAAACTCGATGTGTCATGAGGTATATGATTTTTCTCATATGTGTAGGTACTTAAAGAGGAATTCAAGACATATCAGATGAAGATAAAGTTTGCCAAATGGAAGAAGAAGAAGTTTAAAGACAAAGAGAATTATGCCATTATGTTTTAGGGTTAGGAGGGGTGTTAGGATTTTTGTCATAGGAGACTTTTGATTTTAATTTAGTGTTTGATTATGTTTTCTTGTTTTGTACTGGAATAACCACAAGGGGAGATTTGTAAGAAAAAATTTCTAATATTGTCCGTAGTACATGCCTTTTCATGTTTTAGGGTAGTTTGGCGTATTTCATTACAAATCGTCACACACTGTCACAATGAACGGAACTCAGCATCTTCAAGTTTGAATACTTCCCGACATCCCACAAAGGTATTAAGAAATTTAGAGTTTAAATTAATTTACAGAATTTATTGTTGGCATGTTTATTTGTACCAAAAATAAGTAGGAGTTTTTTTATTTTGATTTTTTTAATTTTAAAATCACATTCAAATGAGATCGATGGTGTACTATTTTAGGTTGTTGAAGGTCATTTGAAGCCTGTTCAAATGAGATTGCTTCTTCGTTGAAACGAAATTTTATTTCATTCAAACGAGATGCACTTATCATTCAAATGAGCCTTAAAAGTCATTCAAACGAGCCCACCATATCAAAATTTGTGAACGTCCTATAAATACCTGTTTAATGTTTGATTTCTTTAAGACTTTTTCCAGATCCGTTTATGCATATCATTTTTGAAAGTTCTTCATTATTTTGTGCTCCAAACACGTTTTGATTCATAGCATACATCCTAAAAATAGTTTTTGTGAATCAGTTTAAAGCCTAGAAAGTTTTGTATCCTTTAATACACCTTTGTGGAGAAGGCGTCTCCATGGGTGACTTGTGATACCCCAAGGAACTCACTACTAAAGAAAAAGGCTAATCTGTGGATATCGAGCATGGAAGGCTAGATGTGGACAGCTCTGGACTGAGTAGTATTCTTTAGAGATTTATGAATAATTTCACGTTATACGTGTGGCGGTTATCTGGTAGTCTATAAGTCGATTGTCTAGTAATTTTTCTAAAGTGCTAGAAAAAGGTTTTACCCGAAAGGGGTTTTTTCCCGTGACTTTAAATTTGTTGAGCGCTTGATTTTTTTTACGTTTTGAATCACCTAGTTTCATGTTATGGGGGTAAAGGATTAGAATTTGGTGTGGATTGTCGTCTGAATTTTTAAGGACAAATTTCCAATTGAGTCAATTTGTAAGTGTTAGCTTCATTTCGAACAAAACTATTTTAGTCATAGGATAGAAGTTCGTGACCTTT
This sequence comes from Sambucus nigra, assembly GCA_949130495.1. Lineage (NCBI taxonomy): Eukaryota > Viridiplantae > Streptophyta > Magnoliopsida > Dipsacales > Adoxaceae > Sambucus > Sambucus nigra. Next base: position 173,176,141 of record OX422210.1, on the reverse strand, counting down.
CGAGCCTATGATATTTGAGTGTAAGCCCTTTTTTCTTTTGAGTGTGTTTTTAAGAATGTCAAAAATAATTTCTTTTTGAAAAAAATCTTTTGCAAATTTTAAATCGCACCAAGTATGTGAACCAATTTTAGTTAAGCCCAATTTTATCTTGTTTAATCATAAACATGCATCTAGGTGATTAAAGCAAGTAAAATAAATAAGTTCACAAAGGTGACACCGAATGTACGAGGAAACCACTAAAGGAAAAAATCTCTGATGGCCAAAGCCAGACAATCACTATGATGTGGTATTACAAAGTACAGACGATAGACTTACTCAATAACTCGATCCCCCCACAAGTCTTGAGGCTCCTCTGATCCTTCCACCACTCTTCCACAGTGCCCGTGCAAAATTCCTTCTACGATACCTGTCCACAGTACACACGTCCACGAATGCCTCAATGTCCGTCGATACATCTTGGCAACGTCTACGATGTTGAACATGAACTCTTTCGCCTATTCACCGCAAAACCCAACATTCAAAGCGATGAAAAAAAACCAATGGTGAAAACCAAGATCTCTATTGCATAAGAATATGAAAGCGCGAATCTTGAAACTCTAAGTAAGTTTTTTTGGTTTGAAAACCTTAGAAAACATGTCCAGAACTCGTATTGTATGTAAACTAAATTTCTAGTTCTACAACTTACGAAGTTCTGAGTGAAACACGCCTTAAACAGAAAATTTAAGTCGACGCATCGTTAGAACGAGGTCATCATGTTCCTCGAATCAAATGTCCATGTCGCTCGAACGAAATGATCATCTCACTTTAATGACCTTGCATTGTCACTCGAACGACTACAAGTGTCGTTTGATCCTTCTAAACACAAGGGAGGGTTAAATATGACCCTAAAGAATCCTTATGTCATAATAAACGAAGTTAAGACTCTTAAAAAATATTTTTTTAATAAAAATATCATCCTAAAAATATTTTTCTAGTCCCTTAAACATTACACATTGATACCTGAGATATCAGAATGCAATGCAGACATTAAACGTGCACCGAATTAAACATGGCATGATAATTTTTTAAAGCTTGAACGTAACTCTTCAATAAACTTTATGTCATAGACTATGCGGAATCGTGACGATAAAAATTCTATCTATGACTCAAAAATAATATTTTTTTCAGGGAATAAGTCAAATACTTATAATGGAATCAATTGGAAAGTGTTTCCTTACAAATTGATTAGGCATAAATTCTTCATATTTATACCCGTAATTTAGAGTCTTTTAACATTCCGTGCAATGTAATTCGAGTTGATTTATCCCATACAATTGCTACAGATATTTTTTAATGAGTTCGTCGAGTTTCAAGTATTTCACATCGATCTTGCAGGTATTTAGTGCATGTGAAGAAAGAAAGAAAGAAAGAAAGAAAGAAAGAAAGAAAGAAAGAAGAAAGAAAGAAGAGAAAAGAAGAAAATTCAAAGGACAAAAGAGTAATTTACATATGGAATTCGGATGAAAAGCCTAAATAAGAGTTGAAAAACTCAAGTCTACGAACACATAGGTAGAAACGTCATCTAAATCCGAGTCCCGAGTCACAAGTTATGAAGATTCGAAGAATGAGAGAAAATTACAAGGAAGAAAGATATTTTTCATAAACCAAATCGAACCCATGAAGAAGAAAAAATACCAATCCGGCGCTGGAAAAACTTTATGTTAATGTAGAACCGAATCGATGGTAATGAAAAACGAATCGGTCCGGTAGTGCAAAAACTTCAAGTAAAAGGCGAACCGAACCGATGTATCTAAACTGGATCGGTTCGGCTGTCGAAACTCAGAACTATTTTCTTCTAAAATTAGAGTTGTGCATGGATCAAATTATTGTAAAAACGTAGTTTTTTTATTCCAACATATTGCCAGACTTCATGGAGTTCTTTACAGAGTTCTTTTAGCATAGTTTAGAGAGAGAATGTAGCGAAGAACTCTAGGAGCTCAAAGTTACAAATTATTGATTTTCAATTCAGATTTCTTCAGTAAAATTTGTTTCTTCTTCTTCTTCTTATTATTATTATTATTTATTGTTTGAATTCATTAATAAGTGATTAGTTTATTTATTCCCAATTGTTCTTAATTTCTCTTTCTCATCTATGTTTAATTTCATGATGGTTTTTATTTCCTGCACAGTAGAAAACATAATTTTAGTTAGTTGCACCATGTTAGGCTAGATTTTTAAGGGTTAGGATCCATGAAACCAACCCGATGTGGTTTGAACGAATAAAAAAATTAGTTCTTTTAATTAAATAAGGAATGAATCGTGTTGTGTAGTGATCACAACTGTCGTAGGTCTTTTTTAACCTCGTTTGCCCTATGTAACCGGGGTGTTTAAGAATGCAATGCGCGTGTTAGCTATTTCGACACCGCTTTATTCTTGCTCTTCATTACGTATGATGCGGGCTAGTACCCTCATATATGTAATGCTTGAGATTAATAAAGACCGGGCTTAATCAATTATATAATTCAAAAGCTAGTTTTATATCCAGTGAACTAGGGTCCGGGGGAGTGTATTCCAACCTATTTTCCAGCATTCATATTTAATAAATTCCAGTAGTTTTACTTTTGCTTACATAGTTTAGTTAGTAGTTCAAATTTAATTTGCATTTAGTTGTTCGAACTCAATCTCCAAATTAATCATCTTTTCGATTCTTTTTCTAGAGTCAATTTAGGGTTAGTCATCTTTCCCACGTTGTCACGAGAGATTTTCCTATTTCCCTAAGGATTCAACCCCGTCTTACCCGGTTATTACTTATGCGACCGGTTTTCATTTGAATCGATATAAGCATGCACTAGAGACACATTTTCAGTCGCGTCAAGTTTTTGGCGCCGTTGTTGGGGAATTAGGTAGACTGTTTGGTTAGGTCGATTTGATCTGAAAATTGATTCCAAAATTTAAAAATCCAAAAAAATTCATGAAATCAAAAATCCAAAAAAAATTTAGAAAATTGAAAAGCAAAAAAATATAACATCTCTCATAGGTCTTTCATGCAAAATTCGCAACAAACTCCTCAATCTACTCCTACACGCATTCACGAGAATCCAATAGTTAAGTACGATCCTAATAGCCTACACACTCCTAACGCACCTCAGTTCTGGGTTCCCTTTCCTACACCTCCAAATTCCATTATAACTCACACTTCTAGGACACCGAGTCAGGATTTCGAGTCACTAGGAGAAAAAGACATATCTGTAATGCTAGTTTTGGTATGGGTGAGGGAGACCTACCATATCGTCCCATAAATAACTCTTATATCCTGAGCGAACTGTCACCCCTGGGTGCATTCTACTTCCATTCAATACAGGAAAGTTCCACTTTCGTAATGGGATGATACAAAGTCTTCCCACGTTTCACAACATGGATTCGGAGAAACCATACCTCCACACCCATGAGTTCGAAGATTCCCGCGACACATTTAGTGATAAAGCTTTCAAGCAAGATGTCATTTGCCTAAAACTCTTTCCTTTTTCCTTAAAGGATAAAGCTAAGACCTGGCTTTAGCCTTTATCACTGAACTCAATTACAACGTGGAAGGATATGCAATCCAAGTTTCTTTTGAAATTCATTCCCCAACATAGAACCAACTCCGTCAAGGCTCAAATTCAAGCCTTTCGACAACAAGATAATGAGTCATTTAATCGGTGTTGGGAACGCTTCCAAGAGTTAGATAATGTTTTCCCACATCATGAATTTGAAAAGCATCACCTTATCTCTTTCTTCCATTAAGGTCTAACTATAATGTCTAAACAACTCGTCCAGACTATGTGTGAAAGACTCTTTTGGGAGTTAGATGCGAATGATGCCGAGGCTCGTCTTAAGTACGTCGTCGAGACTACTCAATCATGGGACACATCCAATCCCAATTCCCAAAACCAGGTCCGATAGGCGTCCACTTCTCCTTCCACATTCGGAATCTGCAATTTGGAAAAGGATGCTGAGTGGAACTATAAGTTTAATCAAATTGCTAAACAAATAGAGGATGTTTGTGAATCCCGAGCAAGAGAAACTATCAGATCGACCAATAAAATAGAAGGTGTGTGCTATTTATGAAGCATTCCATTCAACGAAGGAATGCCTGACGATACCCGCTTACAAAGTAATGTTACACGAGCAAGTGGATGAAATAGGAGGATTTAAGGGTAATTTAAATGCCCCACATGGAAACCCTTACAACCTTTCGTGGAGGAACCATCCTAGTTTTAGCTATGGGAAATAATAGGTTGCATTGAATCCTAATTCACACATTGCCCCACCTCCACCCCCACATCTCCAACAGGCTCCAGAGATTGAAATACATATGCAAGCACCACCTCCCGCATCATATATCACCCCACCGTGGAGAAATATCGAGGATAATTTAAATCAATTCATCCAATCTCAAACCACAACCAATGCTAAGTATGATTGCATGTTCACCAAGATACATGCGAATATCTCTAAGTTGCAAACATCTTTAAATATCCAAGATAAGGGCAAGTTTCTGGCTCAAGGCCAAAGACTTCCTCAAGACCAAGCTAATGTTAGCTCTATCTCCCATGATCATCAAGAGCAATGTTAAGCCGTCACCACTCTATGTGGTGGGCAAGTTGTTTATTTATCACCTCCCCCACACGACATGCCTAAAGACAAGGAGGTTTCACCCGGCACGAAAGAGGCTGAAGATGCCCCCTTGAAAGAGAATGGAAATGATGACACTAGTGAGCCTGAAGTCGTAGTGAAACCACCCACCGCCACACCATTCCCTCAACAGTTGGATCCACCCAAAAGGGGAACCGCACGCAAAGATGTGCTAGATGTCCTTAAGCAAGTAAAGTTGAATGTTCCATTTCTCAATGCCATCCAGCAAATTCTCGCCTATGCCAATGTCATTAAAGATTTATTGATGATTAAAAGATGGCTAAAGGTGAAAAAGAATGTATTTTTAGCACAAAATTTGAGCTCCGTTATACTTAACGACCTCCCACCAAAGTTTAAAGATCCGGGTGCACCCACGCTTTTGTGCATTATTGGGAAAAATCGAATAAAAAAAGCCTTGCTTGATTTAGGGGCAAGTGTCAACATTCTTCCCTACTCCATATATAGGCAACTCGATTTGGGTGACCTTAAACCCATACGAATCACTCTCCAACTAAAGGATCACATAATGAAGATACCTCGAGGGGTTGTCAAGGACGTGATAGTCCAAGTGGACACATTCTACTTCCCGGTAGATTTTGTCATTTGGGACACTTGTCATTTGGGACACGGAGCCCTCCATCCATTCTAGAAATCATGTTCTCGTCATTCTAGGCCACCCATTATTAGCTACGGCTAACACTTTGATCAATACACGCAATGGGCAAATGCAACTTACTTTTGAGAACATGACCCTCAAGACAAACATTTTTAATATTGCTAAACAAGTGGGTGAAGAAGATGAAATTCATGCAGTCGATCTCATAGATGAGATAGTGGAAGAGAACATAGAGGAAACTATAGGTGGGGACGCCTTAGAAACATGCCTTGTGAGGAGTAAGGAGAGCGAGGGTATGTACACCAAGTTTGAGCGAGAGGTAGAGGGGTTAAAAGCCCTATTAAACGAGAGAGCTTCGACTGAGGACTTGAGAGAGATTAATTGGGTTTCTAGATTTGAGGAGTTACCCTCGAGGGAGTCATGCATAATCCCCTTCGAAGAAAAATTTCCCACCCTCGAATTAAAGAAACTACTTGTGGGTACCTATTATTGACCAAGCCCATAAGAGTATCCGGCGAAGCCCAAATAAATGAATCAGGCTCCCAGCCCAAATTATGAGTCTTGAGTAACAGTTAGAGTAAAAGATGTGGCCAAATTTATCCCAAAAAATCTCGAAGAAATATTCATGGGATATAGGGCCAACAGGTTAGTTACCAGCACTTTCCCTTAACTGAATATGTATTATGCCTCTGACCCGTAGCATAGGGGAATGTATCAAAACACCATATCGAGAGTTACTTAATAAAAATAGTAGACCTCTTCGTGGACATAGTGATTGTGATTGTGATTGTGATTGTTTGATGTTCTTTTTTTCTTGGTGATCGTTTTCATTCAATATTATTTGTGTTGTGATTAATGTCACCACACTACCCTCTAATGTAAAATATTCTTATTTGGGAGAGGATGAGACATTTCATGTTGTTGTCTCCTCGAGCCTAGATAAAGAGAAAGAAGGTAAATTACTAGAAATCTTGAGGAAGCACAAAAGTGCTTTTGGTTCGAGCATATCGTATTTTAAAGGTATAAGTCCTTTAACTTGTACCCATAAAATCCACCTTGAGGAGGACTTGAAGCCCTTGAGGGAAATGCAAAGAAGATTGAACCCCACAATGAAAGAGGTAGTGCGAACCAAAATTATTAAGTTATTAGATGCCGAGATCATCTACCCAATCTCGGATAGCAAATGGGTGAGTCCTATCTAAGTCGTCCCGAATAATTCGGGACTGACTGTGGTCGAGAATGCCAAGGGTGAGTTAATTCCCAAACATACCACCACCGGGTGGCTCGTGTGCATTGATTACCGAAAACTCAATGCGGGCACAAGGAAAGATCATATCCCCTTACCATTCATCGATCAAATGCTAGAGCATGTAGTGGAACACCCATATTATTGCTTCCTAGACGGTTATTCCGGATATAACCAAATAGAGGTAGATGTTTTAGACCAAGAGAAGATGACTTTCACATGTCCATTTGACACGTTTGCCGATAAACGGATACCTTTTGGATTGTGCAATGCACCCGCAACTTTTAAAAGGTGTATGCTTAGTCTCTTTAGTGACATGGTTGAAAGAGGCCTTGAAGTTTTCATGGATGATTTTAGCATTTTTGGCCCCTCTTTTGACCTTTGTCTTGCAAATCTTGAGATAGTACTCACCCGGTGTGTGGGAAAGAACTTAGTGCTTAATTGGGAAAAATGCCATATGGTAATTAAAGGAATAGTTCTTGGCCCCATAGTGTCGTCCAAGGTAATCGAAGTAGATAGGGCTAAAATAGATGTCATGGTTGATCTTCCCCTCCCTAAGTCACTAAAGAATGTGCACTCCTTATCGGGCCATATGGGGTTTTATAAACGGTTTATCAAGATTTTAGCTCCATCGCTAGGCCCTTGAGTAACCTCCTTATGAAGGATGCCCCATTTGAGTGGAACGAAGTATGCCAAGGTGCTTTTGATAAATTGAAAAGCATGCTTGTTTTCGCTCCCATCATGCAAGTTCCAGATTGGTCCCTACCATTCGATCTTATGCGTGATGCAAGTGATTATGCGATAGGTACCATTTTGGGCCAAAAAAGGATAAGAAAGCTCATGTCATCTACTATGATAGCTGGACTTTAACCGAACCGCAACTCAATTACTCCACCATAGAGAAAGAATTGCTAGCGGTAGTATTTTCCCTATACAAATTTCTCTTGTACCTTATTAGTTCACCAACCATATGCTTTACCGACCATACGACGTTGAAATATCTCCTTTCTAAGAAAGATGCTAAGTCATGCCTCATAAGGTGGATCCTACTCCTATGAGAGTTTAATCTCTCCATTAAATACAAAAAGGGGGTAGAAAACATCATTGCCGATCATTTGTCCTGGATCTCATCCGACGTGCCTAGTGATACCATACCCATAGACAAGTATTTCTCGGATGAGAAACTATTTTCCACCCCTTCTCTTCCCTGGTTTGCGGACATATTTAACTATCTTGTCACGGGAGTCATCCTTCTCGATTGAGTATCGCAAGAAAAGAAGAGGTTCATTACTTGGTCGCGCATGTTTTTCTATGACAATCCATTTCCATTTCAATATTATGTGGACCAAATCATCCGACGTTGTGTATCGGATGACGAGAATCATAGCGTCATCCATTTATGTCATACGAAAGCGTGTGGAGGCCACTTTTACATGAATAAGACAACCGCTAAGATTCTTCAAAATGAACTCTATTGGCCCACAATCTTCTATGATATGAACTCTTAATATAAATCTTGTGATAGGTGTCAAAGGATGGAAGCTATCACTCGATGAGACATGATTCCATTAACCCCTATACTCATCATCGAAATATTTGATTGTTGGGGTATTGAATTCATGGGCCCTTTCCCTCCGTCCTTTGGCTTCCTATACATCCTTGTTGCGGTAGATTACGTGTCTAAATAGGTAGAGGCTATAGCTACCAACATTAATGACAATAAAGTGGTGACTAAGTTCTTTTAAGAACACATACTTTCTCGCTTCGGTGCTCCGAAGGAAATAATTAGTGATAACGGTAAGCATGTTTGTAATATGTCATTTCAAAAGCTTGTGAGAAAGTATGGAGTTGTTCAGAAGGTCGGAACAACTTATCACCCTCAAACGAGTGTGCCAGCCGAGATAAAGAATTCTGAAATCAAGAACATTCTCGAAAAAAATGTAGATCCTAATTGAAAATATTGGTCCCTTATATTTAAAGATGCGCTATGGGATTATAGAACCGTATACCAGAACCACCTCGGGATGTCCCCATTTTTCTTTCTCTATGGAAAGCCATGCCATCTCCCCATGGAGATAGAGCACAAAGCTTATTGGGAAATTAAGAGATTTAATTATAGTTTGGGTAAAGTTGGTGAAGCTCGCAAGCTTCAATTGAAAGAGTTGGAAGAGATGCGCAATGATGCGTACAAGAACGCTAAGATTTCCAAAGAACGGATGAAACTTTCACATGATAAGATGATCTGACACAAGGAGTTTCATTCGGGAGAAAATTTGCTTCTCTATAACTCTAGGCTACATTTATTTCCTGAAAAATTAAGGTCAAGATGGATTGGCCCATTCGTTATGAGAAATGTATTCCCCCACGGATTGGTGGAATTGGAAGATCCACAGGGGGAAATACATTTAAAGTTAGCAAACAACGCTTAAAGCCATATCTTGAGGCATATGTGGAAGAAGCTAACACGGTCTGTTGTCGAACCCCGTTTACGGGGTTGAGTGAGCTGTAACGAATAGGTCGTCGTACCCCCGATGTGTCTGTGGTGACTTTTGTGTACACTATTTAGAGATAGGATAGGGTCGATAGGAGTCTATAAGAGGATAGGAGTTCAAACATGCGTTTCTTGAGGGCATGGACAGTTTCGTGGGAGTACCTTTTCTGGAATAATTGTGGGAGTGTTAAAAAATCTAGAATGAAAGAATCCATGTTTAGAAAAGGAGAGGAGAGTTTTTGTACAAGGCAAACCGAACCGATACCCCTGGACTGGATCTGTTTGGTTTGGGAAAATGTGAAATAAAAAAAAGGGGAACTGGACCGGTTCTCCCTTGGAACCCGTACCGGTTCACCCTATGCAAATTTATGTCCCTTCCCTAGGTGCTTCCCCCCTTCCCCCAATTTCTTCATTTCCCTCCTATTCTGATTTTTTCCTCCACTCTCCCCCCATTTTCCCTCCATTCTTACCCTTTTTCCCTCCAAATACATCCCCCCTCCACCCACACCACCTATAAATTCACACCCTATCCCACCCCCTTCTCCAAACTTTAGCCACATCCCTCCCATACTCTCTCTCTCTCTCTCTCTCTCTCTCTCTCTCTCTCTCTCTCTCTCTCTCTCTCTCTCTCATATTCTAGTAGCACCAAGATTTTCCATGACCAACCGAGCTCTCCCCGCCAAATACACCTCCATCGAAGTCCTCCTCGATGGTAACGAGGAATTCTGTTCTTGCATAGAACGAATATGGTGTGAGCATTTTTTAGCTCCTACCAAGATTCCATATTGAGCAACTAGTTAAATGGAATGAACTACCCCCACCCTCACCAACCTTTTCCTCCCAAGGGGGTGGTGCATGTTTCTCAACGAGCCCCACAATGTGGCATGGGTAGAGGAGGTTCGGTATTTCTATGGCTCTCTCATCCGCACGGGCGAGTTTGAGGCCCAAGCTTTTGTTGACGGCCGTCCCATCCCCTTATCCTAGTATTTTGTCCCGGAAGCTTGCCGCCAAGGGAGTTCCTGTTACGACCCCATCCCAAATGTTACCAAATGTTTCAACCCGGTAACAACACAAATAGAAAATCATGATATCTGAAACAACGCCTTATATAGGGCACACCAGCGATAAACCAGCTGGGAAGGTACCACCCAAATATTTTCACCTGGTAGTCAAGGCCAACATAGTAAACGAGTTTCCATAGGCCGAATTAAAATTTTCAGAATTCAAATCAGATGTTTATATTGAGATATATATAACAAACGACGGAATCATCAGTATCAGATGAATTTTGAGGATAAAACATTTCACAAAATAGATATAGTTTGTATAATATCATATAATTAAAATATTCAAGGAATCGCATAGAACAGAAATCCGAAGTTACAGATACAGAGTCTTGGATCGCTCGTTAATCTTAAGACGAAACTTCTTCTTTAACTTCCTCACACTTTATTTTTTTATATTTGGAATGGATTTCATGTAGGAACTGATCCTAAGGCTTATACTTATATTTTTCGAAAGTTATTAGGGTGTTGACATGTGTCCTCATGACTAAGTGCTTATTTTGGTGAGTCAACGTTTGACGTGTCGCGCAACGGGACTATCTTGTAATCCTTATTCACCAAACGGCGACACGTATTTTATCTTCTTCTAAATGGATGACACATGTTTTATCCTTATTTATATGGATAACACGTGTAAAGTGTGGTGGCAAAAATACAGCAGGAGGTGTTAAGCACGAGGTGTCAAGTTATTAAGGGTATAAGGGTCATTTTACATATGAAGGGTATTTTAGTACTTTTACACCATACATTTTCATTATTTCTTAGGGGTCCTTGAAAATATTTTATTTACAAAATGGTCCTTTTATATTTTCATTTTAGTCCCTAAAGCTTTCATTATTTCAAAATCAAGTCCCTAAAGTTTCATAAATTTATATTTTCTACCCCATAACTTATCATTTAGCTTAGGATATGCCATAAGACTTTTATTTAATCAATTTTGATGAAAAGGGAGGTTATTTAAGAGTGTTTAAATCGTACAAACCAACCTCCCTTTCAACAAATCAAAATATTACACATGGTGTGGTAATAAGACAAAATATGACTTAAAGGATGGACAGATTTGCCATTATTCCGTAATTTTGGTAGAACTTCTTGATCGAACCTCCGTTTAACACACCATTTGTTTTGTTACAAACCTAATTCATATATCTACAACTTTTTATTTTTTGCCTTAAGTCATTTGTGATTAGGCATAAATTCTTCCCAATTTATCCCCTAATTTCGGTACTTTAATCACCTCGAACAACGTAATTGGATTGGCTTTATCTCATAATCTTGCTATTGACTTATCCTAACAAGTACACCGAGTTTCTGGTATTTCGTTATGATTTTACAGATATCTAATGTCAAGAAATGGAAGAAGGAAACCGGAAGAATAGAAAAGTCAACAAGAAAAGTCAAAAGGGCAAAAGAGTCATTTCTACCCAGAATCCGGATGAGGTACCTGAAGAGAAGTTGAAGGTATCATCCTCACAAGCACCTAGGAAGAAACGGAACCTCAATCGGATACCCGGAGCAAAAGATATGGGCAGTCAAAGTCTGAGAGAAAAATCAAATAGGCAGACCGGTCCGCCCTCAACCCGGACCGGTCAGCTGTACAAACTCCAGAGGACTGCGAACCGAAGGCAAACCGAAGAGAACAAAAAATAAAAGAACCGATCCGCCCCGGATCGGTCCACCTGGAAAATAAAAGAACCGATCCGCTTTAGAGGCAGACCGATCCGCCTAAGGGCCGGACCGGTCCGCCCATCGAGATTTGTTTTCTGATTCTCCTCTAAAGACTCCGACTTATACTCAACTTCTTGGAATTTCATGTAGGGTATAAAAACCCGAATTATTTTCGTTGTAAAGTAGGCTAGAAGGTGGGGAGTTAATTTTAATTTCTCATTTTCTTCCACAAACCCTAGTTGTAGATAGAATTTCCAGTTTTTATTCAAGGATTGAAGGTTTATTCCAAGTTTGTGTGATCACCAATTTTATCTATTGCTGCGATTGTTCCTTGGGTAATTTTAGTAAGTTGTTTCTTCTTTGTGATTCTATTTTACAGTATTTTATCCATTGTCTTTAGATTAATCATGCATTCTTGCATGTTAAACATTGTTTTCATCATTTTCGGTATGTCCGGCTAGATTTCCAAGGCCGGGTTACATGAACCCAACCTGATGTGGTCATTGCACGTATAAAGTTAATCCTCTGAATTTAGTAATTAATGTTGACCGTATTGCGTAAGGATACAACAATTGTAGGTCTAAATATCTCGTTTGCCCCTGGGTAACCGGGATGATTGAGAATACAATTCGAGTGTCGTTATCGTGATACTGATTTACTCATCCTTTAATTAAGTATGACGCGGGCTTGAACCTCGTATACGTAATGCTTGGGAGTACTAAATTCTGGGTCAAATTAATTAGATAAATTTACGATTAATATTATATTGCAATACACTAGGGTTGGGGGATTGTATTCCCGTCCTATTTTTTCATCATCTCATTTAAAAGTTCAATTCAATCCTTCATTCTTAATCTAGGTCATTTAGTTAGCTGCATTTTTCACCATACTTTCATAATTGCATTTAGTGTAATCGAATCCCAAAAACCAAATCAATCTTTTCTTTTCTTTTTAGAGTCATTGTTAGGATTCCTCCGTCTTATTCCGTCGTCACAACTTCGTTGTCCTTTTTCCCTGAGGATCGATACCCGACTTGTCGGATTATTACTTGAACGACAGGCTTGCACTTGAGCCTAGAGAGTACACACTTTAGAGACACATTCTGAGTCGTGTCAAGTTTTTGGCGCCGTTGACGGGGAATTAGGTAGACTTAGGATTAGATCGAGTCAATCCAAAGCTTTGACCAAAAATTCAAAAATCCAAAAAAATTCACCACCATCTCTCACAAACTTAATGCAAAATTCTGAAACCACTCCCACACCCCATAATACTCCAACCAGCATTCACGAAAATCCACTTGTTGAGTATAATCCTGATAGTCCCCACACTCCATAAGCCCCACAATTCTGGATCCCACCTCCCACACCGTCACACTCACTCTCTAGCAACACTCCCTTCTCCTTCGTAGGACACACGTCGTGCACACCCAGTGTGAGCACCGAATCGTCGAGTGAGAGAGAGATGTCGCATCAAAGTAATGCAACTACCGGTGAGGAAGAGCCTTCGTACCGCCCGTTGAGAGAATTCTTATATCCCGAGCGCACTGTCACTCCGGGATGCATTATACTCCCGTATAATGCCGGGCAGTTCCGATTCAAAAATGGGATGATCCAGATGATACCACACTATCACGGTATGGATTCAGAAAAGTCATACCTGCATATACAGGAATTTGAGGACGTGTGTGATACCCTCAACGATCAAACTTGCACACAGGAGGTGATTCGCCTCAAACTCTTCCCGTTCTCGTTAAAAGATAAAGCTAAGACCTGGCTATGGTCTTTACCTCCGAGCTCGATTCCATCTTGGAACGAGTTACAATCCAGATTTCTCAAGAAGTTCTTTCCACCACATCGAACAATCTCCATAAAGGCTCAGATTCAATCGTTCAGGCAATTGGATAATGAGCCATTCCATCGATGTTTTGAGCGTTTCAATGAGTTAACTGCTTCATGTCCCCATCATGGATTTGATACAGCCCAAATCAGTTCCTTCCTCTATAATGGGTTGAATCTTAACTCCAAGCAACTCATTGAAACCATGGGTAGTGGTCCGTTTATCGAGCTAGATTGCCACGATGCTGAGCTTCACCTGAGGTATGTCGCCGAGACTACCCAATCTTGGGATATTTCTGATCCTAATGCTCAGAATCGAATTCGTCAAGCAACCACCACTCCATCGGCATCCGGCCTACACCATGTAGATAAGACCTCTATGTCGGACTGTCGATTGGACTCCCTTGAGAAAGGATTTCGAGATTTATGCGAGGTAGTTGGATCTATCAAGAATCCCGTCGAAAAGGTGTGTGCGATTTGTGAGGCGGGACATTCAACTGAGGAATGCCCGACGATACCCACCTGCAAAGTAATGTTGCAGGAGCAAGTTAGTGGTATAGGAGGCTTTAAGGGTAATTTCGGTGCCCCGCATGGGAATTCATACAACCCTTCGTGGAAAAATCATCCCGGATTTAGCTACGGGCAACAACATGCCGCAATGAACCCTTCTTCGCATGTTGCCCCTCCTCCTCCACAACAATTTCAACAAGCTCCACACATGCAAAGTCATGTGCAAGCACCGCCACCCCATGGAAGTTATATCCCGCCACAGCGGAGAACTCTCGAGGATACGATGAATCAATTCATCACTAGCCAGGCCGCAACCAATGCCAAATATGATCGTCTAATTGTCGACATAAATGCAAACCTGTCCAAAATTCAATCCTCGTTGAGCGACCAAGAAAAGGGCAAGTTTCTTGCCCAGGGCCAAAGACCTCCCCAAGGTCAAACTAGTGTTAGCTCCACTTCTACTGATCATCAGGAGCAATGTCAAGCTGTGACCACTCTTCGTAGTGGGAGAGTCGTTGATTTATCACCTCCCCCACACGACACAACCAAAGATAAGGTGATTTCGCCTGGCACGAAAGAGGCCGAAGATGTCACCTCAAATGAGAGTGATAAAGATGACACTAGTGAGCCCGAGGTAGTTGTGAAACCACCCTCCGCGGCACCGTTTCCTCAAAGGTTGATTCCTTCCCAGAAAGGAAACCCACGTGATGACGTGCTAGAAATACTAAAGCAGGTAAAGCTGAATTTACCATTCCTCGATGCCATCAAACAAATTCCAGCTTATGCAAAAGTCATTAAAGATTTGTTGACGGTAAAAAGGAAGATGAAAGTAAAGAAGAATGTCTTCCTAGCACAAAACGTGAGCTCCATCCTACTCAATGAGCTCCCTCCTAAATTCAAAGATCCCGGTGCACCCACCATTTCCTGCATCATTAGAGAGAACAAAATTGAAAAAGCCTTACTAGACTTGGGAGCAAGTGTCAATATCCTCCCTTACTCCATTTATAGGCAACTTGATTTGGGCGACCTCAAGCCCACAAGAATCACTCTCCAACTAGCGGATCGAACTGTGAAGGTCCCACGAGGTGTAGTAGAGGACGTGATCGTTCAAGTTGACACTTTCTACTTCTCGGTAGATTTTGTCATTTGGGACACGGAGCCCTCCTTAATCTCGACCAATCATGTTCCCATCATTCTCAGGCGCCCATTCTTAGCGACAGCTAACGCTATTATTAACACAAGGAATGGGCGAATGCAGCTCACTTTTGGGAATATGACATTGGAGACCAACATCTTCAATATAGCCCAACATACGAGAGAGGAAGATGATATTCACGCGGTGAGTCTCATAGATGAGATAGTAGAGGAGTACATTGAGGAGAATTGCTGTGGCGATGCCTTAGGATCCTATCTGGTTTCGAGCAATGAGAGTGAGGGGACGTATACTGAGTATGAGAGGGAGATTGGGGAATTAAGAGAGTTACTCGATGAGAGAGCGTCGGACGAGGACGCGAGAGATGTGAATTGGGTTTCTAGATTCGAGGAGTTACCACCACGGGATACACGCGTTGTTCCCTCCGACGAGAAGTTTCCAACTCTTGAATTAAAGAAACTCCCCTCCCATATCAAATATGCATACTTAGGAGAGGATGAGACATTTCATGTTGTTATCTCCTCTAGCCTAGACGACGAGCAGGAGGGTAAGTTGTTAAAAATTTTGAGGAAGCACCTAAGTGCTTTTGGTTGGTGTATAGCTGATTTGAAGGGTATAAGTCCTCTGATTTGCACCCACAAGATTCACCTTGAAGAGGATGTCAAACCCTCTAGAGAAATGCAAAGAAGACTGAACCCCAACATGAAAGAAGTTGTGAGAATCGAGATCATTAAACTATTAGATGTCGGGATTATCTACCCAATCTCGGATAGCAAATGGGTGAGTCCTATTCAAGTCGTCCCGAAGAAGTCGGGTATGACTGTGATTTATAATGCTAAGGGAGAGCTTGTTCCCCAACGCACCACCACCGGTTGGCGTGTTTGCATTGATTACCGGAAACTCAATGTGGGAACAAGAAAAGATCATTTCCCCTTGCCATTCATTGATCAAATGCTTGAGAGAGTTGCGGGCCACCCATATTATTTCTTCCTTGATGGTTATTCCAGATATAACCAGATTGAGGTAGATGTACTTGACCAAGAGAAGACGACGTTCACTTGTCCTTTTGGTACGTTTGCCTATAAACGTATGCCATTCGGCTTGTGTAATGCACCCGCGACTTTTCAACGGTGCATGTTGAGCTTATTTAGTGACATGGTCGAAAGAGGACTCGAGGTGTTCATGGACGATTTCAGCGTTTTTGGCACCTCTTTCGATCTTTGTCTAGAAAAATTGGAACAAGTACTTGCTAGGTGTGTGGAGAAGAACTTAGTGCTGAATTGGGAGAAGTGCCATTTCATGGTCACTGAAGGAATAGTTCTTGGCCACATAGTATCATCTAAAGGCATAGAGGTTGATAGGGCTAAGATAGATGTCATAGTTGACCTTCCCCCACCGAGATCGCTTAAAGACGTGCGCTCATTTTTGGGTCACGCCGGGTTTTATCGCAGGTTCATTAAGGACTTTAGCGCTATCGCTAGACCCTTAAGCAACCTTCTCATGAAGGACAACCCGTTTAAGTGGACCGAGGCATGCCAAAGCTCCTTTGACAAATTAAAGAACATGCTCGTGTCCGCTCCCATCATGCAAGTTCCGGATTGGTCTTTACCATTCGAACTCATGTGTGATGCAAGCGATTACGCGATTGGGGCCATTTTGGGCCAACGTCAAGATAAACAAGCTCATATCATCTACTACGCTAGCCGGACCCTTACCGGACCTCAACTAAACTACTCTACCACAGAGAAGGAGTTGCTAGCAGTAGTCTTTGCCCTTGATAAGTTCAGATCGTATCTCATTGGTTCTCCTATAATTGTCTTCACCGACCACGCGGCTTTAAAGTATCTACTTGCGAAGAAAGACGCCAAGCCGCGCCTCATAAGGTGGATCCTACTCCTACAAGAGTTCAATCTCTCTATCAAGGATAAGAAAGGAGTAGAAAACGTCGTTGCCGACCATTTGTCTCGGCTTTCGTCCGATGTACCTAGTGATCCCATACCCATAGACGAGTATTTTCCGGATGAGCAACTCTTTGCTACTTCTTCATATCCCTGGTTTGCGGACATAGTGAACTATCTTGTCACGGGAGCCGTCCCTCCCGATTTGACACCGCAAGATAATAAGAGGTTTCTTACTTGGTCACGCATGTTCTTCTACGATGATCCCTTACTCTTTAAATACTGCGCCGACCAAATCATCCGACGATGTGTACCGGATGACGAGATTCCAAAGGTCATCCAGTTTTGTCATTCAGAAGCATATGGAGGTCACTTCTCAGAGAAAAAGACGGCCGCTAAAATTCTGCAATGCGGCCTCTATTGGCCCACAATCTTCCGGGATGCAAATGACGCTTGCAAGTCATGCAATAGGTGCCAACGAATGGGAGCCATCTCTCGCCGCGACATGATGCCCCTTACCCCCATACTCATGATTGAGATATTCGATTGTTGGGGTATTGACTTCATGGGTCCCTTCCCCCCATCCTTTGGTTTCCTATACATCCTAGTCACGGTAGACTACGTCTCTAAATGGGTAGAAGCTATAGCTACTAAGACTAATGACAGTAAGGTGGTGATAAAGTTCCTACAGGAACACATACTTTCTCGCTTCGGCGCACCGAAAGCAATAATTAGCGACAATGGCACGCACTTTCGCAATAGGCCATTTGAGAAGCTCATGAGAAAGTATGGCGCCGTACACAAGGTTGGAACGACGTATCACCCACAAGCAAATGGGTAGGACGAACTAGCGAATCGTGAGATCAAGAACATTCTCGAGAAGACCGTCAATCCTAACCGGAAAGATTGGTCAATTCGACTGAACGATTCGTTATGGGCCTATCGCACCGCATACAAAAATCAGCTTGGCATGTCCCCTTTCCGCTTCGTGTATGGCAAGCCTTGCCATCTCCCCGTGGAGTTAGAACACAAAGCGTATTGGGCAATTAAAGAGCTCAATTATGCCATGGATAAAGCCGATGAAGCTCGCAAGCTTCAAATAAATGAGTTAGAGGAGATACGCAATGATGCGTATGAGAATGCTAAAATTGCTAAAGAAAGGATGAAACTCGCTCACGATAGCATCATTCGACGCAAAGAGTTTCTTCCCGGGCAAAAAGTTCTTCTCTACAACTCTCGGCTTCATCTCTTTCCGGGCAAGTTGCGGTCGCGATGGTCTGGCCCGTTTGTTGTCAAGAATGTTTTCCCCCACGGAGCTGTCGAATTAGAAGATTTAAAAGGGGGAAATACATTCAAAGTGAATGGACAACGCCTAAAGCCATATCTTGAGGCGTGCGAAGAAGAAGTCGACACCGTTTGGTTGTCGGACCCCGTTTACGGGGTAGAGTGAACTGTTTCCGTTAGGTCGTCGCACCCCCGACGCGTATGGGGTGAGAGTCGTGTGTGTCGTGTGCGTTAGTGAGTGTCGTAAGATTTTGGTACATTCAGGATTAGCATGTGCAGGTTCGAGATTTTGGGCAATTCGGGTGACCGGTGATATTGAGAGGTCCTTAGTCTATATTTGGAGAGGAGCGCGTTTTAAAAAGTGCAATATTTCGAGGAAGAGAGGTTGAAATCCAGTTTCGGGAAATTCCAGCCTAAAATCCCCAAGCCGGACCGGTTCCTTTAATTTAAGGCCGGACCGGTCCGCCCCGGACCGGTTCCTTTAATTTTAAGCCGGACCGGTCCGCCTGTCGAATTTTCTGGAAATTAAAGGACCGGACCGGTCCGCCCCTGGACCGAACCGGTCCGCCTTCTGCAGATTCGTTGAATCTCTTCCCCCCATTCACCCCCCCCCCCTTCCCCCCAATCACCATCCTTCCCTCCCATTCGGTTCTCCACTTCCCCATACACCTTTTCCCTCCAAAAACCTTTCCCTCCAACCACCCTTTCCCTCCAAATCCCTTCCCCCTCCACTATAAATTCAACCCTACCCCCTCCCCTTCTCTTCACACCTCAAACACCACTTCTCTTCCCTCTCTCTCCAGATTTCTTAAGTTCCTTCTCTCTGCCTAGTCTCCATGGCCCCCCGTGCTGCTCCCACCAAATACGCATCCACCGACATCCTACACTCCGGGAGCAACGAGTTCCGCTCCCGCCAAGAGGAGCGATGGTGCACCAACTTTTTCGGGTCAAACCGCAAACTCCATATGGAGCGCGCGGTTCAATGGACCGCGCTGCCCAATTCTGTCACAGCACTATTTATGGCCCGGGGGTGGTGTCGTTTACTCAACGAACCCCATGACGCCGTGTGGGCTTCCGAGGTCCGGTTATTCTATGGCACGCTTGTGCGGACGGACCAATTTGAGGCCCAAGCTTACGTTGATGGAACGGTCGTTCCTTTTTCCTTTGCCCTCCTCACGGCCAAATTGGCCACCTTTGGTGTCCCGGACCCCCAAGACTTCACATATCCTAGGAACGTTCCTCCAGTCGCTAAGGACGTCATCATGGAGCGCATTGCTCCAAATGTGGCTTGGGCGGGTCAAACTGTCGCGGTTGGATGACTCAATGAAACGGCGCACCTCACTTTCCAAATCGTATGCGCCAACATTCTTCAAACGTCCAACGATTCCGCCATGAGGCCTCGGCAAGCCACCTTGACCTACCATCTCTTCGATCCCCAAACCTCCATCCATTTAGCCCGTACATTGTATGCCTACATCATCGCCGCTTCTTTGGATGAGAAGGGTACCGCCCCTTTGCCCTATGCCCGGTTGATCACGTCTATACTCCAAGACGCCGGCATTGAGGCCCCTGCCGACCGCACCCGGCTTCCCGGTCCCTTTGGACAGGGCACTCGCACTAAGAGTGCCAAACAACTCGCCATAATCCGGGCACGGCGGGGGCACGATAGCGAGGAAGAGGCTGCCTCGGATGAGAGCGAGGAGGAGGAGGCCACCGAAGCGGACGTTGAGATGGGTGACGTCGCCGCCGACGACGAGTCGGCGGACGAGGAGGACGACCCGAACTTTGAGTGGGCGAGTACCGATATCTCGACCCGGTTGTTCACCCTTGAGACCCGATTCAAGAACTTTGAGAACAAGTTCGACACCTTTGTGATAGACTACCAACGAGATCAGAATCGGGCGGCTCGAAGGCAAGCAGATATCTACCGAGGCCTAGGGGATCCTTATGAGCCACTCCCATCACATTTTCATGATCCCTATGGCCCCGACGCGCCCAGCTCTTCCCATTTCCCTCCCCCGTGATGTTTTGCTGCTTATGGACTGTTTTGATGTATTTATTCTCACATCCTACATATGCTGTATTCCTGTTTGTACCAGAGTCCTATGATATATAAAGTTGCATTTTTCTATATTTGTTTGTTTTAATTATTGCACTTATTATTTTGCCTTATTTAGATTTTAGTCCTTTTTTCTTGAGGACAATGCAAAAGTCTAAGTTAGGGGGGGTCACAAGTGCATATTTCTAAAACTTCACAAATTTTCAAAAATGCCCAAAATTTCAAAAAAAATCATAAAATTTTGAAAAAGCCAAAAATATTTTTGTTCAAAATAAATAAAAATTGGAATTCAAATTTTTCAAAAATATCATTAAAAGTCGAATTGGAGTCTCAAATTGTAAACATCCAACATACACAAAGCCGAAATTGACCAAAGATGGAAATTGTGTGAAAATTGACGACTTAACGAATAAATGTGGACATTAACAAACCCGGTGAGATTCGAGCCTATCATTTTTGCGAGATTTTAAATCAATCCGAGTTAATTGTTAACTCAAAGTTCTTTTTAGCGCTTAATAAGTTGTCAAGGATCACAATTCTTTCATTTGATCGGTTTTAAAAAATGCGTGCAATGTTGCCTTGAAAATCGTGCCAAATTAGTTTCTAAACTTAAATTCACCTCGAAACGCATATGGTAACGCAATTGACATTTTGGACAATGAAGTAGGCCCTCGTTTGTCACCCAAAAATATTGGCCAGAAAAAGTAGCGAAAAATTACCCTTTGCAACCCAAATTGAGCCGAATAATTTTTCCTTTCGTTTGACAACCCGAAAAACCCAAAATGGCCCGAAATTGTGAAAGTTGAAAAATCCCAGAATTTGAGTCCGAAGAGTGCATAAAAAGGGGCAAGAAAAAAAAATATGCTCAACAAAAATAGAGAAAAAGAAGAAAAAATGAGCAATAGCCCAGAAAAAGCACCAATGGACATCATAAATAACTTTTCCAATTCCAACCTTCCCTACCATTTTCATTTTACCCAATACACCTTTAACCCGAAAAAGTCCTAACCGAGTCTAAAGTGTAGAATTGATTACCGTGTGGAGAGTTAATACACCAAAAGAAATAATATAAGAAGCTAAATGCGCGAAATAGAGGCAATGTCCCGTTTTTAAAAACCGTAATCCATTGATGAGATCCTTTCACCATGAAATTTCCGTCTTTCTAATCGTATGCGTGATTTTGCGTCCATTATATTTACTCTTATTATCACGCATACCGAGAGAAAAAGCCATATTCCGAGTAGTTCGTTTGAGAGAGCTTCCCGTGAGAATTTGAAATCAAAACTAATTTTCGGATAAGTAACGTAATGATTAATCAGTGAAAATTGGCGGTTATATTTCTGGCTTCGCACACACGCACTACAGTTTGAGACTTGTAGACATGACTTAATGATGACTATTTTCTGGAAAAGTTTGAATTATACAATTTTTGATTATTTTGAAGTTCTTTGAGTCGAATTTTGTGGGTATATTCTCTGCAAACCCTCACGAGACACAACTCGTCCCACTAGGGTAACCTAGGGGTTTAAAGGCTTGTTGCATACGCTAAATGCAATCGCGTGCCCGCGAAAGAGGTAATTTATCCCAATAAAATGCTTTTCAAAAGTTGAGCCTTGCTAGAATTCTTTTACATTGCTCGAGACGCGCAAAGTTCTAAGTTAGGGGGGTTTGATTAGGCATAAATTCTTCCCAATTTATCCCCTAATTTCGGTACTTTAATCACCTCGAACAACGTAATTGGATTGACTTTATCTCATAATCTTGCTATTGACTTATCCTAACAAGTACACCGAGTTTCTAGTATTTCGTTATGATTTTACAGATATCTAATGTCAAGAAATGGAAGAAGGAAACCGGAAGAATAGAAAAGTCAACAAGAAAAGTCAAAAGGGCAAAAGAGTCATTTCTACCCAGAATCCGGATGAGGTACCTAAAGAGAAGTTGAAGGTATCATCCTCACAAGCACCTAGGAAGAAACGGTACCTCAATCGGATACCCGGAGCAAAAGATATGGGCAGTCAAAGTCTGAGAAAAAAGTCAAATAGGCAGACCGGTCCGCCCTCAACCCAGACCGGTCCGCTGTACAAACTCCAGAGGACTGCGAACCGAAGGCAAACCGAAGAGCACAAAAAATAAAAGAACCGATCCGCCCCGGACCGGTCCACCTGGAAAATAAAAGAACCGATTCGCCTAAGGGCCGGACCGGTCCGCCCATTGAGATTTGTTTTCTGATTCTCCTCTAAAGACTCCGACTTATACTCAACTTCTTGGAATTTCATGTAGGGTATAAAAACCCGAATTATTTTCGTTGTAAAGTAGGCTAGAATGTGGGGAGTTAATTTTAATTTCTCATTTTCTTCCACAAACCCTAGTTGTAGATAGAATTTCCAGTTTTTATTCAAGGATTGAAGGTTTATTCCAAGTTTGTGTGATCACCAATTTTATCTATTGCTGCGATTGTTCCTTGGGTAATTTTAGTAAGTTGTTTCTTCTTTGTGATTCTATTTTACAGTATTCTATCCATTGTCTTTAGATTAATCATGAATTCTTGCATGTTAAACATTGTTTTCATCATTTTCGGTATGTCCGGCTAGATTTCCAAGGCCGAGTTACATGAACCCAACCTGATGTGGTCATTGCACGTATAAAGTTAATCCTCTGAATTTAGTAATTAATTTTGACCGTATTGCGTAGGGATACAACAATTGTAGGTCTAAATATCTCGTTTGCCCCTGGGTAACCGGGATGATTGAGAATACAATTCGAGTGTCGTTATCGTGATACTGATTTACTCATCCTTTGATTAAGTATGACGCGGGCTTGAACCTCGTATACGTAATGCTTGGGAGTACTAAATTCTGGGTCAAATTAATTAGATAAATTTACGATTAATATTATATTGCAATACACTAGGGTTGGGGGATTGTATTCCCGTCCTATTTTTTCATCATCTCATTTAAAAGTTCAATTCAATCCTTCGTTCTTAATCTAGGTCATTTAGTTAGCTGCATTTTTCACCATACTTTCATAATTGCATTTAGTGTAATCGAATCCCAAAAACCAAATCAATCTTTTCTTTTCTTTTTAGAGTCATTGTTAGGATTCCTCCGTCTTATTCCGTCGTCACAACTTCGTTGTCCTTTTTCCCTGAGGATCGATACCCGACTTGTCGGATTATTACTTGAACGACAGGCTTGCACTTGAGCCTAGAGAGTACACACTTTAGAGACACATTCTAAGTCGTGTCAGTTTGTTATATTATAATGGTCAAAACTAGTCTCTAATGTGAACATTCCTACCGAAACTTTAAAATTTTATGTTTGTAACTAATTGATATTTCATGGTTTATAAAGGGAGGATTAGACTAAAATAATAAATTAACATTATCCATATCACATATGAAATAATAAAATATTTAAAACTATATATGAACATATTAAAGTGGGGTCACTACATCCTACCCTCCTTATAAAAAGTTTGGTCCCCAAACTTGACTTACATTAATTTCCAAACAAGTAGGGATATTTCTCCTTTATTTAATCTTCCCGCTCCCATGTTACTTTTTCAATGGAATGATTACACCATAACACTTTGACCAATGTAATTACCTTGGTTCGTAATATTTGATCAAATTTCTATCGGATGCTCAATGTATGAAAAATCTTCTCTAACTTGAAGAGGTTCATGACTTAGGATATGCTTTGGATTTGGGATGTATTTCTTCATCATTGACACATGAAACACATTATGAACACTAGAGATTTCAGTACATAAGGCTATTATATACGCAACAACTCCTATCCTTTCAAGGATTTCAAAAGGTCCTATGTATCTTGGACTCAATTTCCCTTTCTTCCCAAATCAAATTACTCCCTTTGCTGGCGATACTCGCAAGAACACATAATATCCTCCTTGGAATTCCAACTCTCGTCGATGATTGTCAACATAAATCTTTTGACGTCTTTGAGCAATTCGAAGTCGGTCTTGTATCAATTTCACTTTATTTGTTGTGATCTGTATCAATTCTGGTCCCAATAATTTTCTTTCTCCAACTTCTACCTAACATGTAGGGGAACGACACCTTCTTCCATAGAGTGCCTCATATGGTTCCATTTGAATACTTTCTTAATAACTATTATTATATGCAAATTCCACTAACGATAAATGATCATCCCAATTCCCCTTCAGATCAAGTACACATGCCCTAAGCATATCCTTTAAGGTTTGAATGGTTCTCTCAGATTGTCCATTTGTTTGAGGATGAAAATAGTGCTGAAATTCAATTGTGTTCCCATGGATGCTTGTAGGCTTTTCTAAAAGCGAGACACAAATCTAGGGTCACGATCAGAAACAATTTAAACCGGGGTTCCATGAATCCTAATAATTTCTCGCACGTACAACTTAGCTAACTTTTCTAAAGAATGGGTAATCTTAATGGCAAGAAAATGAGCAGATTTAGTTAACCTATCAATAATTACCCAAATCGAATCATTACCATTTGAACTCCTTGGTAAACCTGTCACCAAATCCATAGTAGTATGTTCCCATTTCCACTCAGCGATAGGTAGGGGTTGTAGTAATCCTGATGGTTTCTGATGTTCAGCTTTTACTCGTTGACAAACCAAATACTAAGATACAAATTTTGCCATCTCCCTTTTCATGTTATTCCACCAAAATACTTCTCGAGGATCCCTATACATCTTTGTACATCCGGGATGAAATGTGAATCTCGAGTAATGACTTTCCTCCAAAATTTACCTCTTTAGTTGGGCATCACATGGCACACACACTCTATTATTGAACCTCAATATATCATCTCATATCCCAAATTCAATCATCTTCCCTTCAATAGCTTCTTCTCTAATCTTCTTCAGTTGTGGGTCATTTACTTATGCAATTTTGATCCTTTCCATCAACATGGGTTGTACTTATAAATTTACGATTATTCCTCCTTTACTATAAATACGTACATCTATTTCTATACTTCTCAAATCCTTTAATAGTGCTTCCTGACTTGTAATAAGACATGCTAAATTTGGTGTAGACTTCCTACTTAAAGCATCAGCTACTATATTAGCTTTCCCCAGGTGATAATGAATATTCAAATCATAATCCTTCATTAATTCTAACCACCTCCTTTGTCTCATGTTCAATTCTTTTTGGGTAAAAATATATTTCAAACTCTTATGATCGGTATAAATCTCACAAGTCTCACCATACAAATAATGTCTCCAAATCTTAAGAGAAAAAATTAGAGCTGCTAATTCTAGGTCATGGGTTGGATAATTTTGCTCATGTGGTTTTAACTGTCTCGAGGAATAAGCTACTACTTTTCCATTTTGCATTATCAAACATCCCAAACCATTTTTAGAAGCATCACTATAAATCACAAAACCCACTGTCCCGGAAGGAATAGTCAAAATTGGTGCAGTTACTAATCGATTCTTAAGTTCTTGAAAACTATTCTCAACTTCCTCATACCATTCATATTTCATCTTCTTTTGGGTTAACTTAGATTGAGGTTTGGCAATACTAGAAAATCCTTCAACAACTCTTCGTTAATAACCTACTAATCCAAAAAAATTATGAATCTCCGTCACATTAGTTGGTCTAGGCCAATCCAGTATAGCTTTGATCTTTTGAGGATCAATCGACACTCCCTCCTTAGAAATGACATGTCCTAGAAAAGAGACGCTAGGCAACCAAAACTCACACTTCTTTAATTTTACATATAATTTATCCTTCGTAAGGATTTGTAACACCATCTCTAAATGCTTTTTGTGTTCTTCAATACTTTTGGAATAAATAAGGATGCCATCAATGAAAACAACCACACACTTATCCAAATACTTCCTAAACACCCTATTCATCATATCCATAAAAGAAGTTGGTGTATTAGTTAGTTCAAATGGCATCACAAGAAATTCATAGTGACTATATCTAGCACGAAAAGCTGATTTTGAAATATCATCTTCCTTAATCTTCAATTGGTGATAGCTTGACATAAGGTCAATCTTAGACAATACTTGCGCATCTTGCAGTTGGTTAAACAAATCATATATACGAGGTAAGGGGTATTTATTCTTAATGGTCACCTTATTTAATTCATAATAACCTATACTTAACCTCATCGTCCCATCCTTCTTTTTAACAAATAACACTGGAGCACCCCAAGGGGATACACTTGGTCTAATGAAACCCTTGTCTAACAGATCTTGTAATTGAACTTTTAATTCCCTCAATTATAAAAGTGCCATACGATAAGTTGGTTTCGAGATTGTTATAGTTCCAGGAATAAGGTCAATTGTAAACTCTATTTCTCTACTAGGAGGAAGAGTTGGTAAATCATCTGGAAAATGTTTAGCTATATGAATATCTTCTAAACTAGGGTTTTTTGTACACTCGCAAGGAATCCTTGACATCCCTTCTTAAGAAAACTACAATATTGCATTACAGAGATAATACGAATGGGAGATAGTATGCCTGTTCCTTCAAAACTTAATTCTAGTTGGTTAGGTATTTGGAAAGTAACTATCTTCTCAAAATAATCTACCTTAACATGGTACGATGCTAACCAATCTATCCCCAAAATGACTTCAAA
The DNA here is from genome assembly GCA_949130495.1 of Sambucus nigra. Classification (NCBI taxonomy): domain Eukaryota; kingdom Viridiplantae; phylum Streptophyta; class Magnoliopsida; order Dipsacales; family Adoxaceae; genus Sambucus; species Sambucus nigra. The sequence goes on along the minus strand of OX422210.1, from coordinate 173,149,063 downwards.
GTCTTTTATTTCTAAAAGTATCAAATCAGAGAATAGTTTATGACTACTAACATCTATAGGGCAAGACTTATATACTAAGGTTCCCATCAATAACTCACCTGAAGGAGTAGAAACGTGCATGCTATGATTCAAGGGTTCAAGCTTATTAGGAAAGCGATTAACAAAATGCACATAAACAAATGAATGGGTAGAACCTGGATCTATTAAAACTTGAAAAGGTTATTCACATATAAAAAGTGTACTGGACACTACTGCATTAGAAGCTTGGGTATCAGAAAGTGCAAAAACTCTACCTTGTCTTCCTTGGTCCTTCTTTTCACCTAAAGGCTGTATCAGAATCCTTACTGGGATTGGGCAGTCTTTTATCTGACGTCCCTTCAGTCCACATCTAAAACAAGCTCCCGTATCCTTGTAACAAGGTCTTCCTCCATGCATCTTCCCACATCGCTGACATATCTTATTATTAAATTGTTTGTTATCATTAGATCCCCCAATATTGGATGTACTCCTAAAATTATTTCTATTATTTTGGCTCTTCCTTATTTGTTCCCGAAACTTCCTCTTTCCATCTCTAATTCGATTCTACTCCTCGCCACCCCTTTCTGCTATCATAGCCCTAGCCACAACGTCACTATACGATGTCAACATCAGGATGGAAATTCGACTATGAATACTCAACCTTAACCTATGTTCAAACTTTTGGCTTTTTAAACATCAGTTAGCACAACATAAGGTTAAAAATGGGATAACTTAGTAAACGTTGCCTCGTATTGACTAACCATCATATTCCCTTGCACTAGACTCATGAACTCAGTTGTCATTTCATCCTTCACCGTTCCAGGGAAATATTTCTCATAAAAGATCACCAAGAAGTCATTCCAAACTATACAAGTATTTCTCTCCTCGTGTATTCTATTAGTCATTCTCCACCAATGTTCGGCTTCATCTTCTAACATAAATGTTACAAATGAAACCCTTTGTTCATCGATACACTTAAGAACATCGAGCATCTTTTCCATCTGCATTACCTAACTTTCTATTTCAGTGGGGTTAGGAGTACCTTTAAAATAAGGAGGGTTCAACTTCTTGAAATGCTCAATGGTACAGCTACATAGTTCCAGATTCCTTGGTGCTTCATTATTCACCTGATGCTCCACAATCTTTTCTAAACTCTCAATTGCCTTGTATGCACCTTCCAGTCCTTCCATACTTGAACCACTTATTCTCGCAGCCAATCTTGGCTTGGTCATTTTCTACAGTCATGGCCAAACATAAGACATATTATACTAACTCAAGATTGCAAATTAGAAGAACAATTATATATAAACAATTATATGTAGACTGTAAGATATATGGAGGGTTATCACATAACTCGGATATTAAATCCTATATCTTATGTATGGAAACTTAAAATCGATAATGTTCGAAACTTATGTTCAGTCGTCTATGGATTCATAACCTACGCTCTGATACCACCTCTGTCACGACCTCGTCCCAAAATAGTAGTGGGGAACGAGTGTCTTGATATGCCACCAAGGCAACATATATTCTGACTTAAATTATTTCCTTAAATAAGTGCAACGGAAATACAATCACATGGTTATGAATCGTAAAATACTGAAATTAAAGGAATTACGTCATCAGAGATTTCTAAAGGAAACTTCATTTATATTAAAAGTAACGATGAATTACAACTTAAGACAAAATTTAAATCTTATTACAAGAGATCCAAACATGCTCTAAATGATAAAACAAACTTAATAACAAAAAGAGCTCTAAAAGCGGAATTTTCAACACAGTCCTTTTTCGTTCCCTCCATGAACCTACTTATTTCCTAAAAAATGGTTATTTATACAACATCAGATAAAAACCGAGTGAGATTCTTTCTCCATACATTCCAGGGTTTTTCAAAAAATTAATAACTATTCAATTTACAATATAAGGCATATACATATATAGACAGGAATTTGCAGTAAAATATATAAAGTAAACTGGCAGTATATATTTTCAGAATAATCAGTTCAGAATGGAACAGATAAAACAAATTGAGCAATATGCTAATTATTCAATTTTATTTGATGGCCATGTACGCTCTGTTACCCAGATAAACAGATAGGGTTACAAAATGTTTCCACCCGGTAACAACACAGACAGAAAATCATGATACCTGAAACAATGCCTTATTTAGGGTACACCAGCGATAAACTAGTTGGGAAGGTACCACCCAAATATTTCCACCCTGTATTCAAGGCCAACATAGTAAAAGAGTTTCCATAGGCCGAATAAAAAATTTCAGAATTCAAATCAGATGTTTATATTGAGAGATATATAACTAACGATGGAATCATCGGTATCAGATGAATGTTGCGGATAAAACATTTCAATAAATAGATATAGTTTTATAATATCATATAATTAAAATATGCAAGGAATGTCATAGAGTACTCACATAGAACAGAAATCCAAAGTTACAGATACAGAGTCTTGGATCGCTCGTTAATCTTAAGACGAAACTTCTTCTTAAACTTCCTCACACTTTCTCTCACACTTTCTTTTTTATATTTGGAATAGATTTCAAGTAGGAACTAATACTAAGGCTTCTATTTATAGTTTCCAAAAGTTATTAGGGTGTTGACATGTGTCCTGATGACTAAGTGCTTATTTTGGTGAGTCGACGTTTGACGTGTCGCACAATGGGACTATCTTGCAATCCTTATTCACCAAACGGCGACACGTGTTTTATCTTCTTCTAAATGGATGACACGTGTTTTATCCTTATTTATATGGATGACATGTGTAAGGTGTGGTGGCAAGAATACAACACGAGGTGTCAAGTTATTAAGGGTATAAGGGTCATTTTACACATGAAGGGTATTTTAGTAATTTTACATCATACAATTTCAATATTTCTTAAAGGTCCTTGAAAATATTTTATTTACAAAATGGTCCTTTATATATTTTCATTTTAGTCCCTAAAACTTTCATTATTGGAAAATCAAGTCCCTAAAGTTTCATAAATTTATATTTTCTACCCCATAACTTATCATTTAGCTTAGGATATTCCATAAGATTTTGATTTAATCAATTTTGATGAAAAAGGAGGTTATTTCAAAGTGTTTAATTCGGACAAACCATCCTCCCCTTCAACCAATCAAAATATTATACATGGTGTGGTAATAAGACAAAATATGACTAAAAGGATGGACACATTTACCCTTATTTCGTGATTTCGGTATAACTTCTTGTTCGAACCTCCGTTTAACACACTATTTGTTGTGTTACCAACCTAATTCATATATTTACAAATTTTTAGTTTTTTCCTCAAGTCAATTGTTATATTATAATGATCAAAACTAGTCTCTAATGTGAACATTCCTACCGAAACTTTAAAATTTTATGTTTGTAACTAATTTAATATTTCATGGTTTATGAAGGGAGGATTAGAGTAAAATAATAAATTAACATTATACATATCACATATGAAATAATACAACATTTAAAACTATATATGAACATATAAAAGTGGGGTCATTACAGTTCTGATCCTGGAACGTTTTGACTACCCAACTACTGCCGCACTCGTTCCCAAAAATACCTCCATAGTCAGACTTGCACCCGGTAAAAATTCCGTCTAGGAAACTTCTTCAGTGGGATGCCTAAATGATAAGGCTCTCATCACCTTCCACATTGCCTGTACCAACCTACTCCAAACTTCAAATGATTTGGCGATGCGCCCTTACCAAGTTAGACTCGTCTACCTCCTTTTTTATCACAACACTACCATTCATCTTGGTTGCACATTGTACGCCGATATCCTTTATTCTTCCTTGGATCAAAAGGGCATGGCCCCTCTCCTATATCCCCTCCTCATCACCTGAATCCTCATCGATGCCAAAATTGAGCCACCCCGAGCGTTTCCCCACCTCCTAAAGCCTATTGGGCAGGAATCACGCACTCGGAGTGCAAAACAATGGCAGGTTAAAAGAGCAGCGAGGGTAGATGATGATGATGATGAGGAGGAGGATTACGATGATGATGAAGAGGAGGAGGTAGAGGAGGATGAAGAATCCGAGGACATTGAAATGGCCGAGGGCGTAGAAGAAGAATATGATGAGGCGGTCGATCTTGACTACGAACCAAAGGGCACGGAGCTTGATCGTCGCATCTCCATGCTAGAAGCACGCTTTGACGAGTTCATTATTGAATACTGTACTGACCGCCAAGAGAACCGTCGAGCGTACCAGCACGATACAAGTATGATGCATCGCCTCTAAGCTGAGATTTATCGACTACATATGGGTGTGCCACCACCGACCTATTTTTATGACCCAAATTCTCCCTACTCGTCCAACCCATCCCCTCAGTAGACCGTTGTTTATTTGGTTATTTATAATTTTTAGTTCTTCCAATTATTTGTCCTTAACTGCTTGTACTTATTTTTGGTAATGAAGAACTATGAAATTCCTATCCTTTCATCTCGTGTACTTTCTTGTTATTATTGTTGCATTTTGTCCTTTTTTAATTTTTTTATGCATTCTCTCTTTATTTTAGAGTTTTGTCCTTTTGCATAGTGACTTTGGAGAATTCTAAGTTGGAGGGGGTACGCATGTGCTTCAAAATTTCACAAAGTTCAAAATGCCCAAAATTTCCAAAAAAAATTGAAAAATATGAAAAGGCCAAAAATATTTTCTTCAATTACCATACGGAGCAGTAGAGTACGGAAGGCTTAGCTACTGAAATGAAACAAGGGGTAACTAGGGCCCTTAGAGTAGAGAATAATACTCCATTAAATGCGATAGTGAGAAAAATCGTAAATTGAATGTTTGGTGAGTATTCGCGAGATAAATACTACGTACGGATGATTATTATAGGTTGGGGGTATACCTATATAAAATTATTATCATAGGTCGTGTGTTTAATTATACGAATTATACATATGGATAGGTTGTGTGTATGCCTAGTATGTACTTGTGTATGAGAACATACCTACGCTACTTGTTATCACGGAGGTCCCGCGTAGTGGGCGATCCCACCTTGGCGATTCCAGCGAAGTTTGGATTTGTACCCTAGAAGATAGTGTTGTTAATGGATAGCTACGTGAGATGAATAGTGAAGTCGGCAAGTCACTTGGGTACGTTAGGTATGTTTGCAGCCCCAAAGACTTAGCACTATGTTCGCCTCCAATATGTGTTGTTTTGATTAATGGTTCAATGAGATGTTACCGAACCAGTAGTCCTTGATTTAGTACGAGAGGTAATTGGATTGATAGCAGAGTACGCGAATGTGCATCATGGTGGTTAGTCCGATGGATGCTATATATATATATATATATATGTGTGTGTGTGTGTGTGTGTGTGTGTGTGTGTGTATGTGTTTTATCCTACTTATGTGTGATAGTAGTGATACTAGTTAATGTGTATCTAAACAAAGATTAATCTACTTATGTGTGATAGCAGTGAGATGAGATAGTATGTATCTAAAGAATGAACAATCTACTAAAGAGTAAATAGTAGGGAGATTAGATAGTGTACACCTAAATAATGATGAATCCACTAATGTGTGAATAGTAGGAAGATAGATAGTGAATATCTAAAATAAAGTTTAAGTAGAGATACTTAAATGCTAAGGCTTGAACAATAACATGCGTGATATGGTAACTTGGATTTAATAATAGCATAAAAGAGGTGTTAATTATTAAGGGTATTCGGTAGCGTATTGTATGGGCGGTACGAGTGAGCTAAACTGATTTGAGATTGATTAGATACTGGTAACCTAGTTGTATGGGGTAGAATGACTAGGCGGGGTTGAGTAGGAAACATTAGGTGCGCACTATAGATGAGAGGTTAGGAACTCAAGGGAGTGTTCATAGCCTAACATGTGTATCTAATAACTGTTCATTTAAATTGAAATTTAAATCTTGATAAATATTTTCAAATGATTTTTACTTGGGCTCTGGCCCGCACTTGCAAAACTTTTTATAAAAACCTTTTAAGTGTCCAGCCACATGGACGCTAAGCAGGATGATCTGTTCCAACGGTGCGTAACTGCAGCACTTATGGATGCTTGCAGGATTTGGCCTTAGTCAATTCAACTGATTCATTCCTAGTGTAGGGTGACATTCAGTATTTCACTCGGGCGTGTTTCCCTCAGTTATACCATTTATGTTAGTCAGACTTTGTATTCAGACTTTTTTTATATGGGACTTTGATATAGGATTTTGAACCGAGGATTGATTCCGCATTATTTTATCTCAGTCATTTATATGAAGGATGGATTTATATTATTATTGCATGGGATTTTAATAATGGTAATAATGTTCCATTTTTGTGCATGTTGTGTAATAAAAAAATAAAATTTGACATTGGCTTTTTGAACACTAGGTGGTTAGTAAAAAGTTTAAATTATTTTCGATAATGATGCTAAGAACGAACCAAATGAGAATCCTATTTTAATTTAATAAAGTCCTGATCTCCCGATATTTAATTAGGCGAGGTGTCACAAAATCATTTGTTAAACTTGTGAGCAAAATATTTTGATACCAATTTAAAAACAACGTTGAAATCAGGATATCAATTTGGGCAAACTAATTAATACTAATATATAAGCATGAAGGCATATGATATCAGTTTGTAATGCAACACTGAACTATGTGCTCAAAACACCCCTACATCATATATATCTCTCCCCTTTTTTTGTCGCGAACAGACAACAAGTGAAAAATATAAACAAACATCAAATCTAGCAAGAATAATCAATGAAGCATATCTAGATAAACATGGAACTCTAGCTAATAATAATCAGAAAAATACCAAGTTATGACTAGCAAACACTAGTCACAAGAAAGAAATCATCAAAATCAGTAATGATGTGACCAAACGAAAAATACAGTATGCATATTCAACATACACTACATATAAACTAACCAGAAGTACCAAAAATAGTATGATATCATCAATAAGTCGAAGAAGGTACGAAATAGAATTAATCCTCAAAAATTTCGTCAGATCGCTCGAACGACATTGCCATGTCATTTGAATGACTTTGCATGTCATTTGAACCAGTCATCAAGCGACCAAAGAAACTCCAAACCAATAGTCTCTCACATGATGAAACCCTTCAAACGACCTTCACACAACCTATGTCACGACCCATACATGACACTTTTCATTCTGTCATACGAACCTCACAAGATTCAAACTTCAAGCGACATGGCCTTATCGCTCGAACGAGGTCCCAATGTTGTTCAAATGACATCAAAATTTCTCAATTCTAGTCTTAAAAATCATGAAGTTTCACCCAGCGAAAAAATATCCTGAAAACGTCAACTAAAAATACCAAACAATTATAAAACAGACTCAAAACAAAAAAAAAATCAAATAAAATAATGTTAGTTTCATGCCAACATAGTATCAATGTGCTCAAATATGGAATTTGAGCAAATGGGCGTGAACAACAATAAATGAATCATAACTCCAACGCATTGAAATGATCAAAAATCTCTAATCGATAGCTAAATGTCATCAAACTTAGTTTTAGCCGTATGTGACAATTAATATATTGACCTAATGAACTAAACAATCAACATACACACAACTCCAGAATTTTGACGATTCTACAAACAATAGCGCATGATACGATCTTTCAATATAAGGATTCGTGGTGCAAACCCGTTTAAATTTTTCCATCCACACTCCCTCAAAAAAAAAAAAAATATATATATATATATATATATATTCAAGCTCTTTTGATGTCTCTAATTTTCTCAATTTAGAGAAATCCGATTGGCCCTCTCTTTGGCATATGAATCTTTTTATTGCCTTAATTTTTTCTTGGGCTCTTTTAAACGGTGCCTTTCACGACGTGATTATTATTCACTCCCAACCTTTTCCCGTGAACACTCATAATTCTTTCAATTTAAGCCATATCAATCCTCACGGTAAATAATTCTTACATGCACACCTCCTCCTAAGTTTACTTACGCATAGATGAGAAAATTGAGATAAGAACGCCTCACCAAACTCAAATATGCATGATAAGTCAAACATTCATATAAACTCATTCATGTGTGCAAAGATGGAAAATATACAAAGTCTAATTTAAATGCATATCAACTTCGAAACAACCCCATTAAGATAATGGTTAAGATCATTCAACTCATCAACAATTATGACCAATTGTCCTAGCCACATGGATAATGAAATTATGGGGGTCCAACGTAATACTCCCGTGATTTTAATGACTTTTAAAATTGTTATATTTTAAATTAATGGATTAATTGGATTTTATTATAAATAAATTCATTTGGGTTTTATTCGAATTGTGGATATTAAAATGAATGATTCTGAATATTACTTAAAGATATTTAGGTAATATATGTGATGTTATTGCTATTGCTGTGAATTGTTAATTCAGTAATTTAAATTTTTAGTCGGACGCGGTATGGGACGTGTCGGGAATAATTTGTTCAATTAAAAAGGAAACATATTTTAACATCAACCTTATAGTCATTTCGACTGCGTCATTGCATCCGGAAGGGTTGGAATAGTTAGAAAGGTCTATTTGGATGTTAATTTTGAGTCTCGGGTCATTTGGAAATGAAAAGACAACCCAAAAGGGCATTTTGGTCATTTTTACAAGGGGGTGAATAGTGATTTCGGATTTTGTCCTATTATAAGTATTTGGAGATTAATTGTACGTGGGTTCATTCATCTCTTCTACACAAAACTTGAGAGGTCACCTTGTGAGAAAGAGTGAAAGGTTGCTTGGGAAGAGAAAAGCTTACATGGAAAGGAGAAGAACCAAAGACCAAAGGTCACCACCACCAACCACCACAGTAAGTTTATCGGAGAAAGGGAGAACCACCTGTGATTTACAACCCCAAAGGATCAGATCTTCATTAGAGGCCAGTGTTTGATAATTGCAATCTAAGTTCGTATATTGTCCATGTTAGGATAGTTATAAAAAGATGAAATTTTTACATGTTTGGAAGATAATGAAGAGTTGTTAATGGATTTTTGAAAAATGGAAGTTTATAGGAATCAAAATCATGTTGTAGGTAGTTAGTAATCCAAAAAATATTCATCAATCTGTTGAAGAAATTTTGAAAATCAATGGGGTGTTCTTGAAGATATCGTGTATATAATTTTCTGGAAAAATAGAATGAATATATGCTTTTAATTCAACCTCTTGATGATTCTATGATGTTTAGAGCATTAGAAATCGTTCACATATGTTGCTATATCATGTAATAAGGATTATATGGAGTTTGGGTTGTTAATATAAAGGTTTGAATGATCAAAAGTGATGAAACCCGTAGTAGAAGAAATGCAGAAAACTGGGTTGTTATCTGGGCGATCGATCGATCGACCCCATGCCTTCGATCGATCGACCTCCCCAGAATTGATGAAGTTGTTTCTTTTAATGCTTGTTCGTATTCCAAACCTTTTCTAAATCTTTGGTGATTATTAATTGGATATAATGGGACTTAGGAAGGTTCAGTAAGCCCTAGTTATGAATTGAATGAATTTGATTGGGATTTAATCGATTAGAATTATGATAATTAAATTGAAAGAAATTTCGGTTGCTAGATTCATGTGTTGGATTATAATTTTTATGAATGAGAATTAAGGATAGGTCCAGTAGGGGATATTTAATATAACACCTAGGTAGACTTAGGGTCACAATTTGGACATCAAGGACCAAGTTTAAGCTCATTATTGATTGCGCAAGGGCTGAGTGTAGTACAATCGCTTAGTGGTATGGCTCCCGGAGTTCAGACCACGTTTGGTTGAAAGAGGGGATAAGGTTATCCCGGTTGCGTATTTGAAATTAACGGACCTCCACGACCGACAAAGTTAAGTAGTAGTGTATTGGAAAGGTTCCTTGTTTGGATTTCGATTTGCGAGACGCTCCGCACATGAACCTTAACGACGTCGAGAGTGGAGATATGTTATAGGATGCGAGGATGTTGATTTTGTTGATAAGTCATATAGTGTGAATGAAACACTATAGACTATGAGCCATGTGATGATGGTATTCAATCCTAGTAGATAGAAGATGTGTTTATAAGAGATTAGAAACAATCGGTTATAACCCTAATTAAAAGGAGGGTTTAATTCGTAGTAATTCGGGAGATAAGATGAGATGGACCAGTAGGATATTAGTGATTTCTTACTGAATAAATGTTGAGGAAAAACCTATTTGAACCTTGAGTAATGAGTGAGGCTCGGGGATGATTAAATTTAAAGAGATATGATGCTACGTATGGGAACTATCTTAGGGTAATGTGAGTACCTTGTTGATATTATATTATAGGTATGATAATGCCTATTTGATTGATTGATAATTTATGTGTATGACATACCTAGCTTACTTGCTATCGATGGGAGGTTTGTGCGTGAGGGAAGTCATATCCTGATGAATCCATGGGATCTTTGATTTGTCTCTCAAGAACATAGGTCTATGAAAGACTTATTGGGGAGTTGATATGTCCGCTGGTTGTGGGAACGTAGGTATGTGCATGACCCATGGATATGGGAACTATGTTCGCCTCCAATTTGTATGTTGATGTTGTGGTTCGAGAAATCCTTACTGAACCTTTTGTTCCCTATTCGGCGACCAACGATATTAGGACATGATAGTAGAGTAATGCATTGCACCGCAGCTGTGTCTCAGGGTGCCATATTATATATATATATATATATATATATATATATATATATATATAATGAATTGTATGAATGTATATAGTGGTTAAATCATCTACTGTGTGATAATTGTAGATAACGGTGAATTTAGAAAAGAATTAAACTAAGTTAATGAATGTTTATTCTTATAGATTTGAAAAGCTTAATTCATATTAATGAGAAATGATTCATGTTAATGAGAAACGTGTATGAATGATTAAATGACGTGTGGTATGGGACATACGAAGTTATGATATGGGATGAAATCATATTATGGAAATTTGTGAAGAGGAACCATTAACTAGAAGGTTAATAGGAAACGTTAAGTGTGCACTCTAGATGAGAGGTGAGAATAGAAAGTGAGAGTTGGATACTAACATGTACATAATAAATGCTTTATTGCACTTGTTAAATACTTGCTGTTTTCAAAAATCATTTTCACATCGGGCTCTGACCCGTTTCCTTGCATACTCTCTTTTCTATTGTACCTTCTATATCAGGTGTCCAGCAGCAGGGATGCCAACCTTAGAGGATTATGACGAGCTATGGAGCTATGGAGTATTGCTTAGATGCCTATCTTCATTTGATTCACAGTATTCTTTTAGTGATGGCATGTCACCCAAAGGAATTCAGTTATCTCTTTTCTATCTGAGTTAAATACTCTTGTACTCTTGTCATTTTATTACATTTACTATTATTGGGATTACTGTATTGGATAATTATTTGGGAATGTTTATTCCAATTGCATTTAAATTCTTTTGTGTTAACTGTTCGATTATTAGTGTTGTAGAATAATATGTGTGTGTTATTCATAAACTAAAAATGGTTTTTGTTGAAATTAAAATTTGGAAAGTTTTTAACACCAGCTTAATTGGGTATTGGGTGAGTTGTAAATGTTTTCGACAGTGATGCTAAGAATGAGCCAACTGTATATTCTGTTTTAATTTGGTATGGGACTGGCGACCCGGTATTTAATTAGGTGGGGTGTTACATCCAAGCACACTAATATGCTATATAAAACGTGAAAAACTCACGACACAAAAATAAGACAAAAATCTTTTTATGTTTTCCTAAAAATATTTTTGACCCAAAAATAAAATCTTTTTTAATTTTTCTTCAAAATATTGAAAACCAAAAATCTTTTTGTATTTTTCGAAAATTTTTATCAAAAACAAAATCTTTTTGTATTCTTTAAAATAAGACTTAATAAATGAAAAAAATAATACAAAAGATACACATGTCATAACACTAGCAAGATATAAATCATGATGTAAAGACTGGCTTATGACAAACATGGCAGCACAATCATCCTTTAGATCTAGCATGGGAAGAATCAAGTTCAACAAATAAGAAGCACGAAGATTAATTCCTAAAGCCTCTACGTTCGATTTCCTAACCTAAGTAGTTGTGAAATGATGCATGGGGGTTTTAGGAACCGAAATGACTTTATTTCTTAACTTCCTAGGAGCCTTCCTAAGGTCGTAGAAAAAATGGCTAATGTGACCTTTCATACCGCAATGAGTACAAGTGTAAACATGGCGAGAATGATTAACCATATGTCAACCTCTCCTCTCGTTCCTAGTCGGCTCTCTCACACGATTGGTATTGGATTTGGGAATGGGAGCAATACGATCATCGAAGCCTATAACAAACCTATCTCTATTGATTTAGATGGTGCCTAACATCCTATCCAACTTCATTGATCTAGCCTCCAAACCAAACTTCACATTACTCGAGTATTTCAATCTCTCCTCTAACTCACTAATCCTAGACTCAAGCAAACACCTTGATTTCTCAAACTCTATAATCTCCTTCTTCAAAGCCTCCAACAAACCACGAAGACTATCTCTTTCTTTCTCAATATATTCTGGTTTCTCCCTAAGAGTCTTTTCTCGTGCCCTAAGATCCTCAATCAAAGCATCATTATTCTCTACGGGACACTCATTCAACTTACTAAAGTCAACCTACAATTCTTTTGTATCAATCTACTCATCCTCACTAGCTTCACCCTCACTCACTTGGGATTCACACCCAATGACCTCAGAAGTGTCATGCACATGATCATCTTCGTAAAAATATTTATCTCCATTGCTCACATGCAATGCCATGAACGTTACAAAGTTACGCTCAATGGGGGAACTCTCTCCCTCTTTCGGTTCACTATCACTTAAGGTGGCATTATATCCTATTGGTTTCTTTCCCTCTTTCTCAAGTCCAGTGGGACACTCAAAAACCATATGACCATAACCTTCACACCAAAAACACCTATCCGACTCAACCCTCTTGACATTCTTACTCTTATCCTTAAGGGAGAGATCTAACTTATCGTTCTTAAATTTCTCAAGTCTTTTGGCATCTTTCAATTGCTTTTGGAACTTAATAAATTTTTTGAACTTATTTTCCAACAATGCTACATCCTCAAAATTGAAATCGAAATCATCATCTGAAACTTTAGTCTCCTCCTTTTGGGCCTTCAAAGTAATGCCCTTTTCTTTCTTTGGCACTTTCTTAGAGGTAAACATATCAAGTTTATAGGTTTGTAGGTCACCTACAATGTCTTCAAGTTTCATCGATTCAAGCATACCCAATGAGTTCAAAACGATCATTTTTGCATCAAATCAACTCGGTAACAACCTTAAGATTTTCTTTATGAATCGATTATCAGGTATTTTCTCTCCTAAGTTAACCGACAAGCTGATAATATTTGACAATCTAGCGTAAAACTCATCAAACATAGCGTCTTAATCGTCTCATACGGTGTAGTGAGATTTTAAAGTTTAGACGGCCTAACCATGCTAGCGCCATCATGAGTAAGTGCAAGTATATACCAAGCCTCTTTCAAAGTTTCACACGTCATGATTCTATTTCTTTCGGTGTGACATGAGAGGAAATAACGTGAAGACCTTTAGAGTTATAAAGTGCAAGTCTATTTCGTCTTCGGTCCATGACTCAACAGGTTTTAAAGTAGTAGACTCACCCTCTCGTGTAACCAGTGGAGTCCATCCCTTTTCGATCGCTAACCACACTTGCTCATCAATTGATTTGAAAGCACTTCTCATTCGCATATTCCAATAACCATAGTTTGTGCCATAAAAAATAGGATCTCTAAAACGTTCAAAATTTTTGAAATTCATCCTTAAAATAACAAGGGATCAATACATACAAAAATATATCTCTAGCTCGATTTATAGGCACTTTATCTTTCGAGTGTGTTTTTAAGAATGTAAAAAAAAATTCTTTTTGAAAAGAAACTCTTTTCCAAATTTAAACCGCACCAAGTATGTGAACCAATTTTAGTTAAGCCCAATTTTATCTTCTTTAATCTTAAACATGCATCTAGGTGATTAAAGCAAGTAAAATAAATAAGTTCACAAAGGCGACGCCAGATGTACGAGGAAACCACTAAGGGAAAACCCTCGGATGTCCCAAGCCAGACAATCAATATGATGTGGTATTACAAAGTACAAACAATAGACTTACTCAATGAGTCCATCCCCCAAAAGTATTGACGCTCCTCTGATCCTTCAACCACTTCTCTAGAGTGCCCATGAAGAAGTCATTTTATGATACCTATCCACAACACACGTGTTCATGAATGCCTTGGTGTCCACTGCTACAAGTTGGCAACATGTACGATGTTGAACATGAACTCCTTCGCTTCTTCACCGCAAAACCTAATGTTCAAAGTGATGAACAAAATCCCAATGGTGCAAACCAAGATCTCTATAACATAAGAATATGAAATCTATGATCTTGAAACTCTAAGGATGTTTGTAGACTTTGAAAACCTTTAAAAACTTGTGCAAAAAACGTATTGTATGTAAACTGATTTTCTGGTTCTACAACTTACGAAATTCTGAGTGAAACACGCCTTAAATAGAAAAGTTAAGTTGGCGCATCGTTGGAATTAGATCAGTATGTCACTCGAACGAAATGGCCATGTCCCTCGAACGACATGTTCATCTCTCTTGAATGACCTTGCATTATCGCTCCAACGACTGCAAGTGTCGTTTGATCTTTCTAAACACAAAGGAATGTTCAATACGACTCTAAACCATCCTTATCTCGGAATAAACGAAGATAAAAATCTTTAAAAATATTTTTTAATAAAAAATGATATCCTAAAAATATTTTTCGAGTCCCTTAAACAATACGCATTCATACCAGAGAAACGGGAATGCAATGAAGACATAAAATGTGCACCAAATTGATCTTAGCATGATAATTTCTTGAATCATGATCGCAACGTCTTCAATAAAATTTATGTCATAGACTGTGCGGGATCATGATAATAAAACATCTATCTCTAACTCAAAAATAATATTTTATTTCGGGAATAAGTCAAATACTTACAACGGACTCAATTGGAAATTTTGTCCTTCGGAGTTGAAGATGTAGCGTCCAAGACTAATAAAGATCACATCATATACCGCATTCCGTGCCATGTGTCATCATCAACTTTCCAAATATCTCTCAGGTACGAATGCATATGTTATATTGAGACTTGTCTATTTTTAGTGGGTGTCCTTTATTGTGTAAACAGATGTTAAAATGACTTTTCTATTTTTTTAAGAAAAAATAAGTTCTCTGAAAAGTTATTTGAACAACCTCGTTCGAACGAGATTTGTTCGAATGAGGTATGTAACGAGGCTACACTGAAATCTAGTTTGATTTGTCGTTCGAACGAACTTTCATTTTTGGAAGCACTGTATATTCATTTTATTTTTCGTTCAAACGACACTGTTTTTATTTTAAAGGATTCCATAGAGGATTATATGGTCGTTATGGTACATATGGTGGACTTCGTGTGTTTGGTGGTTGTTTTGCCCCATCTGTGGATTCCGATACATAGGTGGACTCCTACGTTGTCACTAGACGGAGGTGGAAAGAACAAAGAGCGTCAAGGCTTGCAAGGGCGTTGAGTTGTTGTGTAAATATTCTATCGTGTCCTTTCTAATACTATATTTAGTGGACTTGTGGCTGGGCCATCTGAGATTTTTTCCGTTATGGATTTTCCTAGTACATCGCGGCATTATGGTTGTGTTTATTTTTATCGTGCAAAATTCTCACCTAGATGCATGCTTAGGTTTAACAAGATAAAAATTAATTTAATCACAAGAATGGTGTAATTAGGTGCTTATTTAATTAGGGTAATTTTAGTTTACTTTAATTCAAGTCGGAATTATCAATTTTGGCAAAATTCATATTAATTTTGAATTAAGTTTGTTTTAATTTGGTTTGTGTATATTTGAAATTGAATTGAATTTGTTATTTTTAGAAGAAGATAATTTAATTTTTGAAAGAATTTATAAAATTTGGAATATTTTGTGAACCATCGCGTTTGAATTTAAAAATTAGGATTTCCATATTCTCAGATTGGCATCAAAGCGGGAATATTAATTTATTGTGTTAAGTCCTTTAGGTTTGAATATGGAAAATTTATCATTTTCAAGGTTTCCTATGTTTGATGGTTCTAACTTCGCTTACTCGAAAGCACATATGATCTCGGTACTTAAGTCGTTAGATGAGCGGGTTTGGCTCTCGGCCGTTAAAGGGTGGTCCCCACCATTGTGTCTAGTATGAGAAGTTAGTGTTCTTAAACTCGTAGAAAGATGGAGTGAGGATGAGCTTAAGCTAGCAAATTTTAATTCCCAAGGCTTAAATGTTCTTTTTAGTGCAGTCACATATGAGGAGATCCACCGGATTATGACGTGTGAAACGTCTAAGGAGGCTTGGGACACACTCCAACTCACCCATGAAGGTACTAGTGTCATTAAGTCTTCTAAACTTCAAAACCTCACCACTCAATTTAAAACCATTAAGATGTTAGAAAGTGAGACTTTTGGTGAGTTTTATGCTAGATTTTTCGATATTGTGAATTCGTCTTTTAATTTGGGAGAAAATATTCCAGACAACCATGTTATAAAGAAAATTTTGAGGTCATTACCCGATAGGTTTAATCCAAAAGTGGTTGTTATAAATTCTTTAGGAACTTTAAACTCTGCAAAACTTTAAGATCTTGTACTTAGGTGACTTACAAACCTATAAACTTGACATGTTTATGTCCAAGGATGTGAAGAACGAAGATAAGGGTATAGATTTGAAAGCCCGAAAAGGGGAAACACCTATTTCAGATGATGAGTTTGACATCGACTCCGATGATATGGCTATGATTGATAAGAAGTTTAGAAATTTTCTTAAGATTAATAAAGAGAATCTTAATAATGATTATAAGAAATTTGAAAAGTCTAAGTATAACAAAGACGAGAAACGCCCTAAAAATTGTAATGATGATCTTAATAGAGAGAAGTCGAATAGACGTTTTGGACATAAGGGTTATGGCCATAGGGCAGCCAATCATCCCACTAAACTAAGGAATGGGGGAAAGAAACCAATTTCATATAATGTCACCCTTAGTGATAGTGAACCGAAAAAGGGACCTGATTCCCCCATTTATCGCAACTTCACCACGTTCTTAGTTAATCATGTGAGCTATGATAATGACTCTTCCCGTGAAGATATTGCTTTACATGACACTTATGAGGCCATTGTTTGTGAATCCCATGTGTTTGATAGTAGAGAGAGTGAGAATGAAGAGGAGAGTGAACTCTAAGTTTCCTTTCATGAGTTGATTTTGGAATCCTTAAAATTAAAAAAGGCAAACTTGAAGTTAGAAGCTAGAATGAGAGAACGTGCCATAGGTAGTGATGAAAGTGTTTTAATTGAAGATCTTAGGGCACGTGAGAGAATTCTTCAAGAGAAGATAGAGTATGTTAAAGGAGAGAAAGATAATCTTAGAGGTTATGAAGAAAGAGATTCTTGAGTTTAAAGAGACTAGGAGTTTACTTGAGTCTAGAATAGTGGAGCTTGAAGAGAGATTAAGAGACTCGAGTCGTCAGAAGTTTGATTTGGAGGCTAGGTCCGACAAATTGGATAAAATGTTAGGCACCATCCAAATAAAAAATGATAAGTGTGGTATTGG
This sequence comes from Sambucus nigra, assembly GCA_949130495.1. NCBI lineage: Eukaryota > Viridiplantae > Streptophyta > Magnoliopsida > Dipsacales > Adoxaceae > Sambucus > Sambucus nigra. The sequence goes on along the minus strand of OX422210.1, from coordinate 173,131,396 downwards.
ATTCGATACTCAAAATGCTTCCGCTAATAAATCCGAAACCATGATTTTGAGAGAATCATATAAGAACGCTAGAAAAGATCAATCCTTAGGTAATACTTATCACCGTGTTTTCACTTGCACATATTGTGGTAGGGAGGGTCACCTTAGAAGGTTTTGTTTCGATCTTATAAATGGTCTTAGGAAGTCTAAGGGTATAGTCACCAAGGTCACCGAAACCCGATAGCATCATTTTACACTTATGTGGGTAAGGAGATCCGATTTGGAGGCTTTATATTGACAAACATTATGATTCTCATTTACTTGCACATGATACTTCCCATGCTAAATATAAAGGTTGATTGTGTTAGCTTTATTTGCATACATTAGTTATGCTCTATGATATACCCTTGCTAGTTGTATCTTTGTTTATCATATTCTAGTTTATGCTTCATCATGTACATTTTGCTAGAATAATGATATGTGTATATTTTGTATTTTTTATTTATTCGATCTTATTAAAAAATACAAAAAGATTTTATTTGTCTTTTGAGTTGTCTTTGTTCGTTAAAATTTAAAAACTCAAAAAGAATTTTTTTTTGTGTATTTTTATTTTACACATTTTATGTGGTATATCCTTGTGTTTGAATCCTATATTATTCCCCGCTTCCACGTGGCTAGAAATTTTGGTTAGGAATTTAAATTCTTAAATTGTTCTTTATTTTGCTTGCATGCAGAGACGAAGCTACATGAGGACTGGGGGGTCATGTCCCCCTCCAAACTTTTATAAATTAATACATCAATGCTATATAAGTTATGTATTTAAATTATTTTTTCCTTTAATTGGTGTATGCATGGATTCTCTACCTTCAAAAGCCAACGATTGACAATTGCATTTCAAGTTCAAACATCAAGTGATTCCGACCTTCCCACCCATGTGATTAAGCCTCTAAAGTGTAATCACCTATGTTTTCCATTTTAAGTTTCCACATTCAAACCATTTTTTTAAAGAATGTTCAAAAAGGTTTCTAAAATACCATTTGTTTACTTATTTATTGAGTTTTTACCACTCATTTTCAAATCCAATTATTCTGTTGGGCCTTCATTTGAGGTCCCTTTCTTTCTTTCTTTCTCTCTCTAAATCTAAATTTCAAATTCTCACCTAATTGCAAATTAGCCAAACCCTATGAAATTTTATTTTAATATGCAAATATTATTTTTAACATTTAAATACATTCTAGTTCAATTCTTTTTACATAATTGCAAATTTAATGTTTGACATGTATTGTTTATTATACAACATAAATAATGTTTGATCTTAAATAAATTCCTATTTTGGAAGTTTTAACAAATGCTAGGTCTATCATTGAAAATAAAACATAATATAGTATTCTTTATTTTTGACATGCAACAAAACATAATAAGATATTCATCGTCAAATAAATAACTAAACAACTTAGTTATTTATGAAGTACAACTTTTTTTTACTTTTTCTGTATATTCCCTTCGTGTTATTTTTTCGGGTAGTATAATGTTTTAAGTTCATATTTGTATATATGACATCTACGTTTTGTCAATGAATATATATAATTGTTGGTGAAAACTTTCTTTTCATAAATTTGCCCCCCCCCCCTTAAGACTAAATCCTAGCTTCGTCCCTGCTTTTATAGAGAAGTTTGACTTTGATTTGCTTAATGGATTCTCTTTGTATATGCCTCCTCACATACATCCACGTGCTCTTTTGAACGTTAACTTCACATGTACATTTGATCTTTATGAGATGATCTCCCATATATTTTGTCTTCTGCATGTTTTGTGACTATGGGGGATTTGTACATTTAAGAACCGTTACCCATATTAAGAAAAATAGATAAACTTTTATGCGATAAATTTTTATTTAACAATGAAATCGGGTTGCGAAAGTCAAGTTAACTTTGCATGAAAATCCTCTATTAAAAAAGAGACTAAAAAAGTGTGGCATTGAAAAAAGTAGCCAAGGCCAACATAGTTTAGCTTGATACATTCATTCAAAAGAATTATTATTTATGAGGGAGTTTGGATGGAAATATCAACGAGTTTGCACAATGACAATGAATCCTAGTTAAGCTAATTTGTCATTACACTATTGATTTGCAGAATCATAAAAAAATTCTAGGCTTGTGTGGATTATGCTTGTTTGTTCTTTGAGTTCACTTTATCTTATCACATGAGGCTAAAACTAAGTTTGATAAAGTTTTGCAATCAAATAAAACTCCTTGAACATGTTAAAGTGATTGGTTCATAATTCTTTTGCCTCTAGTTCACACCCCTTCACTCCGTTTACCACATGTTTATTTAGACACATTTACGTCATATAAGTGTGGAAAGCTTATTGTGTTTAATGTCCTGTGTGGTGTTCATACCTATATATGTGCTTGTGCTTCATTGATATCTTTTTCATATTTATATTTATATTTATATAATATCATTTTTTTTAGTCTTTGCATTTACATTTAATACTTGCATGCTATTTATTCATATCAATATCTATCTTATTGCGATTTTTCATTAATATCCCATGCTCATTTTAGTGCATGATAGTTGATATCATTTTGCTATCACATCTTCGTTGGTACATATTGTTCCTTATATGAATTAATTGTTCTTGTTTTGCCATGATTTTTTTTTATCTCTTGTGTCACTAAAACCCATTACATGATATACTTGTTTTTCCATTACGCTTTCATTTAGGGGGAGAATTGAATTAATGGAGGAGAAATGGGTTATTTTATGCACCTTAATCTTTATCTATTCCTGAACAAAAAGGGGGAGAAATGGTATCTAAACCGTTTTAGTTTTGGGTAGATCTAACTTAGGGGAGATGTATTTCTTAGGTAGATAATGTTAGACAAAGGGGGAGGATTTAATTTCGTTATTCCCTATGCATTTAATGGTGTATTTAGGTGTGCATGTTTTCATCCATATGGCAAAGTTTTTTAATGCAAAGCTTCTTTATATATGTGTCGCTCAAGCGTTTGTATTTTTTAGGTGGGATTGTTTCTTTTAGATGAGCTTGACGGCCCATAGGATTTCTATATTGGTTTTGTCCTGGAATAGCCAAAGGGGGAGATTGTAAGGAAAATTTTTTGAGTCAATTTGTAAGTGTTGGCTTAATTTTGAAAAAAACTATTTGAGTCATAGGATAAAAGTTTATGATCTTTCAAGCCTATGACATTTGAGTTGAAGATGTAACAACCAAGTCTAATAAAGATCACATCATATGTCGCGTTTCGTGCCATGGGTCGTCATTAACTTTCCAAAGATCTCTCATGTATGAATGCATATTTTATATTGAGACTTGGATATTTTTAGTGGGTGTCCTTTATTGTGTAAACATATTTTAAAATGAATTTTCTATTTTTTAAAGAAAAATAAGTTTTCTAAAAAGTTGTTTGTTAAAGTACTTTGAACAATCTCGTTCAAACGAGATTCCCAGGTCGTTCGAATGAGGTATCTAACGAGGATAGACTAAAATGTAGTTTGTTTTGTCGTTTGAACGAACTTTCATTTTTGGAGTCACTGTCTTCTCGTTCGATTTATTGTTCGAATGACATTGTTTTTTCGTTCGAACGACAGTGCAGTTCCAGCAGTTTTTTTTAACTTCCCACTACTTCTTTTCCCACCTATTTTAGTAGTGCGTGAGTAACCATTTTTAGAGACTTTTTCCAAAGCTTTGAGAGCATAAACATTCATCCAAAAGGTCCTTTTATTTGTGTGAATCAAAATAAATTAATTTCCAAAACAAAAACAAGTTTACACCTATAAAGTTTATGTAACAACCCAGATTTTTGGAACGGCTATTTTATATTATTTTGCCTGATGGGCTAATTTTATAAAATAGGGGATGTTGGAGTAAATACTGTTTCCCACGATATTTGGGGAGAATATTTACTATGTTTTATCTATTTACCGTATGAGAAGGTAAATAGCATCATGTTGTGTATTACTGCGTCGTTATATGTAAAACGACGGTTATGACCTGTATATAAAATTTGGTAAAATTAATGCATTAAAATGAAATTGGAACATAAAACTTGTTCACATTTTCCGAATGCCAAAATAGGGGGTGTGGTTGTTTTTAGAGTGGTCGAGATAGTCGAAATAAGTGCCAAGTTGTATTTCGCAGTTTCAGGAACTTTTAACACGTTATGACTCAATTAAGTGTATACGAGTCATTTTAATGGAGTATTAGCAACTAATAGAGGGTATTTTTGTTTTATAACCCGTTTAAGTCCCCCACCCCCTTTTCTTTCTTCATTTGTGAGAAAAGCCAAAGGGGAGAGAGAGAGAGTTGGGAGAAAAGGAGAGGAAGAGAAAAAATGGAAGATTTGGGTCGGATTCCGTCGCTACCGGAGGTCGACCAGAGACTACGAACCTCGAGGCAAGTTTCTTACTTCCTAGATGTGATTTAATGTGATAGAATGCATGTTTAGTTGAGTTTTGGGAGATTTAAACCATAAATTTGGTTTTATTGATTTTGGGTGATTAAACCCTTAATTCTTGATTTTAATTTGATTTGAGGACAAATTTGTAGTTAGAAATGGTGTAGAAATGAATTGGGTTGAAGTGTTGTTGTTGATGTTGGGAAGAATCAATGGTTTTAGGGTTTTGGGGCTTTAGGGTTCAAACAACCCGTAGCCTAAACTTTGAAATTCTGCAGAACCGAATCGATTCGGCCCTAGCGAATCGATTCGGTAAGGGGGAAAGTGTCAGGTCTCGGTTGAATGAATCGATTCGGACCCTTAGAATCGATTCGGGGTTATGCAGAATGCCAGGTCTTCTTGACCGAATCGATTCGGACTTACCGAATCGATTCGCTATGAGCCCGAATCGATTCGGCCAGGGCGAATCGATTCGGAATTTCTGCATTTTTGGGATATTTTTCTAATTCAGTTTTTATTCCTTTTCTTTTAAGCCTAAGGTTTAGGAACCTTCCTTTGGTAAGTAATGGGGAGTCCTAGAGGGTTGTTTTGGGTCCTAGGCTAAAACAGGATAATTGGGCTTACCCGAGGGCTATTTTGTATAGGTTAATGTCCGAATGATATAGGAGGTTAACCTAAAGGTAAATTGAAAGTTAAAATACTAATGTTGAGCCTTTTGGGAGACGCTCCTCTATGGAGACTCGTATTGATGGTTTATGAGATTTAATAAACTATTGAAGGCTAGTTTTGATAATGGTTGGCACTTTGGGTCTTAGGTCATTAATAAACTATGACTTAATAAGAATAAAATGCATACCCTAAAACTTGGTACTTAATGGCAAAGTAAATGATTTTGGGAATGTAAAATTGGAAGTTTTCAAAAGGAAAAGTAATAGTTTTCATAAATGATAATTTATGGATTACACACCTCCCTAAATCGCTATCATAAGGGAAGTTGCGCACGTGTGGTGAAGCCCCCTGACTAATGAATGCAGGGTGGATATAGTCCCGAGGCCATATGGGCATGTATATTACTGAGCTGGTTAGGGGATTATGGGTGTGGTCCTGACTTTCCCGCAGGCAATATGGTCGCTTCCCGACGCTGGTAGGTTCCCAAGTTATCTTGTATAGATAGGCCCTGGAAGATGATAGCCATTTAGGGGTGCGTCCAGTGGGGAAACCCGGAGGGACGGTCTTAGATTTATTAAAGCAATTCATGATAATGGATTGGCTTTAATTGCATTTCCTGGATGGAAGAAGGGAAATGGGATATGGCTTGGCTTCGGATACATTTCCCGTATGAGAGGGAAATGGAAGCATATGGTATACAAAAGTATTTTTATGCTAATAAAAATGACTTTTGATCGGATTTTATGGAAATGGTTAAAGTATTTTTATGTTAATAAAACTTGCTTTAAAAATGTAATTCCTCCTGTATGGAAGAAAGGAAATAAAATTGGTAAAGAGGTTGTATAAATGTGATTATATGGTAAACATTTGATAAAATGTTGTACCATTTATGTATATTCCTAAGAAAGATATAGGAATGGTTCATGTAGAGTTATGAGATCATAATGGTAAACATTTGATAAAATGTTGTACCATTTGTATACATTCCTAAAGAAAGAAATGGGAATGATGGTTTAGATGGTGAATGGGTTTCTTTATGTTTTATTGAGTAGCTGTAGATGGTTTCTCACATATACACACACACATATATATATATATATATATATATTAATTATGTGCTAAGGATCTAATGGATATCGACGATCAACCTTGCCTAAGTAGTAGTGTATCGGGGGGGTTCCTTGTTTGAATTTCGCTTTGCGAGACACCCCACGCACGAAAAAGGCATAGTGTTGAGATTGGGGAGAAGTTAGCCCTTAGTACTCGGAGTTAACTAGAGCATCATCATGATATTGCGCTAGGTTGCTTTTAGACTGATAGGTGAGAAATATTATTGTTAAGTGTGAAACTGTCATGCATTTTAGTCACATGGCAATCATATCAAACCGGGCCCTGACCCGTATATCTTTCTTTGTTTATGCATATACTCTTTGTCGTACAGGTGCTCTTCCGCATGGACACCCGAGCTTGCATTTCCATTCCTATTGTCATGGAGCTACAACATATTACGGATGTTGTAGGTTAATTGTATTAGACGCCTCTATCTATTGCACTCTAGTTATGTTCAGTTTAAATTATTCGGGCGTGTTGCCCAAGTGTTGCACTCATTTATTATATTGTAAATATTGAAATGTAATAGTTGGTGTAATTATTTGTATTGGTCTGTTCACCGACAGCTTATTCGGTGATTAATTATTTCATTGTCACTCTTTATTCTTCGGTTTTTGATATCCACCGTTTTTACTAATGGGATTGTCTAAGTGTTTTTCTTTTAGTTGCAATTTTTTTTACATAGACAATCCGTTTCCTAAAACGATTGGTGGTTATCTCGTACTATTATTTTTAATCGACAGTGATGCTGAGAATGGACCATCTATGATTCCTGTGATTATTAGAGTATTGGGCTGGCCACCTATTATTTTAGTAGGCGGGTTGTCACAGATGGTATCAGAGCATTAGGTTCTATAGTCCTTAGGAATCTGTACGGATGTATTTCGCTTTCAGCGTTACTTTTGATTTCATATAGAGCCCTACGATTAAGTCCGTTGATTTATCTGGTGAGAATTCGTTCTCCAGCTGCGAGATGAGAACCCCGAAAATCTTTTGCGCGTTCGAGTGAGATTCGTAAGTTGTCAAATGTAGGGCGTCAAGGAAGGCCGTGATGAAGGCGTCGTGAGACGAGATTTCTAAGAGCTGTAAGTGGTAGTTGGGAATGAGGGCTACTTTAGAGTCGCTCCCTTTGTAGATCTATTTTATATTGCTGCGTGACTACTAAATACAGTAGGTATAGTTTTCAAAGTGCCACTGCCAGAAGAAAGTGGTATTTATCTTGGGATTCCAAGCGACGTTGAATTGGAGATGATGGGTCCATGATAGGGACCACATGTTGGAGTCAAGTTAGATTGAGGAAGTGTAATCTCATTTGGTGAGAATGTAAGGCCCAAGAGTTTTGTCTTAGAATGGGGTATAGAAGTGCCCAGGTGTGAAGATTGGAGGAAAAATCTTCCACACAATTGGAGTAAGGTTAAGTGGCGAAAAATATAGTCGCCTTATATTGGTGGCGCAAGAAGTTTTCCCCATAGAGAAACCATTAGAGTTTTTCAACAACGAGTTTCTCCGAGAAGTTAGGAGTGATGAGAAAGTAGATTCTCAAGTATTCACGCAAGGTTCGGGTAGAGGCTGACAGTGAATAAGGAGTGTTACGGTCAAGGAAACTGTGCACCGAAATAATGAGCGTACAAGGAAGAGAGAGACCTTTCAGTGGAAGTGATAGGCTCACCATTAAATGTTGCTAACACTTTAGGAGATGTGCTATTCATAAGACCCCATAGGTGGACCTCCACCAGGGGAAGGACTCACTGAACTAGGCCGGGGAGGCTGGTAAAATGTTCTCCTTGCTGAAGAAAGTTAAGGGAACTATGTGAGAAAATCGCTAGGGTAGCTAGAGATGGAGGTAGATTGGTTCGGGTGAAATTGGAATATGTGTTTAGGAACCATTGGTAGTGGCCAAGGAGATTGACAATTATATTAGCGAAAATTTCCACCGTAGTTGAGGATGGAGCATTTCCTTATGATACGATGGAGTAGTATTGTTTTCACCCTAAATTCGGGTGTGTATATTGAGCTTGGGGTAGTGTATCAATATGGCTTCCATGATAGGGAAGTACTATATTTTCTTTCACTCGTTATGGGGCGAGTGATGAGATGTGTGGTGTGTGCTACTTGTATTATATGTAATATACGACTAGAGATATTCTTGGATGGGTTGGTGTGATAGCAAGCGAATAAATCGCGAGGCTACCCTATTTCTAGTTCTAGAGAAGGACTAGTTGTTCTATAATATCTCTCCTGTAAGACTTTATAGATGTGGTTTACGGTGTGTAGTTAGTTTTCATTTTATTTTATTTTATTTTATTTGTCTTGCTTTATTTGTTTTTTATTTCTTGCTTGCTTTGTTTGCCTTGCTTGTGTATGATGTTGCCTGATCTCCATGACCAACTAGTTAAGGGGATTGTGTGGAGGGGTTCCTTGTTTGGATTTCGCTTCGGCGAGACGCTCCACGCATGAACCTTAACGACGTTGGCAGTGGAGAGATGCACATTTTCTTTTCTTTTCTTTCTTTACTTTTCTGTTGGTTAAGATGCTGGGTTGGAAAGGTTTAGCCAGGAATCACGTAAATGAGTGGTTGAAGGCTAAGTTATAGTGCGTGATGTGAGCACTGTGATAGTTTTCCTCTGATCGATGTGGGGGAGACTAAGATATGAAGTCTGATAGAGACTTATATGTTACGCCTTAATGAGAAGGCCATTTATAAAAGATGTATGTATGTATATTGGGATAAAGTGTCAGTGGCATTTTACAGAAAGTAAATGCCAGGTCAACAAATTTTTAATTTATTTGAGATGGTAGGACTTAGAAGTAGAAGAGTATTAGTAGAGTGTTAAGTTAGGATTCTAGCGATCCCGATCATGTGTCTTAGACCGTTACCTCTCGACGACCAATGATGCGAGGTAGTAGTGTAATGGGAGGGTTCCTTGTTTGGATTTCGCCTCGGCGAGATGTCCTACACACGAAACCAAGCGAATGTAGGGACTTGGGAAAGGTCTTGGACACTAGGTATATAATTAGGATTTGGTCCCTAGAACGAAGAAGTATAGGATCTGGAGTGATTCGAAGAAATAGGCCATTGATGGTGGGGGCCTTTTCTAGATAGAGCGTTACGTCGGTAACCTATATTTCGAGGGGTTAAAGCATGAGTTGACTTTTACTCCTGCACTCGTGTTGTTATGATAAAAAAGGGATGTAACGAACGAGTCTCTGCCAGGAATGGGAAGTATTAATACGGGGGCATGGACCCATTATTTATTCGTCTCACCGACCTAAACTCCGTGAGAAGTTTTATCCCCCGCTTGATTTAGAGTTCGTAGCGGTAGTATTTGCCTTCGAGAATAGAGGCACTACTTCCTGGGCAGGAATTTGGTCTTTTCACGAACAAGAAGCTGGAGTTCGAAAAGGACTATCAATTGGTTATTTCCCTTTCGCTAAGGAAATGCGGATAGGGTAGTTGATGCGTCGGGTAGGAAATTTGTCGGAGAGTTTAGTTATGCCAAACGGAATGAGTCGAATCGAGGGAACGCTATAGTAAGAGCGTTCATGTCTAGGACTGACCAATTCACCTACTAGTGTGAAGAGACTAGTGGTGGAATGAGGAAGGGTGGAAGTAGTAGCTTTTCAAAATCTAACTTCCGCACAATAGTTCGGATTGTTTCTTATAAAGGAAAGGGTGTCGTGTGATGACCGTAGTTCAAGTCCGAATGGGGACGCAGCGCTACCGAGGGGTTTGTTAAGAATGATAGAATAATAGTTCGTACGGTATACTCATTATATGGTTATGGGTTATGCCTGAATTTTGAGGGCAAAATTCCCCTTTAAGGGGGGGGAGTATGTAACAACCTAGATTTTTGGAACGGCTATTTTATATTATTTTGCCTGATGGGCTAATTTTATAAAATAGGGCATGTTGGAGTAAATACTGTTTCTCGCGATATTTAGGGACAATATTTACTATGTTTTGTATATTTACCGTATGAGAAGGTAAATAGCATCATGTTGTGTATTACTGCGTCGTTATATGTAAAATGACGGTTATGACCTCTATATAAAATTTGGTAAAATTAATGCATTAAAATGAAATTGGAACATAAAACTTGTTCACATTTTCCGAATGCCAAAATAGGGGGTGCGGTTGTTTTTAGAATGGTCGAGATAGTCGAAATAAGTGCCAAGTTGTATTTTGGAGTTTCAGGCACTTTTAATGCGTTATGACTCAATTAAGTGTATACGAGTCATTTTAATGGAGTATTAGCAACTAATAAAGGGTATTTTTATTTTATAACCCGTTTAAGTCCCCCACTCCTTTTTCTTTCTTCATTTGTGAGAAAAGCCAAAGGAGAGAGAGAGAGTTGGGAGAAAAGGAGAGGAAGAGAAAAAATGGAAGATTTGGGCCGGATTCCGTCGCTACCGGAGGTGGACCAGAGACTACGAACCTCGAGGCAAGTTTCTTACTTGATAGATGTGATTTAATGTGATAGAATGCATGTTTAGTTGAGTTTTGGGAGATTTAAACCATAAATTTGGTTTTGTTGATTTTGGGTGATTAAACCCTTAATTCTTGATTTTAATTTGAGTTGAGGACAAATTTGTAGTTAGAAATGGTGTAGAAATGAATTGGGTTGAAGTGTTGTTGTTGATGTTGAGAAGAATCAATGGTTTGAGGGTTTTGGGGCTTTAGGGTTCAAACAACCCGTAGCCTAAACTTTGAAATTCTGCAGAACCGAATCGATTCGGCCCTAGCGAATCGATTCGGTAAGGGGGAAAGTGTCAGGTCTAGGTTGACCGAATCAATTCGGACCCTTCGAATCGATTCGGGGTTATGAAGAATGCCAGGACTTCTTGACCGAATCGCTTAGGACTTACCAAATCGATTCGCTAAGAGCCCGAATCGATTCGGCCAGGGCGAATCGATTCGGAATTTCTGCATTTTAAGGATATTTTTCTAATTCAGTTTTTATCCCTTTTCTTTTAAGCCCAAGGTTTAGGAACCTTCCTTTGGGAAGTAATGGGGAGTCCTAGAGGGTTGTTTTGGGTCCTAGGCTAAAATAGGATAATTGGGCTTACCCGAGGGCTATTTTGTATAAGTTAATGTCTGAATGATATAGGAGGTTAACCTAAAGGTAAATTGAAAGTTAAAATACTAATGTTGAGCCTTTTGGGAGACGCTCCTCTATGGAGACTCGTATTGATGGTTTATGAGATTTAATGAACTCTTGAAGGCTAGTTTTGATAATGGTTGGCACTTTGAGTGTTAGGTCATTAATAAACTATGACTTAATTAGAATGAAATGCATACCCTAAAACTTGGTACTTAATGGCAAAGTAAATGATTTTGGGAATGTAAAATTGGAAGTTTTCAAAAGGAAAAGTAATGGTTTTCATAAATGATAATTTATGGATTACACACCTCCCTAAATCGCTATCATAAGGGAAGTTGCGCACGTGTGGTGAAGCCCCCTGACTAATGAATGCAGGGTGGACATAGTCCTTAGGCCATATGGGCATGTATATTACTGCGCTGGTTAGGGGATTCTGGGTGTGGTCCTGACTTTCCCGCAGGCAATATGGTCGGTTCCCAACGCCAGTAGGTTCCCAGGTTGTCTTGTATAGATAGGCCCTGGAAGATTATAGCCATTTAGGGGTGCGTCCAGTGGGGAAACTCGGAGGGACGGTCTTATATTTATTAAAGCAATTCATGATAATGAATTGGCTTTAATTGCATTCCCTAGATGGAAGAAGGGAAATGGGATATGGCTTGGCTTCGGATACATTTCCCGTATGAGAGGGAAATGGAAGCATATGGTATACAAAAGTATTTTTATGCTAATAAAAATGACTTTTGATGGGATTTTATGGAAATGGTTAAAGCATTTTTTCGTTAATAAAACTTGCTTTAAAAATGTAATTCTTCCTGTATGGAAGAAAGGAAATAAAATTGGTAAAGAGGTTGTATAAATGTGATTATAAGGTAAACGTTTGATAAAATGTTGTACCATTTATGTATATTCCTAAGAAAGAAATAGGAATGGTTCATGTAGAGTTATGAGATTATAATGGTAAACATTTGATAAAATGTTGTACCATTTGTATACATTCCTAAAGAAAGAAATGGGAATGATGGTTTAGATGGTGAATGGGTTTCTTTACGTTTTATTGAGTAGTTGTAGATGGTTTCTCACATACACACACACACACACACACACACATATATGTATATATTAATTATGTGCTAAGGATCTAATGGATCTCGACAATCAACCTTGCCTAAGTAGTAGTGTATCGGGGGGGTTCCTTGTTTGGATTTCGCTTTGCGAAACACCCCACGCACGAAAAAGGCAGTGTTGAGATTGGGGAGAAGTTAGCCCTTAGTACTCGGAGTTAACTAGAGAATCATCATGATATTGCGATAGGTTGCTTTTAGACTGAGAGGTGAGAAATATTATTGTTAAGTGTGAAACTGTCATGCATTTTAGTCACATGGGAATCATATCAAACCGGGCCCTGACCCGTATATATTTCTTTGTTTCTGGATATACTCTTTGCTGTACAGGTGCTCTTCCGCATGGACACCCGAGCTTGCATTTCCATTCCTGTTGTCATGGAGCTACAGCATATTGCGGATGTTGTAGGTTAATTGTATTAGAAGCCTCTATCTATTGCACTCTAGTTATGTTCAGTTTAAATTATTCGGGCGTGTTGCCCAAGTGTTGCACTCATTTATTATATTGTAAATATTGAAATGTAATACTCGGTGTAATTATTTGTATTGGTCTGTTCACCGACAGCTTATTCGGTGATTAATTATTTCATTGTCACTCTTTATTCTTCGGTTTTTGATATCCACCGTTTTTACTAATGGGATTGTCTAAGTGTTTTTCTTTTACTTGCAAATTTTTTTACATAGACAATCCGTTTCCTAAAACGATTGGTGGTTATCTCGTACTATTATTTTTAATCGACAGTGATGCTGAGATTGGACCATCTATGATTCCTGTGATTATTAGAGTATTGGGCTGGCCACCTATTATTTTAGTATGCGGGTTGTCACAGTTTACATGATCCAAGTTTCAACATAACATATGCTTTGAGATCATTGGTTTGGCATTGGGTTTCATTCTCTACCCAAAAGAGATAGTTTCTTGTATAGGATTTCGTGGTCATGATCGTAGAAACGGTGGACTCCGTGTGTTTGGCGGTAGCTTCGCCCCATCAGTGGTTTTCAAGACGTAGGTGGAATCCTATGTTGTCACTAAGCGGAGGTGGAAGGAATGAAGAATGTTAAGGCTTGCGATGGCGTCGAGTCCTTATGTAAGTATTATGCCGTTTACCTTGTGGCTGGGTCGTCTGAGGTTTTTCCATTATGGGCTTACCTCGTACATCGCAGCATTATGGTTGTGTTTATTTTTATCTTGCAAAATTCTCACCTAGACGCAAGCTTAAGTTTAACAAGATAAAAATTGATTTAATCACAAGAATGGTGTAATTAGGTGCTTACTTAATTTAGGTAAGTTTAGTTTACTTTAATTCAAGTCGGAATTATCAATTTGGCAAAATTCATGTTAATTTTGAATTAAGTTTGTTTTAATTTGGTTTGTATATATTTCAACTTGAATGGAAGTTGTTGTTTTTAGAAGAAGATGACTTAATTTTTGAAAGAATTTATAAAATTTGGAATATTTTATGAACCATTCCGTTTGAATTTAAAAATTATGATTTTCACATTCTCAGAATTTAATAAGTTGACACCGTTAGATAATTGTGCACTCTCAAATTAAAATATTTGTTGAATATTTACATTTTCGCATTATCATAGTGGTATCAGTGCCTTCCTCTAAGTGGTGTCAGAGCATTTGTACTACTTTCTCATATTGGTATCAGAGCATTAGTACTGCTTTCACATTTTTTGATATAGTTTGTTTTGATTTATTCATATAGACACCTGTTGTAATTTGAAAGGTTTGTTTTCACTCCTAAGTGTGAGTGTGTGACTTGCATGTTCATATAGAATAGGTCACTATTTCATATACACCACTTATTTTGTATGGTTTTTACCTAGAGAATAATATATCTAGTCGATATAAAGCTTGATGGAATTGTGGTTACATCAAACAGCTGGAACAAAAAGAGTATCTTGAGGTGTAGATGAAATTTAGGTATATTTATTTTGGATTTGATCTATTTCATGTTTTTATTTGTAAACAATATTTATTATTTTAGTGGATTTTAGTTTGTGGCGTAGAGGTCACAGTGGATGTTTCAACTAGGTTTGGGGTTTTACCACGTTAAAACTCGTGTTGTGATTTCTTTACATTTTCTTAACTCTTACATGCTTTTCTGCTTGAATCTAGTTTAATGGACTTATTTTATTTGAATTAAGTCTTTTACCATGAATTTCAAATCTTAAATATATACAACCATTTCTTGATTTACATATCTTTTGTTAAATCGGTTTTATACAAATAATAGTTTCCTGAAAAGATATTTCATAATTTTAACTTTAGTCTGTTAACTTTGTTAAAAACATAAGGTTGATAAATTTCAAGGTGGAGTGTGTCCTTATTCTGGATTTATGATGAATGGGAACTATTAGGGTGCATGGGTTAGTGTTTGGGGCAGGGCATATGATAGGAGTGAGTGGGTTAGGATAATAGGGAAGGTGGTTGTTTATGACAATGGGCTTTAGTGCGATGAGAATTATAGAGTTAGTAAGTCCTTAGATAACATATTTAAGTTCCTAATGCCTATCGGTGATGTGGTCTCCCCCATAATGGAACTTGTAGTGTGAGTCGGTCTGCCAATTTTTAACCCGAATGGTGTGAGGTGGCCTGGGGTTGAGAGGCTTAATACATCCATCAAATTTTAGTGCGGTGAAGACCCGATTGAGAGGGGTTTGTAGGTATATGAGATTTCATTATCGGGGTTTGGAACTCTTTCCGAGGGGGAATGACATGGTAGTTCTTCGAGGGATCCCCTGATTGGTTTGGTGCAATAGTGGCGACCATGACCTGATAAGTGTTAGGTGAAGGGTAGGCCTTAGTTTGTGGACTGAATACCATGGTAGTGATATGAGATGTAAAATCTCCCGGTGAGTTATTTTTGGTGTATAATTTATTAGATGGTCGAAGGGAATATTTAGTAGACTTGGTTGCTTTGGCAGCTTAGCTTTCCTTAATTTATCACCCTATGTGGTTGAGATCTTTGAATTTAGGGATCCAACTGAGGCCATGTTCTCTCTGTACTTCCTTTTGGAGTTTCTTGATTCCGTTCTCAATTTTATCATTTTCTTAATGCCGTCTAACCATCTGACCGATTTTTTCTCTTTATCGGGTGAGAAGGCGCTCTATGACTATATTTCCCTATGTTTTAACATCTCTAGGTCTTTGTGACACACGTCAAGTTCTTCATTGTATTCATAGTGCTTAAGAAAAGTACGACATACATCAGTTCCTTCATGCTTTAGACCCTCTAGACAGAGTTAAAAAAAATCCTTCATAGTACCCCTAGGTATACATTCTGAACTTGCAGGTGGAGGAGGTAGTTGGGAAAATATTCAAAGGGGGAGCCTAATCCTTTGTATGTATTAAAGATAGGCATATTGAATTTATTCAGCAATAGGAACTCAAGATAGAGATTCGTCTTCTTAATGTTCTGAAAGGTGATCATATTCTCTAACTATCTTAAGACTCGATTCATTACGGATGAAGCCTGATCTTCTTCTGTTGATATAATACACTCATCAGAATAAACACAATAGTCATGAGTGTAGAGCTCATTAATGAAGACTAAATAACCGCACAGAGTGAGAACCCAAGTTTCTGGATAAGAGCTTAGTGTAATGTTCTGCAGAAAATAATTATTGCAGAAAAATATGAGGCACCTTTGTTTAGGATTTTTCAAACGTAAGGATTGACAAAAGTATGATAGATAGGGGAGAAAGACTCACGTATATATGAATTGTTTGATGCAATTCTGTTATCTATTTTTAATTGTGAATTGACGATATTTTTTTTTGTATTTTTTTTATTTGGTAGTGTCTTCAAATGGGAAGAACTGAGCAGAGTCCCATCGGATTCAGATGAATTGGGGTGTTCCCTTCACTTTAGTGTAAGCAGAGATGAAATAATAGACCGTGATCTATTATTTTTTCAAAAATAAAATGCGAGTAGGGGAATTCAACGTAAAGGAATTGCATTTTTTCATGTCTGGAAGATTTATCTTATTTTATCTTTCGTATAAAATGGGAAGATCACCAGCCTTAAATTTGAGGGCTTTGAGACCAGCCTCCCACTACACCAAATCTGTCGAATTGTCACGATCATTGACCTTGACAAGTTCAACTTGTCAAGGTCATTGACTGTGACAATTCTGGGTGAGACAAATTTTTTGTCACGGTCATGTCACGGTCCTTGACCGTGATAATTTTTGTCACGGCTAAGGAGTGTGACAAACCCATGACAATTTTAAAAAAATTATCACGGTCAATGACTGTGACAATTCTAGGCAGAATTTAAAAAAATCTGTTGGGCAGTATGGCCACTGCCACTGCCCAACAGTATATTTGTGCCTGTTATAGCAACGTTGTACCTGTTCAAACATCATATATCCAAATAAACTAGAGATAATGCAAATATACATTCAAAATAAAAACAATATGCATCACGATATAATCCAAATATAATTCAAATGTACCAACTTAAAAACAATTCAAATGTACCAACTAAAAAACAATACAATTCAATTCAAATAATGTCACTACATGTCTTGGGTAAGGTTAAATCCGAGGAGGTGAGTAGGCCACACGATATATGAATTGACACACCCACTAATATACATCGTGCCGCATTGTTTTCCCAACCACAACGGGGAGTTCTCCTTCCCGGGTATCACATGCGTGACGAGCACCTTGAACTCGATGTCTTGAAGCTCACGTCCATGAACTAGTCCACCCTAGACGATATTCGGGTCCCTCAACCCCCGCCCTATCCGCTGGCCATCAAATATGTCCAGTATAAACATGCTCGGCCAACCAAGCGTCGACATCGGTTGGTCGAAGGGAGCAAAATAGGGAAATGGATCATCAAAGTCCGCACGTATCGGCGATGAAGTAGCGAGGTCAACATCCTTGTCATCCCGCACCTCGTCCTCCCACACCACCTTATCCTTCCCTTTCCCCTTGCGTTTTCCGCCGCCCAACTAACGCTTCATAAATGAGAACATATCTTGGATCGTCGCCTCCAAACGGGACAGCTTCGCATCATGCAAGTTCACCATTCGAGCCAACCCGGTGTCACTCGTCTTCAATTCGATGATCCTAAATTTGGCCACCCGCGATCTCACCCTCCTTGTCCTTGCCTTGAGATCAGAGCCAAACACTTGGCTGAGTGCGTATGTGGACAAAGATGCCTTGTCGGCATCAGACTGAGACTCATTCACTTCTTTAAGCTTTGCCTGAAATGACAAAAAGTACATGATTAGTAAAATAAGTAAATTAAAAAATTATAACGTAATTAACAAAAAGTAAATTATCGGATTACTTACAATTGTGGCCACGACGCTCGGGGACACCTCCTTGTCCATCCCCTTCTTCGTCCGAAGAGCCACATAAGTATCGAACCTATGTGGCCTACCCCCAGGGCCACTCCCTGTCCCCTGAAATAAAATAAAGTAAAATTAGTATCGGCCCTGCAAAGTAAAATAATGCTGAATAATATATTTCTGTAGTTAAAGAAAAATTAAATCTTACCATCATCCTATGCTCCACCTCGGCGTAAGACGTCCGGCTGGAGTAGTGTACGTCCGTCTTTTTTGCCCAGTTTTCCCTTCCTGATTGGCGAGATTCCAATTGTCGCTCCCTAATCTCATTGCCAACGAACTTTTGCCATTGTGCCAATGAGATCGGCTCCTTCGGCGGGACGGATTCACGCCTTTGGATAATGGACTCTCGTGTCTTCCCAAAGTACCGGGTCCGCATATTTTTCTCTCACGTCTTGTGTTGCTCCCTCAACTGCTCTAAGACGGAATCGCGTAGCTTTGGATCCAGGTTGAATTGTTCATGTCCAATAAATACAATGTTAGTTGCAAATAAATATAAATATAAATATAAATATAAAATGAAATTGAAATCGAAATCGAAATTGAAATATTCATATGAATATAAATATAAATATAAATATAAATATAAATATAAATATAAATATAAATATAAATATAAATATAAATATAAATACATTACATGTAGTGCAACCCAAACAGTTAACTTGAGCTCATATCGCACCTCCTTCCAACTAATGTACCTCGGGTCGATGATCGTCTTTACCAACTCAAGGAATCTTGCTAATAGCCCGGACTTGTTCTCGATGGCCATCCCCAATTTGACATATTTGGGGAGCCTAGGGGCCAAGGAGCCCTCGTCGCCTTCTCTACCACCGAGCCCAGACGACATCATCATAACAAGCATCATCATCCTCACCTTAATACCTGAAGGAGACATCTGCTATAAAAAAATATTATTAGTACATATCAAAATGAATTAAAAGAAGACATGCAAATAAACTAACAATTAAAGTATACAATTATTAATTTATTAATTTACAATGAGGGACAATCCTACTTTCATAATTAATCATATATTAATTTACTAATTTACAATGAGGTCCAATCATATATTAATTTACTAAAAAAATTAATAACCAATCAATTCGTTTACAAGGGACATTACGCACAAACATGCACATACACGCACACTACACACACACATACACACACGCGCACATACACACACACACACACACGTAGCCCCCCATCCATCCTCCCCCCCCCCCCCCCCCCCCCACAATCTCCTCCTAAGGGTGAGTTCAAGTATGTTTCATTTAATTTCAAGTAATTTTCAAAAAAAGTTGAAAAATCCCACCCCCATATGGACAATAATCGAGTGGTCATGCCACTTTTAAAACTAACCAACCCAACATCGATCCACTATAATCCAACAACAATGTCAATAACAAATGTGTATCCCGTACTCCTTCTAATTCATCTACTCAATTAATTCATTTCATCATTTAAACTAACAATTAAAGTATAACAATTATTAATTTACTAATTTACAATGAGGGACAATCCTACTTTCATATGAAATGGGCACTAATTATTAATTTACTTTCATATAAAACTATACAATTAAAGTTATACAATTTATTAATTAAAGCTATACAATTGTTGAGATTTCCCCACCACACACACACACCCCACCCCACCACCACCACCACCACAACCACACACACCTTAATTCTGAATTCCAAAACAACAGCATCTAGCTCATAATATGTACAAGAGTGAAACATCCCCACCCTCACCCCCACCCCTACTGCCCACACACACGCACACTACACAAGAGTGATACAAAGTAATTTTTTTAAAAAAAAGTTGAAAAATCTCACCCCCATATGGACATTAATACAGTGGTCATACCACTTCTAAAATTAACCAACCCAACATCGATCCACTATAATCCAACCACAACAGCAAATGTGTATCCCGTACTCCTTCTAATTCATCTACTCAATTAAATCATTTCTTCAATTAAACTAACAATTAAAGTATACAATTATTAATTTACTAATTTACAATGAGGATCAATCCTACTTTCATATGAAATGGGAACTAATTATTAATTTACTTTCATATAAAACTATACAATTAAAGTTACAATTAAAGCTATACAATTTATTTTATTAAAGCTATACAATTAAAGTTATTTTGAATCTCAACGATTATTTGTTAATGAGGGGCAATCCTACTTGCATATGAAAGGGGAAATACATATTTTATTAATCAATTTATCCGTTTCAATTGTTGAGATTGCACAACCACACACACACACCACCCCCACCACACACACACCACCACCCCACCCCCTCCCCCTCCCCCACCGCACACACACACGCACACACACCACACCACCCCCTGCCCCCACCACGCACACACCTGCACACACACACATACACCCCACCACCCCTGCCCCCCCCCCCTCACCCCACCACAGACACGCACACACCTAAACACACACACACCACCACCACCCGCCCCCCACCCGTCCCCTTGTCCCTCCCCCTCCCCCCACCACACACGCAAATGTACACGCACACGCACACACACACACACACACGTACACACACACCCCACCCCACCCCCACCACCGCTTGCCCCCCTCCCCCCACCACACACCAGCACACACATATATACACACACATACAGAAATGAAAGATAAAGAGAGGAAAAAAACATACCTTAGAGAGAGAGAGAGAGAGAGAGAGAGAGAGAGAGCTCGAAATCGCTTAGAGAGGGAAAACTAAAAACGGTGGGAAAAAAAGAAAGCGTAGGGTTTTTTTTACTGAAAAAAATTGTCATGAACGTGTCACGGTCCTTGACCATGACAATATTATAAAGTTTGTCACGGTAAATGACCGTGACAAGTCCGTGACAAATGTCGTTGTCACTGTCTTGTCACGGTCATTGACCGTGACAATACGTTTCCACGGGCCTGTCACGGTCAATGACTATGACAAAATATGCGTGTTTTTTGTCACGGTCAATGACCGTGACAAGGCTAGCTGCTGGAAGGGTGTCAATTTACCCATTTTGGTGTAGTGTCCGACCGTTTGCCAATTTTGTTTTGTTTTATCAAAGCGATTGGCTCCTAAGCATTTGGTCTTTATATGAAATAGGGTGTGTACCTAAATATTTTTTCTATCTTTAAAAGGGAAATGTAACTTAGTGATCGACGGATCACTTTTCATTGCCATGGATCACTATATACCGGGCTTCTTAGACTGAGAAACCATTAAGATATGTCTGACACCACTTTAACCTAGTAT
Source organism: Sambucus nigra (assembly GCA_949130495.1). NCBI lineage: Eukaryota > Viridiplantae > Streptophyta > Magnoliopsida > Dipsacales > Adoxaceae > Sambucus > Sambucus nigra. Next base: position 173,110,344 of record OX422210.1, on the reverse strand, counting down.
TGAATAGATGTGAAAGACTATTCGGTATACCCCATTACTAGATGAATTTTAAACATTACCTATCACCGATTCTTTAGTATTGGGAGAAAAGGTGCTCGATATACCAGACAGGTGGGCGAAAGGAGTGACGATAGTCATGGTTGACCAACCTTTCATCTGACCGCTTTTAGCCTCGTGGGTATATGCTTTAAAAAATATGAGAATCAAGATTATGCAGTGCACGATGCAAATGAAGTAATATTTATTTTTACATGCTTTGATGTTTGTTTTATCGTCAGGTCCTTCTCTCATACCTATACGTTTGGATGAATGTACAGTGATGCACATGGGGACTTGAGCACGTATCTACATTTCGAGGCAGACTAAAACTAAGCCCTCTAAATAACTATAACATATGCTTAAAGTAGTCATGTGGGATAGTGATATTAAGTAGATAAAAAGGAAGCATAAGGATAGTTCAGCTCGTTTGATGTATCCCCAATGGAGTTGCTACTATAGTGTTATGAGACCCGGGCGGGAGGGATAAGCGAGATGCGGCGTTGGATTTTTGTTATTATGTTTGATCCCTATGAGTTCATGAGAGTTCTTATCTCTCGGTCCACCGTTTCCCCCTGAGGTCTGGTCTCAATTGTGGATGATATCCCCTGGAAGCTGTTCGACACCATATCTATTTTTTTTGGGGTTGCATACCCCTGTTTAGGCCTAATCCAAAGTCTTCATACGAGCGGTTGTTGGTTGTTTAGAATCGCCATTTTATTTTTTGTAAAAAAATAAAATTGGTCGGATTAGATCATTCGGTCTAATCCTAAGGAAGGTTTTAGTCAGCTGGTGATCGAGATATTCTTGTTTTGGGTCTGAGAATCGGGTTATGAGTGGGGAAGGTATTAGGCACCCCACTTGTTCTTTATTCTTTCTTATCTATATACTTATTATCGCATTTAATATTTATGATTACTTTTAGTTTATTTTAGAACATGTTGAGAGACCTTAATTTGATAATCCCTAAAAATGTAAATATATGCTTCGATATAAAAATGGTATTAGTGAGAGGTATATGAACGCCACTCAAACCGATGTGGGTACATAGGAGTTCTTGCGTATGAATAAGTATTTGAATAATGGGTAACCATTAGTATGTATGTATACATATGTGATGGAGCTCAGCTTTGAGAACGCAACCCCTTGATAGTGTGTGCTTAGGCAAAGCTGGTTTGAATAAACTCATCTCCAATTTTTACATTTTTCAAATTTTAAAGATTAAAACATTAAACCAAATCAACCCAATTAAACTTAGCACCGATTTTAAACCTATGTTGTGGAAAACCAATTTATCCAATTTTATCTTTTTATCCTAAAACATACCTCTAGTTGATAAGCAGATAAAATAAATAAATCATCCACAAGACATCGGTGTACGAGGAAAACCACAAAAGGAAAAACCATGGACAACCCAGCCAAATAATTTACTATGTTATGATTTTACAAAGCATAAACAGTGGACTTAATCAATGACTTGATTCCCCACAAGTCTTGATGTTCTTCTATCTTCCACCGCTCCTTCACAGTGCAACGCAGGAGTACACCCATGACAACTTCCATAATGCATGAGTCCATCCATATCTCAGTGTCCATCGATGAGGCTCAGCAATTGTCTACACTGTAAATAGTATGCACGGAGTGCACCATATGAAACAAGTTCTCTTAAGATTAAGCGAAACAAACTTTGGTGCCCAAACATAAGATATTAAAGTATATGAAATACGAATCTTGAACCTTTAAACGTAAAGGGCGAAACAAGGGTTTTGGAACTTTGGTATATAGGTAGGCAAATATTTTTCCCCAAAAGTTTTAGAAAAAATTGATTCCAATGCGCCTCAAGTACTAAAGGCATGAAAATCATGGCGGCGAACTCGTTCAAATGAAAGCAAAGGGTCGTTCGAACGAGATTAGCTTTTCATTCTAACGAAACTGAATGTCATTCGAATGAAATGTCTTTCTTGTTCAAATGACCTTCCAAAAACCTTCAAATGAAGTGTGAAATCCTTTACAGAGATATCTCATTTAATGGTCGTTAAAGTGTTAAAATGTAACACACACACAACATGGCAAGTCAAACACACACAATTCAAATTATGGTCAAACAATATCAATATCGATGCAAAAAAATACCAATATAAATATGCAATGAAATATGATATCGATTTTGAAATAATCAATTTTGAGAAATGGAATTTCAATGCACACAATAAGAGATATCAATATGATCATATAGCATGCCATAGAAATCTAATTATAAAGCATATGGCCAACATGGACTAAATGCAAATCGTAAAGACTCAAAACACAATACCATATATAATATATGCAATATATACCAATGAACATCCGACATATATATATATATATATATATATATATATATATGAGCAAACACATAAGCTTTACACAGTAGCATAATGTGTCTAGACATGTGGGAATGAATAAATGGACATGAACTAGATACAAATGAATTATTACCCAAACACTCAAATATGTTCAAGAAGTTATAACTGAGCACAAAACTTTATCAGACTAAGATTTAGCCTCAAGTGACAAGAATGACTGAACTTAATGAACAAACAAACACAATGCATACAAGCCTAGAATATTGATGATTCGACAAATCAATAGCGTTATGAAAAAATAAGCATAACTAGAATTCATTGTGCAAACCCGTTGATCTTCAACTAAACACCCTCAAAAGATATGTATATATCGTATTTTATTTTCTTTACTTTTCTCAATTATTTTGAAGCTATTTCTTTTGAAAGATCAAACAAATAAAACGGTGTTAGCCTTTAGTAGTTTTTCTATTTTTATTGCCTTTAATGTTTTCATTAGGCTCTTACCAACAGTGGCTTTCCCACAAAGGAGATTTGATCCTTTCGTAGCCCTTTCCCGTACACCCTCATATTTTATTTTTTAATACGATTGAAATATTCTCACAGGAAACGGTTCTTACATGCACAAATCCCCCATACTCACAAAACATATAGATGAAAAGATTGATGGGAGAACATCTCACAAGGCTGAAATATACATGTGAAGTTAAATTTAAAGAGCTCGTGCATGTGTGTGCGGAGGCATATACAAAGTCGAATCCATTAAGCAAATAAAGTTTGAAACTACTCCATGCAAGCATGATTAAGAACAGTCTAAGTATCAACAATCCTAACCAAATGTCCAGCCACATGGAAAGTACGGAATTAATTGAATTCAAACACAAAATATGCTACACCAAATGTGTAAAACTAAACTACACAAAAAACAAAACTCTTTTGGAGTTTTTCTAAAAAAAATCAAAACAAAATACCGGTTTGTTTAAGTTTTGAAAACAAACTCTAACTCAAAAGATAGACAAAAATCCTTTTGTATTTTTCAATATGACTCAAATATAAAAAAAATCAAAATACAAAAGATACACATGTCATAACACTAGCAAACATATATCATGAAGCTCAAACTAAATTATGACAAACACGCTAACATAATCAACCTTTAGATATAACATGGGAAGTATTATGTGCAAGCAAATGAGAATCAACAAGTCTAATTCGCAAAGCCTCAAAATATTATTTCCTAACCCAAGTAGGTGTAACATGATGTTTAGGATCTTTGATTACCATGTACACTCTATTATTAGACTTTCTAGGACCGTTCTTAAGATCATAACAAAAATTCAGGTGACTTTTTCTACCGCAATGAGTGCAAGTGTAAACACAACGAGGGGTGTTACTTAAGGGTTGACTTTCCTAACGTTCCTAGTTAACTCTCTCAAATGCATAGTCTTGATTTTGGTAGCGGAAGAATTATGATCATCAAAGATAATTCCACACTTGTCATCTTTGACTTGTATGGTACCTAACATTTTATCCAATTTCTCCGACCTATACTCCAAATCAAATTTGACACGACTTGAATTTCTCAATCTCTCCTCAAGCTCAACTATCATCGATACTAGTAAATTCCTAGACTCCTCAAGAATCTATTTATTCATAGCCTCCATCAAACCATGAATATTATCTCTCCTACCCTCAACGTAATCCATCTTCTCTTAAAGATTTCTCTCACGTGCCTAAGATTCGCAATCAAAACACTATCATTATTCACTATGAAACATTATTTTAACTTAGATTCCAACTTCAAGTTAGCCTTCTTGACCTTTAAAGTTTCCGCATACAACTCACATAAGGTAACTTGGAGTTCACTCTCCTCCCCCTCTTCTTCATCTTCACTCCCATCTCCACTCACTCGACTATCACTCACTTGGGATTCGCAAACAATGGCCTCGAAAGTTTCATGTAAAGAAATATCTTTATGAAAGATTTTCCATCAAATATCCCATGGCTAGCCATGAACGCGATAAAGTTGATCTCAATAAGGGAATCGTTTCCCTCTTTTGGATCACTATTGATATCGATTTCTTGCCCCTTCCTTAGTTTAGTGGGGCACTCAGTTACCCTATGGCACAACCATAATATCACTCTGACTCATCCCTCTTAAAGTAATCATTAGTATTATTAGGGACGTGATCGGCCTTGTTGTGCTTATTTTTCTCAAACCTTTTTGCATCCTTCAATTTCTTTTGGAATTTGAGAAATTTCTTGAATTTATTTGTCAACATGGCCACATTCTCAGAAGTGATATCAGACTCGTCCTTCGACACATGTGTTTCCTCCTTTAGAGCTTTCAAAGTAATGCCCTTTTCTTTATTTTTCACAATCGTGGACGTAAACACGCCAAGCTCATAAGTTTGTAAGTCACCTACAAGATCTTCAATTTTCGTAGAGTCTAAAATACCCAAATAATTTAAAACAATCACTGTTAGGTGAAATCTTTCAGGCAACGACCTTAAGATTTTCTTGATTACTCAATTTTCGAGTATCTTCTCTCCCAAGTTAAATAATGAGTTAACTATGTCGGACAGTGTAGCGTAAAAATCATCAAAGGTGTCACTCTCCAACATTTTAATCATTTCAAACTAAGTGGTGAGGTTTTGAAGTTTGGAAGCCTTAACAACATTAGAATCTTCATGGGTGAGTTATAGTATGTACCAAGCCTCTTTAGATGTCTCACAAGTCATAGTTCGGTGGAACTCCTTCGGAGTGAAAGAACAAAAACATAACATTTAAACCTCTAGAATTAAAATTCGCTAACTTGTGCTCGGCCTTATTCCATGATTTTAAAGGTTTTAAATGAATCGATTCTCCATCTCTAGTGGTAGGTGGATACCAACCTTTAACAACAACCAACCAAAACTGCTCATCCATAGCCTTAAGAGTTGATGTCATACACATTTTTTAGTATGCCCATCAAATATCGGGCTTCTAATAGCATCAAATCCTCCGAAATGTATGCCTAAAGACATGGGATGAAAACACAATAACTAAGTGTTCTATCTTTTACCAAATTGAGAAAATTGGTATCCAAAAATAATCCCTAAAAACTAGGATCAGAAGATATTTTAATGCAACCTCCTCTGATACCAATTTGGGAAAGCATCCCCTCAACAGTATGTTCTTAGGAAAAGATGGTTTGAACAAACATAAGTCTAATCTGAATATTTTTCAAAATTTAAAGATTTAAACTTTAAACCAAATAACCCAATAAATCTTATCACTGATTTTAAACCTTTCTTTTGGAAAATTGAGCTACCTAAATTTATTTTTTTATCCTAATATATATATATATAGGTGATAAGTAGATTAAATAAATAAATCACCCATAAGACACCGATGTGCGAGGAAAATCACAAAGGGAAAAACCTCGGACGACCCATACAAATAGTTCACTATGACATGATTTTACAAAGCATATAAATAATGGATTTACTCAATAACTCGATACCCCACAAGGCTTGACGATCTCAGTGTCCATCGATAAGTCTCATCAACCATCTACACCGCAAATAGTATGTACAAAGTCCACCGCACGAAATAAGTTCTCTCAAGATGAAGAGAAACAAACTTTGGTACCCAAACTTTAGATCTCAAAGCATATGATATACGAATCCTAGATCGTTAAACGTAAAGTGAAAAAGGGTTTTGGAACTTTGGTAAATAAGTGGGAAAATATTTTTTGCCAAAAGTTCTATAAAAAAAATCGAGTCCAATACGCCTTAAATATTAAATGCATAAAAATTAAGGCGGCAAACTCGGTCGAATGAAGACAAAGGGTCGTTTTAACGACATTAGATTTTCGTTCTAATAAAACTGAATGTCATTTGAACGAAATGGTCAATGAGCTTCAAACGAAGTGTGAAATACTTGACAGGGATATCTCATTCGATGGTCATTAGATAATCGTTCTAACAAGATCTCAATGTCCTTATAACGAAAACTATTTTACTTAACGAGCTTAATTCTAGTTCTAACGAGATTAAAATAAAAAAAAATCTAAACGTTTTAAGTAAAAAAACATCCTTAAAATATCCAAGGACGACTCATATTCAATACGCATACATACCTGCGAGATCCTTAATAAATGTGAAGACAAATTTGGCACTAAACACGACACGATGTATCCAATCTTTGAAGCTTCGCCACTACGTCTTCATCAAACACGTCATAGGATTATGGGATTAGGAACACAAAGTCTAACCTATGACTCAAATGTTTTGTCCGGAATAATGTCAATTACATATAAATTGACTCGATTGAAAATTTATCCTTACAAGCTTGCATAACGAGAGGTTATTAAAAGTATGTATGTGTGTGCACAAGAAGTCATGGATTGATATAGTTTGATTTCTTATTTTAGATATGAGAGGTAGTTTAAAAGTTAATGTGAGAGACGAAAGAATATCTATGGTGACAACGTATCGAGAGAGATATTATCGAAGCTTGTACTGACAATAAGGACTCGATATTGTGCCTAAGTACTCGTGTATCCAATAGATCAAAGACTACGTAGTTCAATTGTTATGGTGAGTTGCATAATAAAGTTCCAACATGACGTGTGTGCAAGTGTGAGGAATTATCTTGAGAGGTGGATAAGTTATCTTTGAGACAAAGATTAGATTTTATGGAGATTCAAAATGGGAGTGGACCCGAAGTCACTGACAAGGATATGTTGTGATTATTGGGCACTCACTAACCAAAAGGTGATGTTGAACCTTAGGACTAGTTTGAAGGTGTAATGTGACGGATGTAATGTATTAGACATCCTTCATTGTGTATGGGTATAGAAATAAGCGTTTGGAGTGAATTAAAACTCACCGACAGAGGTCTATGTATCCCTTATTAACATGGCAAAACTTCCGAAGGTGTCATAGGCCTCGGGAAGATCCGAAATGGTAAAGATGATCAAATCGTATGATAAAAGATATTTGGACTAGAGATAGAGTCATCCCTAATAGATAATATGTTAAGAGACATATTATAAGGTTTAGGTTTACGAGTACAACTCGATATTGTGCCTACGTACCCAAGAGGTCTTGAGATCAAAGCCAAGGTAATTCCAACTAACGGGATATATTTATGGGTCGAGGCAACAAAATACAGTTTATATAATATAAAACGTTATGGTTTATAGAATCCCAATATTTATATAGAATTTTTGTTATGATTTGGAATGCATATTCGTATGTTAAAAATACATAATGAAAGAGCAATGTTTGAAAAGTATTCCATGAAAACACAAATTCATTAGTGACGTCTGATGATACTGTAAACACCACCACCAATATGAGGTGTTGATAAGCTCAAACTAGCAATAACAATGGAAGCACAAGAGTAGATATCTAGTAGAGGAGAAGAGTAGAAACACTAGTATATAAGTGGTTCAGCCAATCTGGCCTACGTCCACTGTGAGTGTGTGAGTAATTTCACTAGAACAAGGGCACTAATGGCTTATGATACAATCTCTCACTTTCTCTCTCTACTATGTAATTCTGTAGACCTTTCGCTATGGTTACAATTCTGGATCCCCCTCCAAGATAAGAGAAGGAATCTATTTATAGTGCTTGGGGGTGTGATATACCCCCTAAGCATGCATAAAGCATGTATGAGTTGAATACACTAATCATAAGTGGACACCTGGTTGTGCCATATGTAAAGAATGATGACCAAATATTCCCCCACGTGAGGGGAATGATTTGGTTATAACTGAATTTTCATGTGCTCCAAGTCTTCCATGTGCTTACGTATGCTCGAACCAGTAATATCACTTATTGTAACCTCGGCTTGGCCAAGTACGAGGTTAGATGAGTCTAATAGTTGCTTTATCCTGTCAATCATAAATATGGCCTCGATCTGGAAGACTAGACGAGGTTATATATGAGGTAGGATGTAATGTCGGCTGAGGCAGAGTACGATGTTGGCAATACCTTGAGCCCATGAGACGTTGATGACCTCGGTTGATGGCCAGTTGAGGTTGGTAAATGAGGGGCCGACCTTCCAGAAGATGAACTTTCTTATGGCTATTATAAGCTTCCGGTTAACTCGGTTGTGGGTCTGGCCGAGGTGTGTGACCTCGAGTACGAGGGTGGACTTTGGGTATATCAATCACCCCCTAGGCCTTAGTTTCTTATGTGAGTAGGTGATTGAGGGGTATGTATATTAGGCCGAGGTTGAGTTACTTTTGGTGTCTTGGGGAGTGAAGTGATTCCTTAACACATGTCACTCATTGAAGTAGCTAACGTACTCCCTAAGGTATGAAAATTTTGACAGTGCCTTTTGGGTTCTCTAGGGTAATGATGGGTGCCTTGAAAATTGTGCCCCATCATTGAGAAGGTTTAAAAGCCCCTTATCTTTCCTCATTTTCTCTTTCTTCTTCCAGCTTTCTCACCTACATGTCTTCTGCACCAGTAATTTTCTTCAATCCTCCATTGTTTGATGCAATTTAAGGTTCCTTACTTCTTAACCTCTTCCTCCCTCAATCGCAATCAGTCAGGTACTCCTCTTAGACCTTTCTTTTTCCATTTCTGGTCATTACTTTACATTTTTGGTTTCCCGACGACCTTTTTCTTTTCTGGCAAAGCTTTCCATTGTTGTTGGGTGGCTATAGGGTTAGGTTTGTAGAGCTTGTGTGACTTTGGGGTTGGGGTTATTTTAGCCAAAAACACAAGCTTTTAGACTTCCCGATGACCCTCCGATCGTCTTCTTCGGTGACCCAGTTCTTGAATGTTCTTAAAGTTCTTGGTTAAAACCTTTTAGATTCTAAGTTTTCATCTTTAACTTGAGTAGCACAAATTGTTTACCTGTTTGTCCTCTTTTAGTTCGAACTCTCAAGTGTAGTGTCGTCTTCTGAATGCTCAGACCTTTGTATAAACTCATTGAAGAATTCCCGTCTCTGCGTGAGAAGACCTTCGAAAAGATTAGGCAGATAGAGTTAGACCAAGTGATACGACGCAAATATTGCGTATTTCACCCGTTAACCTACGCCTTATTAGCCCCCTTGGGTATCTTAATCCCTATACTTATGCTCGTTAACCAGACAACCTCGGATTTCTATGTTAACATGTTTTACAGGGGTTAATTGAGCTTTTGTAGGTATTTGGATGCTTAGTATGAAGTTCGGACGCTTTTCGGAAATGTTTCGTCGATTTTTGCAGCTTCGGGGGCATTTTAGTAATTTCATCATTCGGGTTTGAATCCCGAGCTCTTCACGGAAGTTGAATCCCTCTGATTTCTCTTCGCGTGGCCGCCGACGGTGCATGATTCTGAGTTGTATCGAAAGAGTTATGGCATTTTTAGGATGGTTTTTACTTCAAATTCACACTCAAGGTCACATTAAAGGGCATTTTAGTCATTTCATAATTTGGTTTTTTGGCCCAATGTCTTCTTGGATGTTGTAGTCCTCTGAGTTATCTTCGCGTAGCCTCTGACCGTGCCTCATTCCGAGCTATAACGAAGAAATGGCGGCATTTTCCGTAAAACAGGACAAAGTTGCAGAATTGCAGACCTGTAGGGGAGAATCGATTCGCCCCAAAACCGAATCGATTCGCCCCTGCTGCAGAATTGCAGTTCCAAATTCCCCTGTTTCCGAATCGATTCGGACCATTTCCGAATCGATTCGGCTACAGTAAAATTCCAAAAATCTTTATTTTTAAGTTGGTTTTTGGTTGGGTATATATGGGGAAACATTGTATTAAGTTGGGGGAACGATTTTAGGTTAGAAAAGTTAGGGTTTTGAGGGTTTTTGGAGAGTTCTTCTTCATTTCTTCTTGGATTGACACCCTTTTGGGTTTGTAAGTTGACTATTCATTACCCCTACCATTAATATAATTGTTGTTCTAGTTTATTTCCATTGTTGTAGTTTAATTTCATGCTTAGATAATTAGTTGTAGTTATTTATTTCTTGCTTTAATTAGCTAATTAGTTGTTTAAAGTAGTTTAATTCATGTATTGCCCGTAGATAACGGGTTGGGATTGCGTTTCCGCCATTAATGGGAGTCGAGCTCCGAAAGTTAGGTTTTGGGTAAAATTGCATTTAATTGAAACCGCGTGTATTAAAGTTGGATTGTTATGCGTTTAACTTTATTTGTCACGCAACTTTAGTGTTTATAGCGACAATCCGAATTTAATCCGCGTGTGACCATTTTTGATTAAATGTTTAATCTCGCAACTTTGGGTTAAATTCCTTCTTGTGTGATGTTTATGCTTAATTAAAAATGCTCGATTAAATGTTTTCGAACCGAAATTCTAATTATTAGTTGTTTAGCCCATGGTGGGGGCTCGATCCCGACTCTCGTTTTATTAATTGTAGGATAGTGTTAACTTCTTCCTTTTTCTCTTTTGTCACCACAACCAACCATCACCTTTTCTTATTTCTTTTACACCATTTTTATTCTTGAAGTTTTAAAACAATTAAAATCTAAAATTTAATCACTCCCTGTGGATTTCTTACGATACCCAACTTACCGCTTTACTTGCCTCGCAAGTGTAGTAGTAGCTTAGGTTCTTTTGTATCGCGGCGGCGAAACACACGACGACTGTGCACTTACACGCGCACACTTTTTTCGCCCGATCAAAAAATGGCGCCGTTGCCGGGGAGTGTGTTTTAGATAGTAATTGTTTTATTATTTCGTAGTATTTTTCCTTTTGTATTTGTATTCTTTGTTTTAACCTTTTTTGCAGGATTTGCATACTTTGAGCGCTAAGAAACTTTGATTCGCGGTTGCTCACTTTATTTCTCGGATTCTCCATCTGCAAACAACGAGGTAATCATGTCCTACTATTATAGTTATTACGGTTATTCTAATGATTCATACTTTGGGGATAGTTTTCAAGTTTTCCATTTTCAAGATTTTCTTGAAAATGAAAGACTTGAAAACATTTATCGGAATGAAAATCGTTATTGGGAGCTTGAGTTGGATTTATTATTCGAATCCAATGACAATTCTTATTTCATTACTTTCGAAGACGAGTTTCAACCAAATGAGGAGTCCGAGGCTCTTGAGCCGAGGAAGCCTACTTTGGAAGAGACTTTGCTTCTTTACTCCCAAGGTTTGGAAAGCCTAAATGATGCTGGAATGAGACTTGGTGCACTTTGCGATGAGATGAATTCTTATGCACAAAACAACGAGGAGGTGGAAACTTGTGTTTCACCTCAATTTTTCAAAGAATTTCTCATCGAATGTGAATATTTCTCCCCCGAAATTCAATCTCCTTCCGACGATGAGTCGATTGAGATTGAATTTGTTTCATCACCATATTCGTTTTCCGTGATCGAACCATTAGAATTACCGGTTGATTCCTATGAGTCGGTAGAAATTAAAACTTCTACACTTTTTGCCGATGAGGACTCTTTACCGGACTTGTTTTCAATGGATGTTATCCTCATGTGTGCACCATCTCCCATTCCATTTGAAAAACCTTTGGGAGATGAATCGACTTTTCTTGGTCCTCTAGTGTTCTTTTCCCCCTTATTATCCAAATCCCCCATCGTCCGCCCAAAATTTCAAATTGGCGATGGTTCACTTTTTTCACCACCCACATGCCTTCCGTTGTTCAAACGGAATTCTTATTTTTCGGGAGGCATGTTCGCTTTGGAGGGTCCACCGTTGATCTTTCAAAGTCAAATCCCTTTTTGGGTGGACCCTCAACTATTTAGACTTCTAGTGTATAGTTAGTGTGAAGGCTAACTAGTAGGTTGTAAATAGTTATTTTTTTTAATTTTCTTTCTTTCCTATTTTTCTTTCCTTTTAATTTAGTCTAGTGTAATTAGTTAACTTTTTGTTATTTGTTTTTGCTATTCTCGGTACTAACTTGTTTTGTATATTCCTTTGGACTCGCGCTTATGGAGATCGCTCCAATTTTGGGTAATATCGTTCTTTTCCTCTCTTTATGTTGTGTTCTTAATGCGCATTGAGGACAATGCAACATTTAAGTTAGGGGGTGTAGGATATTCTATCCGTTTCATGTGTAGTCCATGGATTTGCTCACATTTAGTTACTAAGTATGCCTTTTTGTGAAAAATTTGAAAATTTTCAAAAATATTTTCTTTCTTTTTTCTCCTTTGTTGGGCATTTTGCCTTGTTTCCAATGATAAATTTCAATAATTGCCCGATCCAATAGACAACTCAATGATGCATGTTCTCGATTTTAGAAGTTATTAGACTTTAGTCCTCAAATCATTGACTTTGTGAATAACTTCATGAATTAAACTTTATCCCATGAGCATATGCACTTTCCTTGTTATATTGATTTGGTTTAAGATTTTTATAACTCGGTAATCTTTTGTTGCATTGTATATACTTAGACCGAGTAAGCTTTGTACCTTTCGTCGTTTGTGAGTGTTATACACTATTCTTTTCTCATTGAAAACGTTGAATTCGTTGGTAATCTCTCTATTCTTTCATTTGACCATTCATTAATTGAGTTCATACTTGAAATGTGTTACTTGAGCATGATTTTCATATATTGTTTTGATTCGAGAATTGCGTAAACTTTTGGAAATGATCATAGGCCATCTTTGATATATCACCCATATTAGCCTTGACCTCACCCTTATATGTTTACCCTAGTTAACCCCTTTGAGCCTAAATATAGCCTTTCTTTTCATTACCCAAAATCCCATAACCAACTCTAAATTGGAGTTATAAACCATACATACACTTTCCATACCTTTGTTTGGAATGTTACTTGGGATTGAATGCTGTTGTTGTATTGCGGTTGCAATTTTAGGCATATGAGAGTTTGATAAGCAAAGAAAAGAAAGTAGTGAAAAAAGTGAAGAAAAAGAGAAAGCAAAAAAAAAAAAAAAAAAAAAAAAAAAAGCAAAAGAAAACAAAAGAAAACATGAGAAAAAGAAGAAAAGAAAAGAAAAAGAAAAGAGAAAGTTGTATATGTTGCGTATAGTTCAATAAGCTTTGATTACTCTCCAGTTGTTATATCTAATGCTTGTTTGGAAGTTACTTTCCATTTTTGATATTGCCCGCATCCTTTCCATTATTCCAAGTTTTCATCTCCAAACACTTTGAATACGTACCTATACCTTTCATTTCGTACCCTAGCCTAACCTACATTACAACCCTATTACAAGTCCTATGTGATCTTAGGTTCATGTAATTCAAAGGTTTAAATAGTTTTGATAATCTGTGAAAATGCATTTCGCCTCTTTTAGTGTGCGGTATCCTTTCATTGAGATTACAGTTTTTCATTTTGTATATAGCGTTCTTCATTTGTGACATGTGCGCGGCCTAGTTTCCATTTACATTTACTCTTTAGCCCGCATGTCCCGTGTGTTACCTCCCTTTTCATAGTGAATTCATTTGTTAAGCGTAATGCTCGTGAGGATTGAATGTATGCTTGCTTTGATTAGTATCCGATTTATATAAGTTTTTTGCCAAATCATATTTTGCATTTTCTCTCCCCCCTCCCACTTTTAAAGTTTCGATTCTATGAGGTGCATTCAACTTGTTAATAACAATGGACTTCTGTTTGAATTCATTCACTTTGCTAATAATGCGTATGAAATCCTTTTCTCCATTGTTGAGTTTGTCGCATGTTGGGTTGGGCATATTTTGAGGAAACCATATGATGTTTGTGGGTTTCATCCCTGAAAACCCTCACGAGACGACACTCGTCCACTAGGGTAACCTAGGGGTTTAATGGCTTATTGCATATGCTAAATGCAATCGTTCGCCCGCGAAAGTGGCCTTATCTTTTTATTACTTTTTCATCCCATTTTGTACTTGTATCCTACTTTTGGTCTGCTTGTAGTTCTTGTAGTTTCTTATTTCATTGCTAGGGACTAGCAATGTGTAAGTTAGGGGGTGTGATACGACGCAAATATTGCGTATTTCACCCGTTAACCTACGCCTTATTAGCCCCCTTGGGTATCTTAATCCCTATACTTATGCTCGTTAACCAGACAACCTCGGATTTCTATGTTAACATGTTTTACAGGGGTTAATTGAGCTTTTGTAGGTATTTGGATGCTTAGTATGAAGTTCGGACGCTTTCCGGAAATGTTTCGTCGATTTTTGCAGCTTCGGGGGCATTTTAGTAATTTCATCATTCGGGTTTGAATCCCGAGCTCTTCACGGAAGTTGAATCCCTCTGATTTCTCTTCGCGTGGCCGCCGACGGTGCATGATTCTGAGTTGTATCGAAAGAGTTATGGCATTTTTAGGATGGTTTTTACTTCAAATTCACACTCAAGGTCACATTAAAGGGCATTTTAGTCATTTCATAATTTGGTTTTTTGGCCCAATGTCTTCTTGGATGTTGTATTCCTCTGAGTTATCTTCGCGTAGCCTCTGACCGTGCCTCATTCCGAGCTATAACGAAGAAATGGCGGCATTTTCCGTAAAACAGGACAAAGCTGCAGAATTGCAGACCTGTAGGGGCGAATCGATTCGCCCCAAAACCGAATTGATTCGCCCCTGCTGCAGAATTGCAGTTCCAAATTCCCCTGTTTCCGAATCGATTCGGACCATTTCCGAATCGATTCGGCTACAGTAAAATTCCAAAAATCTTTATTTTTAAGTTGGTTTTTGGTTGGGTATATATGGGGAAACATTGTATTAAGTTGGGGGAACGATTTTAGGTTAGAAAAGTTAGGGTTTTGAGGGTTTTTGGAGAGTTCTTCTTCATTTCTTCTTGGATTGACACCCTTTTGGGTTTGTAAGTTGACTATTCATTACCCCTACCATTAATATAATTGTTGTTCTAGTTTATTTCCATTGTTGTAGTTTAATTTCATGCTTAGATAATTAGTTGTAGTTATTTATTTCTTGCTTTAATTAGCTAATTAGTTGTTTAAAGTAGTTTAATTCATGTATTGCCCGTAGATAACGGGTTGGGATTGCGTTTCCGCCATTAATGGGAGTCGAGCTCCGAAAGTTAGGTTTTGGGTAAAATTGCATTTAATTGAAACCGCGTGTATTAAAGTTGGATTGTTATGCGTTTAACTTTATTTGTCACGCAACTTTAGTGTTTATAGCGACAATCCGAATTTAATCCGCGTGTGACCATTTTTGATTAAATGTTTAATCTCGCAACTTTGGGTTAAATTCCTTCTTGTGTGATGTTTATGCTTAATTAAAAATGCTCGATTAAATGTTTTCGAACCGAAATTCTAATTATTAGTTGTTTAGCCCATGGTGGGGGCTCGATCCCGACTCTCGTTTTATTAATTGTAGGATAGTGTTAACTTCTTCCTTTTTCTCTTTTGTCACCACAACCAACCATCACCTTTTCTTATTTCTTTTACACCATTTTTATTCTTGAAGTTTTAAAACAATTAAAATCTAAAATTTAATCACTCCTTGTGGATTTCTTACGATACCCGACTTACCGCTTTACTTGCCTCGCAAGTGTAGTAGTAGCTTAGGTTCTTTTGTATCGCGGCGGCGAAACACACGACGACTGTGCACTTACACGCGCACACTTTTTTCGCCCGATCACCAAGAGGAAGCTTATAGGGTTGAGGCCTTTCCCCTCAGACCGATCGTTCCTCCTCCCTTAAAGTTCATATACCCTGAGCCTACAGAGCCTTTTGAGCCTGCAAAGGTTCCTGAACTAATGTCTGAGGATAACGCTTCTTTATACCCAATGTCAATGTCTGAGGCAGGTGAATCTGTAGACTCTTTTCAAGAGGCTAGGGATTATTCTCCTAGGCAGGGTGAGGTTTTGGAGGAAACCGAGGTTTCAAGTCGTGCCTCGTCTCACCAAGGTGCTAGCACTTCACGTAGATCTTCCTCTGTTGAAATCTTAGGGCCCAGTATGGCAATTCCCCCTCCTAGCGATGCCATTCCTCTATCGCCTGCCACCGGGGTTGAGTTTGCGAAGAGGTTTCCTAGTGGTCCCCCTGCATGTGACCAGACCGACGTTGTTGGGGATGGTTATAATGAGGGGAGTGAACTCGATACATATGATGCTGCAGAGTATGAGAGTACCGTGAACGAGTATGACCTTCTTTCCTTCAGGCACCTCTATTCCATAGATTCCTCAATCGTCCTTTGTAAACCTCTGAAGGAAAAGAGGGACTTCGAAGGCCGAGATTGCAAAATCTGCGTCTATGAGCAGATGTTTAAGTTGGTCTTTCATCTTCCTATCCACCCAATCATCAGAGATATACTCTCAGAGATAAATCTTGCCCCTTCCCAATGTCCCCAAATGCTTGGAGGGTTATGATTGGGGCCATCGTCCTTTGGAAGGC
This sequence comes from Sambucus nigra, assembly GCA_949130495.1. Taxonomy (NCBI): domain Eukaryota; kingdom Viridiplantae; phylum Streptophyta; class Magnoliopsida; order Dipsacales; family Adoxaceae; genus Sambucus; species Sambucus nigra. The sequence goes on along the minus strand of OX422210.1, from coordinate 173,093,698 downwards.
TGTTCACCATTCAGACCTTCCAGTTAGAGTTTTTACTAGTTGTTACATCCCCTCATCTGCCAAAAATCATCCCAACTATTATCACTTCTTATCCAGGAAATTCGAGAAGAAAATGCTCTTGACTACCCAAACTTCAAATCAAAATTGGAAACCTCGATACTTCTTTATTTTCGAGGCATGGGAGTTTGGTTCAGACGAGGCTTGTGGAACGTCAGTTCCAAGGAACCCTCTTAGATGGGGGAAAGTCTCCCTCATGGCTAAAGACGACCCTGATCTTAGCCAGGACAAATACAAGAACATTGAGGACCTTCGTAATCAAGGGGATAAAGATCTTCTCGTTAAATATGAGCATCTGATGACCTCCTATTACCTTTCTCAGACAGGTTTGGGGGGGTCCCCCTAGAAGATCTTCATAAGTCTTTAACATTTTTCTTACTAAAGTTATGTCTTATATATTTTTTACCTCTGATTGACTAACTCAATGACTTATCTTTTGCAGAGCGTCCAGCAGGCATCTCAGACAATTTTTGGGAGATGTCGGCTCCTAGCCTTGTGAAGCTTATGGAGAAAAGAGGTGGCAAAAATTTACCCCCGCCTAACACAAAAAAGAGCGTCGGCATCTCTAAGGACGATGCTAGAAAGAAGAGGGAGCCTTTCACTGAGCCGGCGCATATGAAGCCGAGAAAGACTCAGGCAAAAGACCGTGACATACCCATTTCTACTGACGATGCCCTGGCTGCTCATCTATCTCAGCTCAAAATTAGAGATGGCGTGATCGACCACAGCCTGAAAGTTATCGATGCTTTTAGCACCATAATAACTGAGGAAGACAAATGTTTTCTTCGTGCCTTGGATGTAACTTTATTGGCCGAGTTATCTCTTCACAAATCGATCCAGGTATCAGTTTTTTGCTCTCTCACTCCCAAGTGTAACATCGGATTTTTAGAAATTATAACTCATATGTTCGTACATCTAATCTTATTCTGCACGGTGTGTTGTCTTTTTATCGCCTTGTTGAGTGGACCTTGAAGAAGATGCCCCTTATAAAAAAGGGTAAGGAAGATGAGAAGGTAGAGTCCTCTCTGAATGCAGAGGTTGAAAAGCTAGAAGGAGTCATCAAGGAGAGGGACAGCTAGATGTCTCAGCTCAAGAAGGATTATATCAAAGATCTAAAGGCAAAGGATGATGTTCTACAATCAAAAGTTGATGCTGCAGTCAAAGCTGCATTGGAAGATTCCACAGAGAAAGCCATTGAGGACTATAAGGTCTCTAAAAAGTTTGTCAGCTTCGGCTTTGAGTACCTAAAGAGGGGTATCGAAGCGACCAGTAGATGGGCAGCCATGATGTAGAGCGAGTCTGGGAGATTGACTGCCGAGGACTTTGTTGGTCTCGGATTTGGAGATCCTCGGTTTGCTCAGGCTTTAAAGGAGGTTTAAGAGAGTGATGTTGCTCCGACCGCCCCTCTTGAGGTCACTAAGACAGAAGACGGTACCCATCACGGTGATGAAGCTGAAGTTACGAACGTCGGCCTTGACCAGACGATTGTGGCTACTAGTGGGTCGGCTCATGTCGAGGCATAGGATCCCTTGCTGATTAACTTTTTATATCTTTGACAGTTGTAATTTTTAATGAAATTTCTCTATAATTCTTATTTTTATGAACTCTGGTGGTAGCTTCTTGACATTCTGGATTGTAATTCTGAATCCTCTTTATGATGATCATAAGTAGCTTGGCTTCTTCTGATTCTATGCTTCATATAATGTTTTGTTGCTTTATAATTGCGATGTTTTGCCTCATATTTTCACCAATCATGTGATGTTTAAGGTTTAAGGTCACCAAATTATGATGTTTCACCTCTTATTTCAACCAAAAATAAAAAAGGTCTAAGGTCAACAAATGATGATGTTTTACCTCTTATTTTCACTAAATAAAAAAGGTCACACGTCACCAAATTATGATGTTCACCCTCCTATTTCAAAAAATAAAAAAAATTTGAAGTCACCAAACTATGGTGTTTCCCCTCTTATTTTCACCAAACCAATGATGTTTAAAGTCTGAGGTCACTAAATTATGGTGTTTTACCTCTTATTTTCACCAAATAAAAAAGGTCCGAGGTCACCAAATTATGGTGTTTTACCTCTTTTATTTTCACCAAACTAATGATGTTTAAGGTATGAAGTCACCAAGTTATGGTGTTTCACCTCATAATTCACCAAATTAATGATGTCTAAGGTCTGAGGTCACCAAGTTAATGATGTTTCACCTCATAATTCACCAAATTAATGATGTTTAAAGTCCGAGGTCATCAAATTATGGTGTTTTACCTCATTATTTTAACTAAATAAAAAAGGTCTAAGGTCACCAAATTATGGTGTTTTACCTCTTTTATTTTCACCAAACTAATGATGTTTAAGGTCTGAGGTCACCAAAGTATGGTGTTTCACCTCATAATTCACCCAATTAATGGTGTTTAAGGTCTGAGGTCACCAAGTTAATGATGTTTCACCTCATAATTCACCAAATTAATAATGTTTAAAGTCTTAGGTCACCAAATTATGGTGTTTTACCTCATAATTCACCAAATTAATGATGTTTAATGTCTGAGGCCATCAAGTTAATGATGTTTCACCTCATAATTCACCAAATTTATGATGTTTAAAACATATATATTATAACAAAAGTATCAACACAAAATTGCTATCTTTTTATTAACATCTTCTGTATAAACTGATACATGTATTACAAAAAGATAAGAAGAATTGCAACATCATAAGTAATATTTCTTTAAGTTATCGGCATTCCAAGGGTTGGAGAAAGGTTCTCCTTCAAGATATTCTAGGCGGTAGGTACCAGGCACAACCTCATCAATTAACATATAAGGGCTATGCCAATTAGGATGGATCTTATTTATTTTTTGCCACGTCTTCTTTAGGACTAAGTCTCCCACATCTATCGGCCTTGACTTTACCCTTTGATTGTAGAATCTCGCAGTTCTCTGCTGATAGGCTACTTGTATTATCTCCGCACCCTCTCTTCTTTCCTTAATCAAATCAAGATCAAGTCTTCTCTCTTTCGCATTCCTCCAAGGGTCATATCTCTGAACTCTATGAGTGGGAAGTCCTACATCTGTTGGGATGACAGCCTCTGAGCCATAGGCTAACATAAATGGAGTTTCTCCTGTTGGTGTCCTCGTTGTCGTCCTGTAGGCCCAAAGCATAACATATAACTCCTCTATCCATCTTCCTTTGGCCTCTTCCAGCCTCTTTTTTCTCCCATCAAGAATTGTTCAATTTGTGACCTGGGTCTGACCATTTGCCTGGGGTCGGCCAGGAGAAGAAGAAGAAATGCTTGATCCCTACTCTTTCGCATTATTTTTCTAAGAAAACATTATTGAACTGGGTTCCATTGTCTGAGATGAGGGTATTTGGAAGGCCATACCTACGTATGATATTCTTCCAGATGAATTGGAAAGTTTTCTGCTCAGTGGTTGTGATCATTGGCTCGACCTCTACGCATTTGGAGAAATAATCAATTTCTGCTACTAAGAATCGATAGTCATTTACAGCTCTTGGCAAGGGTCCTACCAAACAATGCCCCATACTGCAAATGTCCAAGGGATCTGATAGAAGTTAGAGGTTGGTGAGGCTGATGAGGGATGGTGGAGAACCTCTGACACTTATCACACTTCTTCACATACGCAGCTGCGTCTTTGGCCAAGGTCGACCACCAGTACCCCTGAGTGATTATCCTCTTAGCCAATGGCATCCCTCCTATATGACTTGAATAAGAGCCCTCATGCACATCGTGCAAGATGTGTGTAACCTCTTAAAGGTGGAAACATCTAAGGAGAGGGAGCAGGAATCCCTTTTTATACAAGACATCTCCTACAATTGAGAATTTAGCAACTCTGAACCTCAGCTTTCTCCTTTCTAAAATCGCCTCTAGAGGCTCTACCTCTCTGATGTATCGATAAGAGGATCCATCTATGAGGCTCCCATACTCAGATTTAGGCAACGTCTAGCAACCTCTTCCTCTTCGATGGTCGGCTTGAGCAGAATCTCAACAGGTACTGTTATCCTTATGTATGTCCTTGTTACTGAGGCCAACCTCGCGAGTGCATCAGCTCGGCTATTATCTAGTTGAGTTATCCTCCTCATCTTTACTTCCTTTAAGCTTTCTATCATCGATCTCACCCTCTTCGGATATCTGGCCATCCTTTCATCTTTGGATTCATATACCCCCGGGATTTAGTTCACGGCCAATCTAGAGTCACTGTGGACTAAGAGCTGGCCGACACTGAGGGCCTTTGCCAGCGAGAGACTTCTTATTAATTCCTCATACTCTAACATATTTTTGGAAGCTTTAAAGTTGAACCTCAGTGCATATTCAATATATGTACCATCTGGTGCGACACTATCAGCCCTGCTCCACTTCCTCTTTCACAAGACGACCTATCAATGAAGAAGTTCCAAATATTTTCATTTGAACAGAAGTTTCCCTCTAATAGGGTCCCTTGCTTGAAGAGTTATCTCTCTTACTCATTCTCAACTGCTCTTTGCTTGGCTATACTTGTCTCGGCCTCGTGTGACGTTCGACCGATGTTTCACTCTACTGACTCATCTATAGCCTCATGATTCTTCCCAACATCAGCCTCATCCCAGGTAAACTCGACCATAAAATCTGCGAGTGCTTGTCCCTTGATGGCAACCCTGGTAAACAATATCGTAATCCCCCAACTTGATTGCCCAGGTCATTAGCCTTCCTGACTACTCAAGCTTATGGAGGACCTGTCTGAGTGGGGAATCAGTGAGGACGACCATGGAGTGGGCTTGGAAGTATGGCTTCATTTTCCTATAAGCATGTATCAAAGCATAGGTTAACTTTTTAATCCTAGGGTATTTCTACTCAGACCCTTGGAGTGCCTTGCTATTAAAATATACTGGTCTTTGCACTCCATCTTCTTCTCTTACTATTACAGCACTGATGGCTAACTTCGGGACAGCTAAATATACGTACAGCTTCTCACACTGAATTGGCCGAGACAAGAGTAAAGGGGATCCAATGTAGTACTTAAGCTCTTTAAAATATTTGTCACATTCCTCTCTCCATTTGAAGGATTTTTTAAGAACTTTGAAAAAAGGAAGACATTTATCTGTAGCTCTTGAGATGAACCTGTTAAGTGCAGCAACTCGATCGGTTAGCCTCTAAACGTATTTGATGGTTCTGGATGTCTTCATTTCTAGTAAAGCCTTGATCTTCTCAAGGTTAGCCTCTATTCCCCTTTGGTTGACGATGAAGCCTAAAAACTTACCCGCTCCTACCCCAAAGACACATTTGGTCGGGTTGAGCTTCATTATATATTTGTCCATGGTGTTGAAATTTCTTTCAAGGTCGGCCACATGAGTGTCGTCCTTCAGACTCTTCGTCAGCATGTCATCCACATAAACATCCATGGACTTGCCTATTTGATCTTCAAACATCTTATTTACAAGACGTTGGTAGGTGGACCCTGTATTCTTCAGGCTGAAGGTCATGACCTTGTAGCAATAGGTCCCTTGTCTGTAATAAATGATGTCTTCTCTGAGTCATTCAAATCCATGAAGATCTGATTATACCCGGAATATGCATCCATAAAGCTCATGAGTTCATCTCCTGCTGTGGCATCCACAATTTGATCTATACGAGGCAGGGGAAAATTTTCTTTTGGGCAAGACTTGTTTAAATCAATGAAATCTACACACATCCTCCATATCCCATTATCTTTGGGCACTATGACAGCATTAGATAACCACTCAGGGTATGTAACTTCTCTTATGAACTTTTCCTCTTTAAGTTTTTGAACCTCATCTTTGATGACTTTGTACTTCTCTCTTGAGTATATCCTTCTTCTCTGCTTAATGGGTTTTGCATCCTCTATAACATTCAGTTTATGGCACATAATCTCAGGATCAATAACTAGCATGTCTGCATGGCTCCAAGAAAAGATACTATGTCTCTTCCTTAACAGCTTCACTATCTCCTCCTTCACCTCAGGCTTTAGGGCTTTATCAATTTAGATGGTTTTTCTGGCTTGTCCTTATTGAGGACGATGGATTCTACCTCCTCTACAGCCTCTCCCTTTTTTAGCTTTATTTCATCTCTGGGATCAAGTGTGTCAATGTTGTAAGTGGTTGTTGCCCTCTTATGAGCCTCTCTCTCTTCTACAGAGTTGAAGTAGCATTTGCGTGCCGATGTTTGGTCACCTTGCACTTCCTCTACTCCATAGGGTGTCGAGAATTTTAGCATTTGGTAGACCATTGAAGGCACGGGCTCAAATTCCTTGAGGGTTACTCGTCCCATAATGAGGTTGTAGGCTGAGGAGGCATTTTCATGCATTACAAAGAAATTGATTTTTCTGGTCAACCTTTTAGGCCATTCATCTCACATCCATTTCACACATACATAATGGATGAACCTTTTCACCGCTGAATTCAATCAAGGGATGATGATAAGGGACAAGCTTAGATTTGCTGAGGCCTAAGCTCTTGAAACAGGGCCAAAACATAACGTCTGTAGAACTACCCCCATCAACCAGGATCCTCTGAACCTCACACCTATGCACCCTTATGGTGATGACTAAAGGGTCATCGTGGGGAGCTAAGATACCCTTAAAATCAGGTCGTGAGAAGTCGACTACGAGAGTGTCCATATCTACCTTCTTTCTTTTATCATGTTTAACCTCTGTAGATGCCAAGTTCATAACCTCGGCTTTAGTCACTACTTTGGCCTCTTCCACATGAGCCTTACGATCAGCTACCTCTGAGCCACCCCCTGCTAGTCCTCCACATATAGTGCTCACACTAAAAGAGATCATACTATCCCTCTTTATTGGGACGTTATCATCTCTTGGTGGGAGGTCAGGGTCATCGTCATCATTATCTGAGTCATCAGCTCTTCTAATAGGGGCATCTTCTCGATATTTATCATTTCTCTTCTTTTTAGGGTCGTCTCTTCCCCACCTCGAAGCTATATTATCCACATATCTTCTGAGCTTTCAAGATTTCTACATTTTCTCAATCTCGTCCTTCAGGGAGAAACATTTTTTAGTTAGATGGTCGTGATCCTGGTGGAACTCACACCATAGATTCTTGTTTCTCTTATATGGAGCAGACTTCAGCTTCTTCGGCCATCTCAGGGATCTATGATTCTTTATTTCGTTGAGGATGTGTTCGCAGCTCACAGTTAAAGGAGTATAGTTTACAAACTTGTCGTCTGCAGTCCTCTTCTTTCTATCCTTTTTTCTTTGAAACTTCCCACTGCTACTTCCATTATCATCTTCATACTTCGTAGCCATTGCTTCTTCTGCGTTCATGACCTTTCTAGCTATTACTAATAGCTCGGCCATAGACTTAGGAGGGTCTTCAGCAAGCTTCCAAAGTAGCTTTCCCTTCTGAAGCCCTCCAATAAGGGTTATAATGGCTATACTTTCTTTATAATCTTCAACCTCCAACTTTTCCTTGTTGAACCTCGCGATATAGTCTTTGAGGCTTTCATTCTTCCCTTGCTTTACATAAATCAAGTGAGTCGTCTTCTTCTGAGGTCTTACCCCAAAATAAAAGTTGTGAATAAATCGCTCGGCCAAACCTTTAAAACTTTCAACTAAATTTTTAGGAAGAGAAGTGAACCAGATATGTGCAACCCCAGTTAGAGTACTTGATAAGGCCCGACACCTTATCTCATCAGAGATTGAATAAATGTCTGTTGCAAACTGATACATTTCAATATAATGGACTGGGTTAGTACTTTCATCGTACTTGGGAGACACCACTAGAGGTTTAAATTTCCCAGGGGTTGAGAAGTTGATAATCCTTACCACAAATGGTGAACCCTCTAAGTACCTTATCTATAACGGGTCTCAGTTTTTTATGATATCCCCATATCTTCTCTTCCATCCTTTGAATATAATCGTTCCATGGTTTAGCAACATCGGCTTGGCCGAGGTTATCTCCAGCCACCTTTAACGGGTGAACTGAGGGTTCCCCAGCTACTGCACAACGTCGGCTATTGACATCCCCCTGACCACAGTCTCAGCTATGTGGGGGTCGGCCATTATGGGGACGACAGTAACCTCCTTCTCTTCTAAATCCAGCGATACTTCTTGATCTGGATAACTCTCCCTCAAAGCATTAACTGGGCCAAGCCTTTCAAAGGCCGACCCTCTACTTAAGCGATCAAAAGCTAACCCTCTTTATCGTGCATCACCATCTTGTCCTGCACAGTGACCTCGGCTCTGTTGTATAGGACGTACAGTGTTGTTTGAGACCTCATAGAGCTCTCAACAGTCTTCCGGAGCATCCTCTGCCTCAATGTCAACGTACATATCCTCAGGGCAAGGGTTGCCTCCACAGACGTAAATGCCTAGGGTCAGCAACATCCCTCCTCCATTGAGGAGTAGGTTGGTCCTTACGTGGTACCTGGGGTAGTCCCCTGGCCTCATGATGTGGCTGAGTAGCCGTCGGAGTAATCATCTCCGGTGAGACCCCATGTGGTCTCATTATTATGTTCTGGCTTAGCTGGGCCAATTCTCTTGCATCTCTTATTGAGTTGCAGCTAAGGATTTCAAGGTTGTCGCCACCTCAGTCATCTCGGACTGGGGTGGCACTTGGCTGGAACTGGGCCCTCCAACACCAGATGCCTTAAAGTACCTCTTTCAATGGTGAAATAGCTCCACACGATGGGGGAGGACTAGTTCACCAATAGAGTCTCCGGTGAGGTCAGGTTACAAAAAGGAAGAAATATAGCTTCTCGTTCCCACAGACGGTGCCAAAATGATGATGTTGTAAATAGCACCACCCGTATGAGGTATTGATAAGCTCAAACTAGCAGTAACAATGGCAGCACAAGAGTAGATATATGGTAGAGGGGGTGAGAAGGAGAGGAGAAACACTAGTATATAAGTGGTTCAGCCAATCTAGCCTACGTCCACTATGAGTGTGTGAGTAATTTCACTAGAACAATGGCACTAATGGCCTGTGATACAATCTCTCACTTTCTCTCTCTACTTTATAATTTTGTAGAGGTTTCGCTAGGGTTACAATTCTGGATCTCCCTCCAAGGTAGGAGAAGGCATCAATTTATAGTGCTTAGGGGTGTAATATACTCCCCAAGCATGCATAAAGCATGTATGAGTTGAATACACTAATCATAAGTGGAAATATGGTTATGCTATATGTAAGGAATGATGACCGAATATTCCCCCACGTGAGGGGAATGATTCGGTTACAACTAAATTGCCACGTGCTCTAAGTCTTCCATACGCTTGCGTATGCTCGGACCTGTAATATCACTTGTTGTACCCTCGACCTGGCTGAGTACGAGGTTGGAGGAGTCCAATAGTTTCTTTATCCTGTCAATCATCAATATGGCCTTGGCCTGGAAGACTAGTCGAGGTTATGTATGAGGTAGAATGTAACGTCGGCTGAGGCAGAGTACGATGTTGGCAATAGCTTGAGCCCATGAGACGCTGATGACCTCAGTTGATGGCCACCCGAGGTTGGTAAATGAGGTCCGACCTTCCAAAAGATGACCTTTCTGATGGCTGTTATAAGCTTCCTGTCAACTCGGTTGTGGGACTTATCGAGGTGTGTGACCTTAAGTACGAGGTTCACTTTGGGCATATCACCGTCATTGAGACAGGAATGTTCACTCGGAGAAGTGGTGAAGTGTATTTGGATTTTAGATTTTGGTTTTAACAAAGTTCAGTAATGACTCTGTTCACGAACACTTTCCTGAGAACGATTTTGAAAAGTATGTTTTTGTGTTGTACTTATTTATACCGGTTGATTAGTGTTTGTTTAACACATCAGTATGTTATATAGATCAACAGACATGGGTGATGGGTAAAAACTAGACTTTAAAATACAAATGCTTTAAAGTGCATACCTGACCCCTTATGGGGTTTGGGTTTAGATAGTCTAGACAGATATGGACAGTTCTATAACACAATTTTTATATATGATATTGATCCAAAAAATTTACAAAGATTCTTTATCCCTGTAGTATGAGCCAAATTTTGTTCAGGGAAGTGAGTCCTATGAGATGTCACCATTTAGTTGGGCAGACCTTTGTTTGGAAGAGCTGACTTTTGCGGGGTGGGGGAAGAGGTTTGTCTCTGTATTTTGGAGGAAGCAAATTTTTGAAAAGTCGAAATTTGGCTCAGGATTTTTTATAGAACTCAAGATTCAGAGATGCTCGGGGTTGAAGAAAGTTAGAAAACAAAATCAATGTTGGGTTTTGAGGTGATTTTTGAAGTTGGTGGGACCTCCTTTTATAGATTCTGGAGCAAACCCATTAATCGTTTGGTTAATGGTATGATTAACATTTAATCATGAGGACACGTGTAGGGCGGATCAATTTTGGTACAAGCACGTGTAAGGTTGAGTTAATCTTATAGGGACACGTGTCCATTTTGATTAACCATTTGGTTAACGGATTGGATTTGGTAATAATTACTTTAAGATATTTAACCATTCATTCAAAGGCCATTAACCGTACGATTAATGGATTTATTTTGGATATTCTTGGGTTTTATAATTTATTTTAATGGAAATTCCTAATTTTACCACTAAACTTTTTAGGGGCATATTAGAATATGCATTATGACCCCTATAATTTTAATGATGTAGCATTCCCACTCTGTTTAGGTTATCGCGATGTCAACGGGTCATAGACTCAAGCCCCAATTACGCATCTGGGTGTCCACAACCCCATGTTGGGTATACTTTTGAGCTAATAACTAGTATAAATGTTTGCTAATATGAGGAAAGGACAACTATTTTGTCTATATATAATAAATCAAAGGAACTAGAAGTATGTTCTAACTTGCATGCATGGTATTCATCATGAATGATGGTACTCATAATCGGTGGGGATCACTAGTGACCTTTTAGTTGGATGAGCAACAAATGAGGTTATGGGGGAAATGTATGATAAAAATGAGGGCCGACTTGAGGTGACTGGTGGCGCTAAGCAGTTTCTTAATCAACTAAACCTTCTAGAGATATTCAAAGTTCATTTGACCAAGTTAATGTTTTCGCTTCTTATTACCAGCTTTACAGTAAATGGAAAATGATAAATTTAGTAAGAGATGCATCAAATATGTTAAGGGATGGATAACGACATATTATTTCAACTCAACATATATCTCTATCTAGTTATGGAAACTGCGATGGTCTTATGTTCCCATTTTCTTACTATAAACCCATGCTCACGGTAATCCTTATAGGAATCGTGAAGATTTAAGACCATAGACGGTTCAATTTTTTGGGCTTTCAGTTGGTAGGTACTATAAATCACCTGAACCCACCTATAACAATACATAATCTCAAGGATCTTTATACTGGTCTTATAGAGCTAGCTAAGGCGACGACATACAAGTGTCTATTCGCTAAACATTTTTCAATGTCTGAGCTGGGACAATTTTGAAGTATTCACAAAATTAGGGTGTGTTTGATTGCAAACATGAAAAATTAGTGAACAATAGTTCATTTGGATGAGAAGCTGGAAAAAGAACGAAAAAAATATGAATTTTTGTTCTTACATTTTCTATTTTCCATGGAAATCAATTATTTGGTGGGAGGATGAGAAATATTTTCCAATAAAGATGAAGTTTGAGATGGATTACTTGCTACTTGAATGGTGATGGTTCTTATATAAAGTGTTTGCAATTAAGGCACTACAAGTAAAACATGAGTCCAAAATCAAACACACCCTTAGAGAAAATAGATGTGGGGAAAATGTAATGCCTATTCCAATGATTATTTGGGAGAACAATTATGTATTGTCAACAGGGCCTAACAAAAGCTCAACAATAACCCAATCTGAGATATATCTGTTACTAAACTCTTCAATGTTGTTCTTGTCGATTTACTAGGCCCCTAATGATAAAAAAAATAGGGTGTCTATGATATAAAGTGGGCAAATGGCTTGGGTGGTAAATATTTTCATGATAAAATTTTCCATGGCAAATACTATAATTTTTCAAGTGTCTGTTTGATAGCATTTATTTTTTAGGTGCCTAATCATGGCTTTAAATGTTTGATAGAGATGTTTGATCTACACAGATCAATAATTTTTAACCCTAAAAAAAGTTTATAACGACAAAAACAATTTTAACAAAAAAAATCAGTTTTTAAAAAATAATTTTCAAGAAAATAAAAATAGTTTATAACAAAATAAACACAAATATTTTTAAAAACAATTTTAACAAAACAAAATAGTTTTTAACCAAATAAAAATTGTTTATAACGAAAAAGAAATTTTTTAAGAAAAAAAAATTAATCTTTCTTTTAAGAAAATAAATACGAATTTAACAAAAAAGGTCTTTTTAAATAGAACAATTTTAACAAAAAACTAGTTTTTAAAGAAAAAAACAATAATTCAAAAAAATACTTTTAACCAAATAAAAAAAGTTTTAATTGAAAAAAATAATTTTTAACAAAAATGTCAGTTTAACAAGGATGGCAAATTCTGTGGGCAAAATTTGCTTTTCTATATTTCAAAACAAATTTTGTCTATAAAAGTGAGAAAAAAATGACAAATTTATATGTGGAAATGGGTACCCATGTAAAATTTGTTATGACAAATAAGAGTAATCAAGCATACAAAATATTGGACAAATTTAGCATTTGTCATGACAAATAAAGAGGATCAAATACATCGTTGGAGAAATGGAGAAATTGGATTTGTCGGAGATAAGAAAGCTTTGCACTATGCTACTTTAGGGTTTTGGGATGAGAATTTGTCATTTCGATTCCCTAAATCCATCCATTCAATGATGTAATAGTTGTCGAGGCTAACCCTCTTCCTGTACAAGTAACAACCGAATTCCTCCCATGTGCAAAAATGCCCTTAGCAAACAAAGCCATGCTTCGATTAAGCCTGGAGGCTTGGGAAAAATTCTGTGTGGGCCTCCATGAGCTTGCCACACACGGTTCCAATTTCCTTAGCACATGAAGGGGCGATGGGGGATACAAGTGATGAGCATTTTGGATGAGTGTTACTGGCATAGTATAGAAAAGAACCCCATCTAAATGGAGGCACATGCGAATCTGGGTAGGAAACTTCTGCCAAATATAGTTGTAAATTCTCTTTCTTTCATTACTCGTGGACGTGCCTAACCACGTACATTCAATTTCTTATTGTACATAGAATTCTATAATCTTTCATTTATGTGACTTGAATTTTGAAATCATTGTATTTTGTACAGTGAAATTTATCACGTACATTATGTGTTTATATTAAAAGTATGTTGCATAAGGTTCATTTTGGTTGTACAAATTATTTGATTATGTAAATTGATTTATTATGAATGGTAAATGAGTGAATTTGAAATGAGTTTAAATTCAATTTTAGGTAATTTATCGTAATTTGAAATTGATGTTGAAATTTAATAAAAAAAAGTTTACAATTGAGAGAGAGAGAGAGAGAGAGAGAGAGGGAGGGAGGGCCGAAGGGAAAGGGAGAAGAGGAGCGGAATGAACTTTACGTGACTTCTATTTCAAATGGAAGCATTTCATGTTTTTTGTGAAATGCTTCAATTTCAGATTACAAGGGAGCTAAAATATGTCAATTAATGAATTATTTCATTAATAAAACCAAATACCACTAATGAGTCAATTTGTAAAAGAGTCAATTTATAAATTTGAACGACTAAACGGACCTAAGTGTATTTGGCAATTACATCCACGAGCTTAATTTACACAATTTTTCCATTTAAGAAAAAAATTAACCATGTTTACAACGAAATCCTCCAAGTGTATTTTACCTTTGTCATGAATGACATACTCGAGGCAACAACATAAGAGTCCTTTTATGCTGACACAAAATCGAGACACAATTGACATGTCACATCCTCATTCACTCGTGTCCGGGTTCCACAAGGCTATACTCTTAGTGGGGTCCAGACACGAACAAATGAGAGTGTGACACATCAATTGTGCCGCATTTTTGTGTCCGAATTTTGTGTTGGCCTACCATTTTCGACAACATAAATGAAGTACATCTTGAAATCTTGATTAATGCAGTTTTTTGGAGAACATCTTTGACTATGACTAAGGTGTGTATTGGTTGAACGAAATCTCGGCAATTTAACATGAGTATTCTTAATGAGTAATGCTACTCTTACCGAAAAATTATACACAATTTATCGAAAATGCGCTTTAAGGGTTTGTGTCCGAGCGAGACCCACACCATAGTACAATACCCTTAAAGCACATTTCGATAAATTGTGTATACATTTTTTGGTAAGTCTATCATTTTTCATTCTTGATACTCTTACAGATGACATTAATGTTTTTTTATCAAACGGGTATTAAGCGACACTCTGTTACTATTATCAAAACTCAAAGGTGTTACGTTTAATTTTTTTCCTATTCCAATTTGGGGAAATTGTGTATGAGTTTTTAAACTACAAGAGTCATAGGGTAATTAAATTTTGCATATACATAATTATAGGTTAGTCCCATTTACTTGGTAAAAGGTGCATAAAAAACTATCAACTTTTTTTTAAATCACCAAGTCATTTTTCAAAAAAATACACATTTAAATAATTGTACCCATCAGCCATACCCACTATAAATCAACTCATGCACTCTCTAAAAATGCACACACATATCCCCATTTCTCTCTCTCTAGCAACTGCCCCACCCCGCCAGAGTAGCATCTCCCCTCGTCCGAGCAACGCAGTGCTGCTTCTTTTCTTCTTCTTCCCTTCTTCTCTCTCTCTCTCTCTCTCCTTTTTTTTCTAAATTGATTGCTCTGCGCCAGCAGCTCCATCGCCGTCGCTAGAGAAGAAGGGGGAGCGCCGGAAAAAAAAATGGAGTTTTTATATTTTTTCATCTATTTTATTTTTTCATAAAAAAATATCGAATATGGGTGTTGTTTGATAGATCTTGCTAAGTAGATTCCAAACATATAAATTTTGTGAATTTTGAATTTATAGAGTTTTAAAGGTTGAAAGATTTTGTTTGGCAAAAAACGAGGTAGTTCCGAAAATGGGTGATTTATTTGAAATAATTTCTTTTGAAGTTGCTTAAAAAATAAATATGAATTTGCTTTGTTTTATTTGTTAGAAACACTCAAATAGTGAACTTATTTATTTCATTTTTTTTTCATAATTATATATTCAACATAAATCTTATTCTATAAATTTTGAAGAGTAATTTCAAAAATATATATTTTACAAAAATTGGATATGCAATATAAAACTTTGAATTTTTAAACTATGGAAATATAAAAAATTAATTTGAAAAATAATTTAAATTTGAAGGACTAATTAATGATTTTGATATATTGATATGGAGAAAAAAGGACTTGGGGTAAGAGTGTTTGAAAGGAATTAGTAGACTAAATAACAAATATTTAGATTTATCCTGAGAACTGATGAAAATATCACGGCGGAATCATCAGAAGACAGTCAGCATCTATTAACGCCACCACAGATAATACATTATACACAACAAAGTGAGAATCCTATTCGCTTAGATATTTGTTAAGCATAGAGTAGGTGAGTATTATTCAATTGGTGAGTTGGTGTTAAAAGAACACCAGAGAGCTTTATTCTAGTTAGAACCCACTAGATTTGGTCTGGTTTACAATCAAATTATTCTTCACATTTCTTTGCACAATTTACGACCAGCAATATGAGAGACTTTTTCAGGCTCCTATAATCATGGATATTTGTCCGAGGTGGGGTTGTTTCATAACTTTGTTCATGTGGATATGTTCCACATCAATCACATAATGTCCTTCTATATGCCATGAGTTTGAGTCCATAGGATGAAAGTCCTAAATAAGGATAACTTTGTTTAGTATCTTATTCCTCCTAAATTATGATGCTTGATATCACCTTTTCTTTGTCCATTTTTATGAATTTACATATTTGAAGACCTTGTTTAATTCAGAGTGAGATGTCAATAAAAGCAATCTAATTTTTAACTTGTGGAAAGTTTTTCTTTTTTACATCTATTCAGAAATTAACATTTCACCGGAAGAAAATCAAACATAACTGTTAAAAAGAAGAAGAATAAAGAATGATACTTGAGCCACTCTATGAAAATCTCTAGAATAAAACATTATGTAATATAATCAATAATCTGAAAAATAATCATACTCTATATATAACACCCTATCTGCCTATCCTATGGTATATCCATCAATAAAGTCGTTCCTATCCTATGGTATATCCATCAATAAAGTCGTTCCTATCCTAGAGAAAGCAAGCTACATATATGTATTAGTAGGTCATGAAAATGGAGAGAGTTTCTCTTGCATGGCTATTGATCATCTTATGCGCCCAAGTTCTCCTATCAAGCATGGCTCATGAAATTGTTTCCCAACCCAAACAAAGACGTTTTGCCCAATCCAAACGCCTACTCTTAGAACAAGAAGTTCATGGTAAGAACATTTTATATTCAGTATTAGAGATGTTCAATGTAAGCCTCAAATCAAGATTATATATTTGGTTCAAACTTTGATTTGTTGGAGATATATTCAGGGTACTTGAACAGCGCAGCACACCCGCATGAAGATGGTAATTGCAGAGAATATGTTGTAGTGCGGGAGAAAGGGAAGGGGACTTATGGCGGTGCAAATGTAGCTCATCATCCACGTGCAAACGAAGGCCAACCAGTGTTGTTGAAAAGACCCTCTCTCTACGTTGCAACCACTATTTTCTGCGTTACCTTCGCTTTGCTCCTTGTTTGCCCCTTTTGAATATTTCATTTTGTAATCAATTGGGTGTTTTCTCTTGAATTGCCACTCAGCTAACACAGAATTGTCATATTACTATTGTAATATACAATAGACATGTTTACTACGACTCCAATATTACTATAGTCATGTGATATATCAAAACTTTGGTGTATTGTGTATAATTTAAAAAAATTGAACAAGAGCTTTCTCTATTTATAAGATTATTTCTTCAAATAATTTATATATTATAATTAAAAATTACAATAGAGAGTTTTATGGAAAAATCGAATGCTCAAAATAAATCTTTTACTTTAGTTTTGTGCTCAAAATTAAACTACAGGCTCATACGATTATTGTCATTTGAATCGTATGCTTTGAATCTAATTATATACTGCACAATAAAAATAGACAATATTATCTCAATTCGTTAATAAAATCTGTTGCAGACGATTCTTAGGTTGAGTCGCGGACTAGGTCACTATTTTTAAGATGTTTCGCTGCGTTATCATCTCCGTGCAGGTAGTATACAGTCATATCATCTTCGGGATAAAACATACCTAAAATCTCTTATGTCTCATACAACCATGCACGGTAGTTATATGACATACTAACACCAATTTGGAATAAATTATTCAATACCACAGTGTTGCAATTGGGGGAAGAAATATTTTTATGAAAAAAGTATTTCCATAATGAAATTCAGATAGAAAGATAATATTCTTTGTCTATTTTTTTGTAGAGAGGAAATCTTTTTCGGTGAAGTGAAAATGCAGTTGTTTTCCACCCTCAAAATAATGGCTTAAAGCCTTTTTTATAGAAATAATTTGAACGGCCGGTGGAGGAGGAAAATCAGGAGAGTTAAGGAAAGTGGTGCCAAAAGTCTGGCACCATTGGCAGTCAAATAAATAATTTTTGTTCTTTTTTTTCATAATTTTTATTTTAAAAATCAATTGTATTTGGTTTAAAAAATGTAATACACACAGCCAAGACCTAGACCCGGACACTGACAAGGGCCAGGTCGGTTGGACGGACGACGGCGCGCACGTGTGGGCTTTTTGCCCAATAATTTCCTCCACCCAGCACACACAAAAAGATAATGCCCAAAAGGATTGCCCATTAGTCCCAAAATAGGTGTAATTTTAACTACACCAAAAACTACCTTCCTACCGATGTGGGACAAGTTCAATAGAAGCTCGGTATTAGTTTTTCTTCTCTTTTGAAGACAAAAGGTATCCTATTTTCTTTTTCAAACTTTACAATAAAAGTTTCAACAATCCCCCACTTATAAATTTTAAAAATTTATTAAGCAATAATTCATAGAATTGTGTATAAGCAAATGTGTCTTTCGACTTGAACTTTTATGTAGTAAAGATGATTCAAATTACACTAGGGTCACTCGTAGTTTTGAACTCTATTTCTAAAAAAGTCTCACACATAACCCTACTTAGGTGTAGTCCATAAGCCAGCACTTTACAAACATATACTTTTATCCCAGCATGTGAACACTTTAGGAAATTTGTCCAAAATTATCAAAAGAAGTCGCTACACTTATACATTCACATAGGTGAGTCTATCAAATATATTCCCATATTAGGTATCCCACATAAAATAGAGCGATAGATCTTCATTAAGAGTTATAATTAACTCAACCTTAACTCACTTCTGAATATCACGCTCCATAAAAATGGACTCGGAGTAAAACCCCGTATACAATATCCAACCTATATCACTTGTGACTTGTTATAACCTTTTGAACTTATTTCTCGGGATCTCCAGTCTTTTGATTGAATTACCACCACAAGTGATTCAGCTATCAACGGGCTTTAGTTCCATCCCCTTTCAGGTATTAAGTACCTTCTCCTGCACTAGTCCTTTCGTCAAAGGATGAGACAAGTTCTGTTCTCATCAGTCTGAACATAATTAACGCTCACAACACATTGGTTTTAAGTTCTCAAACTATATTCTGGCATATTTTTCGTTCTTGCCATTTTAATAACGGTTTTAAGATTTTACAATAGCGATGGGTTCATTGTTTTGGATGAAATGACTGGCATGAACCTCTCCCATGAATAGGTATGTTATAATAGGTCTTTCAACCTTTATTTCCTCAGTAGCTATAGTCAATGGTATCACCATAAACGTCATAATTAATTGCGTCAGTAATTAATATTTCTTGGAGTTCCAAAAGATAACATCATAATATGTGTTACATACATATTCCTTAATTAATTAAGAATCAATTATAGGTTCATGGTTTTGATCAAAACACGTAACCTTTTTGAATAGCATAATAATTAACCTTTCAATTATAAACCTTCATAGTACTCCCATAAAATAAATATTTCCAAATTAAGTGTAGTTAGTAGCTTCATGAAGACTACTTAAAATGTTCACATATACATCTTTCTTAACACTATATATAGTGTTCTTGAACAATTCATAGTTGGGTCATACGATGTACAAGATGATTCACAATTAGCATATATATCTATTAAATAGATATTCTTGTATTTCAAGGTCTCGGTCTATTAATGATCCTTATTTGGCCTTGTAATAGTAACATATGATATTCTTTTTTCATCGAAACTCATTATTTCAACACTTTTGCATAAATTTGATTTTCTAGGCAACAAAATATCATAACCAAATAATTGTCAATCATTAATGCATAAATAAATAATAGTGTGTTCATATTTCAACATAATTAATGATAAACACCATTTATATCATTATTATCAACTGAATCTCATTTGATGATTTCAAATTATCAAAATATCATGTCATTTATTGGTACCTTCCATATTCATAAATTCTCCAAGTTTAAGTAAGTCCAAGTAAGTTGCCTTACTTAAGTCACCATTTGAAAAGTAATATTATATACATTTAATTTTAACTCAAAATTGTGTATAATATCAATGAAAATCATATTAAATGAAGTATATATTCATAAATGATAATAGTCTCAATATTCTTTATCATCTTAAAGTTATAAGATAAGTCAATTATAAACTAATTTCTAGTTCATTCCTGAAAATATAATCAATCATTAATGATATGACATCTCTAAAGATTTTTGAAATCTTTTTTAATAGCATAAGCATAATTTTATTTTTAAGTCACGCCTCAAAAAATTAAGATTTCTCCGGAACACCAAAGTTTTAGATTCTATTAAAATGTTCTTCAGTTATAGTTGAGAGGTACTCGCTTAAGTGTCCCACTATTCTCTTGGTATATGATTGAGAATGAACATGTAATATGCCCCCGCTATACCTTCAAATAATAAAAATAGAATCTAAACTCATAGTGTTTCAACATCAAATAAGAATCAATCATATTCCTTAATTTAATATATGCTTCATGCTTTCAAGTATAGCCGATTTTAAAAAAAATGCATGGTTATTTGTTCTAGCCATAAGTTTGTATTTTCAAGGGCCTAAAGACCACATATAAATTACACAATCTATTTCTTAAAGAAATAAAATATACGATTTTTCATATATTTTATTTCATAATGTATAAGATAATACTTTGTATTAGAGTTTAAACCTCTATTCTAAATCATTTAACTATATTATCTTTACTAAAGTAAAGATTATTTTTGCACAAAACTCAATTATGATAAAAAAAAATCCTTCAATTATTATCATTTTGGTATATGAATTCTATTTACTCAATATGAAGTCCGTAATAAGAGATCTATGCTCATCATGATTGAATCATATACAATAAGTGCAAATTATTATTTGTAATTTTCATAGGTTGCAAAAATAATTATAAAAAATGCATATTACGTTCTACAATTTTTAAAAAAATTTCTTTAATTTGTATCCCCAAAATATCCTTAGAATTTCATAATCTTCCAATTTAAAACTGTTAAACTATACAAAATATTTAGAATCTCTTCGCAATAATAACGTGGTTCAAATTTGCAAGAAAATATTTAGATTCAAAACATTTCATGAAAAAACTTCAAGTTTGAAATTTTACCACAAACAAACCACTTATTGAAAATTTTCGTAATTCATTCTTTATGAAACTAGTGTTATATAAAATTGGAATCACTAAAAATATTATGTATAAGTTAAGATACACTCGTTTTACTACAAAGTGCCAAAAAATTTCAACATTGTGTATCCAATTTTTTAAAAATCATAATAAAAAAATTGCATCTAACTTTTAAGAATTTCACTCCCAAATATTCATAATCTCATCATACTATACGCATAAAAAAATTCACCAAATTCTAGTATGTATATCATCAAAAAACTAAGAATATATTTTAACAAATTCATTATAAACAATTTCTATTTTTCTTTCCATTGTTGATTACTTTAGCGCAGTTCAAAAAATATTTGAACAATTTCTTTTGTATTAAACATAATGGAAGGCACATATGTTCATTATTTACCCTATGAATCCTTATATCAAATTTTCACTACACTAAATCCTGTGATTAGTCACGACCTAGGATCACGAACCAAATTCGTGACCATAGTAAACTTTAGCATGACCAACTTCATGACCCAGTGTGGTCGTGGATGCTCTTGGAGATTGTCACTGACCAAATCCCTGACCACCTAGGTCACAAACTATAGCCGTGACCATCATGGCGCCAAATTCGTGCCATATTTCCCTCCAATTTTGGTCACGGATGGGTCATGACCAGGTCTGTGACCAAGGTCACAATTACGTTCAATAGGGTCACAGCTTTAGGCCATGACCATTTCAAATTTTCCACGCACGTTGGTCGCGAACTAGGGTCGCGACCATCTATATATCGACATACTGGTTACGGCTACGGACGTGTAAAAAATAAGGGTCACACAGGTTGGTCACGGCCCAGAGCCATGACTAGTGTCTTTATACTAAAAGAACGAACGGATTTTCCTTTTTCACTTGAAATTTTCCAAACCTTTAAACATTTCCCTCTCTCCGGCGATTTCGACGATTTCCAGCCCTTTTAATTTTCAATCTCAAGTTTTTCAATCTCAATCTTCAAGGTAACACTTAAACCCTAATATTTTGTATATGGGTATTTGTTAATTTATATGTGTGTGTATTTATATTTGTATATATGTATATGTTTGTATATTGTGTGCATTTCTATGTGTATGTATCAATTGTGTGTGTACTGTGTGGGTGTATTGTGTGTATTTGGATATGAATGTATTTATATGTGTATATGTGTGTGTATTTGACCTGTTTCAAACTAGATTTAGGATATTGGGTATCTAGGAAATTTTATTTTATGTATATATGTGTGTACTTGATTTGTGTTGTTTCAAACTATATATATATATATATATATATATATATATATATATATATGTGTGTGTGTGTGTGTGTGTGTGTGTGTGTGTGTGTGTGTGTGTGTGTGTGTGTGTGTTGTTTCAAACTAAGCGGTTTTAAACTAGATAAAGGTTTAAAATTAGATATTTAGAAAATTTTATTTTTTAGGTTACCAAACAATTTTTCTTCTCTTATTTTCATTTTACAATGCTAAACATATACATTATTTAACTTGATATGACAGTTTTTTTAGGTATATTGTTGGGAAAATTATTGATGAAATTGGTTAGTACATTAGCAATTCTATTAACAATGCTGAGCATATAAATTACCAATAAATTTTAGCAATTCTTTAATTCTTTACTTTAAATATGAATTATAGACACGTGTGCATATTAATAATTGTGTCGTTTATGAATTTATCATATATAAAATTGAAACCCTAATATTAATGTAGAAATGACCCTACTATAGTTAGATACTGTGATTATGGGTATGTGTTTTATCACATAGATAATAGAAGGAGTACAATTATTGGTTATAGGTTTTGTTGTTGGATACTATGTTGGATTTCTTGGATTGATAATACACATAAACTTTTGAAACTCTGTCACAATAAACCCTAACAAAATGTGTCTTGACACTTATGGCGGGTTGTTGTTTGGATTTCACATTGGTGAGATCCAAAATGCCAGGTATTAAGAGGAGGGTAGTGATGAATCAAAATCATAATCAAACTAATATACACCTATACCTCATATGTTTCAATTAATAGTTATTAATTAATTAGAGCCCTTAATTATATAACTCATAATTACTCCCATGTATACTTTTCTTAGGAAAAATGAGGCACAGTGATAATAACTGGCAACAAGAGTGAGAAAGGTTGAAATTGGACCGCACATATAACTCTTTTATTAGTGTGCACCGTATAGAGGGTAATCATATTTATAAGTATGAAAATCAAAAGATCGAAAAATTTAATTACCTTGTAAATCGTGGAGTTGATATCCTACAAGAGTACCTGCTCGATCGTATTCTATTTTTCATACCAAAAAGCTAAGATGACGCTATAGAGGATATACCTTACACACTGTGTACGGAGAGCAATGACATAGATTGTGATGTCTCTCACCATATGCACGTAAAATTTAATCTTGCCAACAAGTTGAAAATGATAGGATTCCAAGTTTATGCCATGGATATCTACACATTAATTACATATTCCCTTCCTCCTAGTTGTCGACATGAAAAACTTCGTAGGTTTTTAAAAACTAATACTGAATGGATGGAGATCAGACACATTGAACATATTCTAAAGTCTTACTCTCAAAAGGTATATATATAAATTAAGTCATAAGCTTGATTAATTAGTTATAATTTCATATTATAATAATTATTTAGTCACTTATGGTTTTTCGTTTATGAAGATAATGTCGGAATGAAACAACCAAAATATACCAAGCGGCGAGGCGACACCCCAATGAGGTTCCTTATCTCGTGCACAACCCAAATTCTCAACACCAATGGTCGAGAAATTCACAACTCCACTAATGGTTCACTCCACACCAAGTCCAACTCCAAGTGCTCCAACGCCCCGTATCCAGCACTCCCATTACTCCAACACCCCATCCAACGCTCTCGACGCCTCCCTCTCAAATGAAAAAAGCCCATTGGGTTCTCCCTTCTCGGGAATAACCAGACGGGTGATAGTAATGACATGCTAAACTTTAAAGCCTAGTGTTTGTCGTTGGAAAAATGATTGTGGGAGTTGGTGGATCAAATAAATGGAACCTTGTTGATCAAGCCATCAAAGATAACATATATGATCAACTCTACAAGCGTTCCTCATTTACCAGCCATTCCAAGTATAAGGTTATTTTCCTCATTTACCTCCTTTGAAAGAGACATTTTTTAAGGAGGCAGCAAGCTCCGATATTTGGCTCTGAAAGACAGAGTGCCTCCCAATGTTAAAATGTGAGTAGCGTAGTGGAATATTTTTTTTGAAGAATGAGGCGAAGGACAAAAGGTTGGTCCAAAGGGAGAAAAATAAATAAAATAGGGCAAAAAAAAGTGATATCCGCAAGTTGGGCTCCAAATTATATGAGGATTTGAAGAATAAATGGGGGAGTAGGATAAAGGATGGTCCAGATGCCGATAAACAACCAAATCGGGTCGACTTATACATTCATACTCGATCGGACAAAGATAATAAACTCCCTCCATACTTGCCTAAGATGTTGGTGTAGACACCCCATCCTTGGACCCCCCCAAGGCACCATTTTAGGTCTCCATAATGCACTTGTTCACCACAAACCTTAGTTCATCCTTTAAATATTGATTTAGAGTCCAGTAGGTATTCTCGAGCCCCATTTGACTCCAGTTAACTTTCTCGTCTGAGCCTAATCTCAATGAATCATCAAAGAGATCTGAATCCCCTTTCCAACGGTCCTTCCTATGCATAAATCAGCCTTATGGTTCGGACAAACCTTCTGTTTTACTATCAAAAACTGATCTGAAGGCCACCCGGCATACTCAGGCCCCGTTTAACTCCGATCAACTCCCTCGCCTTAGCAGAATCTCTATAAATCTTTAAGGTCTCTAAATCCCCTTTCTAATAGTCATACCCGTGCACAAATATACCTTACGAATCGGACGAACGATTTATTTTACTATCAAAAATCAATTTGGAGGCCACCGAACGCATCCAACCCTATTTAACTCTGGTCAACTCCTTCGTGTGAGTGAAATATCAATGAATATTTGAAGCTCTATGAATCCCCTTTCATAAGGTTCATCCCGTGTGTGAATTGGCCTTATAGTTCAGACGAACGATCCATTATACCATCAAAAACTAATATAGAGGCCATCGGGTGCTCCCAGGCCCCATTTGACTTTGGGAAACTCCCGTATCTAAGCAAAATCTCAATGAATCTTAGAAGGGATCTGATTCCCCTTTCCAAAAGTTTGCCTTGTACATAAATCATCCTTACGGTATGGACGAACGATCTATTGTACCTCAAAAACTGATCTGGAGGCCACCAGGCACTCCCTGGCCCCGTTTGACTAACAATTAACTCCATCTTGAGCGGAGAACCCCGTGCACAAATCAGCCTTCTGATATGATCGAATGACTCCATTTTACTCCAAAGGGTAATGAAGAGGTTTAGATCCCCTTTTGACCTTGGTCAACTCTCCGAACCAAATGAAGTTAAATGAAATCTCGAAAGGCTCTGAATAACCTTTCTAATGGTCCATCACGTGCGTAAATCGGCCTTAAGTTTGGATGAACAATCCATTTTTATCCAAATATTTCCTGTCTAGTGAACAATGGGGGCTTTCAGTGCCTGTTCAACTTTGGTCGACCCCCAAACCCGGGATGGCTCATGGATTTTTAAAGGGCTCTAAATATCCTTTTAAACGGTCTGCCCCGTGTGCGATTCTGAGTTACGGTTCGCATTTTACGACCATTTTTTTAAAAAAATTATCGCAGACTGTCGAATGGCACCCCTAGGACCCTACCTCTAGGTAGTGTATCTGGGGTTCTATGCTGATAGGCAGATCCAGGACCCTATCGATCGGCACCCCCTCCCTCTCTTGGCCCTATAAATAGAGACTATGACCTCACTTTGAAAGGCACCCTTGAACATCCCTCTCAGCAATTCAGAGAATATATTTTCAAATTCAGAGTTGTTCCCCTCCTAAAAATCCCATTTCCCACATTCCTTCCATCCTGTCATACTCTATTTACTAAATTCTCCCTCATCTCCTCATACCGCCAACACCACACCTTGTTATGAGATCAGTTCATTTATAATCAACATCCACTTCAAGTCTTCATAAGGAGGTCCAATTCTCCATCCTTGGCCTTAAATTCTCTTATTTTTAGCATTAGTTGTTTTATTTCTATTTTAGTGTTTTATTTCATTATAGTACCTTAATATCAAACCTTTATTATAAGTATTTGCACATACTTTATTTTCATACAAAAAACCCAAAAAACAAGAAAATGAGGGTTTACCTATAAATTCCCAAAGAGGGATTCTCACTACAAATTCTCACATTTAAAGCGCATCACACACATATAAGATCCCCATTTTGATATATGGGTTAAACCCCACCACATTTTATTTTCTAACTACGTGAACTTTGATGCCCATTGGGCTACGTAGGCATCTTAGGTAAATCCCTAGACTCGAGTCCTCCCTTATACGCATTTCTTACCTTGTTTTTATTATATATATTCTTAATGGATTTTTTATGCTTGCAGGCTTGTGCATCGACAAACTCTTACATTATATTTTGAATTTTTTTTGGGGGGGAACACTCCTAAGGATGACCTCACTCTGTCCTTTTTCATGGCGCGAGTTAAGCGATTTCATTCCACATTTTTATATTATGCACATAAGCACACATTTCACGGAGTTTAATAGGAGAAAATTAACACATTCCCATGAGAGGCCAAAAAGGGGGATGGGTGCCTAACACCTTACCATTCCTTAACTTAGTCTCCAGACCTTTAAACTATTTGATTTCACAAGCATCAGTATTGTCCTTTGTACCGTTCTCTCCAGGAGGCAATATTTATTTTGGTTGTTTTGTGAAAAATAGGTTGAGAACTCAATCTCTACATATTAACCACATTGACAAGGACCTAATGCCCCAAGGAAGGGCGCAATCCCGCGCACATGCCCAAAGAGAAGGGTAAGCCCTCCTCGGACCCCCTTGGGATGTACACAGTGGCGACTCCATTAGGGAATGCATTTTAAGAGGACTAGACTCTATTTTCTACATGGGTGTTATTATTTTCTACGTGTGTACATATGCACCTACCTATATGTTCCCTTTTCTCCTCTATCTACTTTTTGGATATCTCTCTCTCATGTATATATCACTTTTCACTCGCTTATACACTTCTCCATTTACACTTCACACACTTACACTTCGCTTCACTTTTAGTCACATGATTTACACACCAATTAGAATATCCATTCTTAGGCTTCACTAGCACACACCCACACTTCTATATATCTCCATGCTCACTTACACATACCACACACCACTTGTAGATGATCCATTTATAGGATCACTACCACACACACTCACTTGTATATATTCCCATGTCACTTACTCACTCATATATATCCATACGTAGTATAGTCTCCCTGTTAGATTTACTTTTTATAATACTTGTATATGCTCTATAATTATCATAGTAATCCCTTTCCTCATTAGGCAAATAAAAAAATACTATCTCTCCATAGTATGCTAAATAAGACTCATGCATTTCTGCACACTACACCAGCAAGAGCATGGCAATATTGACCAAAATTTTGTCCCGTATTGGGGGTGACTTTGTTATGGGCGCTAGTCCTACAGGTCATAGTTATCCTAAGAAATATTACTCTCACCTTCCATTGGCTTCATACCTCTGATGTATATCCAACACCTCCCCCCAAATCGTACCGCTTGATCAAACTCACGGTGGGAGGTATATAGCAAGGAACTCGTTCACGTACATTCGAGAATATAAAATTCTCTTTCACATGTATTGTCCCATAAGGAATATAGTGAAGCAATTCACATACACTCAGGTATATCAAATGGCTTGTCCACACGTACCGATGAATGATTGCCCTTATATGCAAGAGTTATATCGTGGAAGTCGTGCCAAAGGGAGGAACCTTTCCACTAACCCAACAAGTGCATAAACCTCATATAGATGTCAAACCTAGGGCTCTAATGTTTAGTTTGACGATTACCATGCGAAACTCTCACACTATTTCATCTTTTTTCAAAATAGGACCCTGTCCATGAGACTAGAAACAAGTTAAACCGTGTCTTACGTATTTTTAAACCCTATTTTTCTAGGCTTGGGTCCTCGACATCTTTTTTTGCATTAAGAAAAAACTAATACAAGTGAAAACCTAATAATAACATTAATAATAATCATGCTTAGATTCCTCTCCTTTTTTCCTCCTTTTTTAAAAACCAAAAATACCAAGAACATTTTTCCTTCTCTTTTAAAAATACCAAAAAGAATTCTCCCTCCTTCGTTCAAATATAAATTTGAACCGTTTTCCCTCTCAAGTAAATCGCATAACTGTTTTTATCCCGGATCCCTATTGGCTTCAGTCTTCTATTAAACCGCCTCGAAGCTCCACCGGTTCTTCTTCTACTTCATTTGAGTTTAGGTTTTACCTTCACGAGCTCTTCGTGGAGAACACTGACCATGCACCGAGTGTGCAACCCGATCTGATGACCATATTATCCTAACTCATTGCCAAGATTGATAACCTCCTAATCAAGTTCCATGAAATGCAATAACACCGAGCCCATATTCTCGAAGAACCCGAGGTTATCTTTCCTCATGCCATGGGTCCACCCGCTCCCAAGCCAGTCTGGGTTCCAGAAAAGTACCAGCATGCTCCGTGTTCCCCACCTGCTAATGGGGCGCCGACAGCTCAACTCACTATTTTTAACCTTACCCAACTAGGGGCTAACTTGCCAATACCGATGGATCCCAAAGACGAGGAACTGAATAATGTGAAGGAAGACCTTAAACTGTTGTCAAAGAAGTTCTAGCACGTCAAGATATTCGAGAATTAGATAGACTACACCCATATGTCTCCTTATCCCAATGTAAGACAACCAGAAAAGTTCAAGAAGCCAGACACCAAGAAGTTTAGGGGAACAAACCCCTAATTGTTCACCTTCAAAGTTATCATCGAGCCATGACCCTCCTTAGTGCCTCCGAAGAGATAATGTCCCATATATTATAGCAGACCTTGAAAAAAAGGTAACTCTTGTGATTTTATCCCTCAAAAAATCCAGGATTCGTAGTTAGAAGGATGTTATCCGAGAATTAATGCCCACTACAAGTACAATAAGTAGCTAGAGGTTACGCACTGAGATCTAGAGCTTCTTAGGCAAAACCCTGGGAAAACAGTCAATAACTTCATAGGAAGGTGGAGAGAGAAAGCTGTTACCATGACTAACAGACCCTCTGAGGAGGAACAAGTTAGTATCGTAAAGAATAACTTTTTACCTCATATCTAAACATCCATGGGAGGATTGTATTACCCACATTATTTATCCCTTTGAGAGTCTGGTGTATAAATTGAGGAAGGAATTAACAAAGTGGAATCTTAACCAAAGAAAGTGATCAAACATTTCATTCCCCGAAAGTATGAGAATCCTTTTAGTGCTACAATCTCAACCATCAATAATATTTCCCAATATTGTACCTTTTAGGAACCCAAAAATCACCCTAATCCTACCAAGAAAGAATACACCAGGCTCCATGCTCCCCTATCCAAAGTCTACTAGTTAAGCCGAAATATCATTAAACCCTTAGACCCCCTATCCATTAGAAAATCCGCTAACTAAAAATTTCAAACCTGATGACTATTGTGATTTCCACCAATCCATTGGTCATACCACTAACCAAAGATTCCATCTTAGAAATTTGATCCAAGGCCTAATTAATCGGGGAATCATTGCTCCATCATCCAATCCTAAACTCGAAACTACTCATAACCCACTTTCAGCACATACAAATGTCATATTCCTATAAATCAACCTAGAATTTGACCCGTCTACTCTAATCCCAGCAAAGTACCCATTGTCCCTATAATCTCAAACCTCTCAAGGTTTGCCCATATTTTCTTTCACACCCTACGTGCTTCATTGATTAAGCTTTGCCACTCCTTATAAGTGCTTAGATCTCCGCTTTCACCCAATCTGAGGGAGGAGACATGGAGTTACCAGTTATGTTGAACCAACACTTAGAGTTTGGGCTGAAATTACCTACCCAGATGACAGTTGATTGTCGAAATTCAGTGGCTTGTTCATGTAACCCCGGAAGTTGTCTCGTAAATCAGATGAATAGGAAGTACCT
This sequence comes from Sambucus nigra, assembly GCA_949130495.1. Taxonomy (NCBI): domain Eukaryota; kingdom Viridiplantae; phylum Streptophyta; class Magnoliopsida; order Dipsacales; family Adoxaceae; genus Sambucus; species Sambucus nigra. The sequence continues at coordinate 173,063,778 of OX422210.1, read as the reverse complement.
GTTAAAGAATTCAGTTTAGATGATGTGGTTCATACCATGGCCGATATGTTCCTATAAACAAGTGAAATCTACAGCATTTCTGATTTACTCGACGCTTTGAAGCTTTAGGGGTGGTTGGTCCCTTCACCCCTTCACCTCCCCGTTAAGTGGGAATATTTATATGATGAAGACATTGAGGTTGTTTTATGTATTGATTACTTTTGGTAAGAGGACATAATCGCAACCAAATAGGGGGATGGTTTTAACAACTTGGATGATGAACCAAATCAGGAAGAAAACAACCCAGTTGCCATCCTGTGTGGAATAATATCATTCAAAGATATATTGGGTAATTAATAACGTGGTCATTCATCTCGAGGTAGATAAAGACATGGGGTTCTTATTTTTCCCCACCTCAATGAATCATGTGATTAGATTTGGGAGATATTACAAATATCTGAGTCCTCATGTAATCGAAACAGATAAGAGAAAAGGAGTTGTCGAAGAACTTTACATGCCAGATATGACCATTGAAGAAAGAAAAGTCCTTGACCAACTCAAGAAAACCCAAGCCAATATCACCCTATAGGGGCTTTTCATGTCCTGTGAGTTTCACCAGAATAATTTGATAAAATTACTCACTAGACCCATAGTGCCTCCTTCCACTATTCCTAAAGAAGTCATAAATATAGTTGGTTCCCTAACCTCTTACAGACTTCTCTCCTTTTTTTAAGAAGAGATACTGAAGTTTGACCCTAATCACAATTATGCACTCAACATATTCGTTGAAGTCTTGGGAAAGATAGTCCCAATTTCACTTATTAATAACAAATCTGACCTCATTGTTTGTCCTCTCAGAACCTTCAATTATTTGGATCTGAAAGTCAGTGATCTCACTCCTACTTCCATCATGTGCGTCCTTCTAACAATACTCATTGAGAAGTAACGGGGTCCATAAAACTCACACTTGGAGTTGGACCTACTTATCCTATCATCGAGTTCCAAGTCATTGACATACCTGCATCCTTCAATCTTCTCCTTGGTCGTCATTGGCTCCACAACATCCTAGGAGTATCCTCTTCCCTTCATCAGAAGTTGATGTTCTTCTCTAAAGTTTAGGTTATCACCATTTTAAGGGACGATGACAGTACAGACAATACCAACACTTGTACTCTTGTATTAGAAATCCAGTATAGGATGAATGACATCATCCTACTTTGTTTCAGAGTTAAACCACTTCCCTTCCCAGCAGGACAAAATTTTAAAGAGCAAGTTTTCCAGAGCACAACCACCATGGCAACGTCAATGTGATTTAGATGTTCAAGAATAAGCTCTTCATGCCCGGAATGGGGCTAGGGTGATGACAGTAGGGGATCCTTGAACCCATAGTACTAAAGTAGGAATTTCCCCCATGTGGTCTGGCTTACCAACCTTTATCAGAGGAACTCAAAGCACTCTATCGATCGAGACTGAAAATAATCTTAGACAGTGAAAAGACGTTTTGAGAGACTCTTAAAACGGAAAATTTATCAACTAGGGTGAAGACTTCCCCTTTCGTTGCTTCCCTGAACCATTGTATGACCATATTGATAAGAAGATGAAACTAGGGCTAGAAAACTTCTTTCAAGACAGTCACTCTTTGGTTGAATACTGTAAACATGAAGTACAACCTCTCACTGAGAAAGCTTTGACAACTACGAAAGACTTTGAGGAAAGTGATTTTGAGGGATTATTCGACCTGCTGACACTGGGCTTAGTCTTTGCATGATTCGCTAAGATGCCATGCCATTGGACACATCCACTCAAATCAAATATGCCGACATACCTCTCCTCAACAGGAATGCCATGCTAGTCAAACCTGCTCAGATCCAACCTAACCCTATTATTTACCCTATCCAAGTCTCTTAACCTGATGTTGTTTTTTCTTTTCCTGATATCAATGTAAATGAGACCTATTTTGAGGAGCTTCTCAATGCTTACTTTTCTAAAAATGAAATAAATGAGGATTTTAAGTATCTTGTTGTGCCCTACATTAATTGTCTTGATTCTAATCAAACCTTTGATAGTGATGATTTTGCAAATGAGTAATTCTTAACAGATCTTAATAAGGAGAATAATGAATGATATAATCGCATTCAAATTAATGATGATGAGACTATTTTTATTAATCTCGATTCTAATATCCATCAACGCGAGATTAAGATAGGGTCCACCCTCAATGAGCATGAGCATGAACAATTTGAAGAACTAATGAAATAATTTGTGGACGTTTTTGCATGGTCCTATGATAATATGAAAATATTTACCCAAAAATAGCTCATCACAAGATCCTGACATTATCAGAGTGTAATCCGGTCAAACATAAGTTAAGGAAACTTCCCACCGAATGGTCGCTCAAAGTCAAAGAGAAAGTGGTCAAACAGTTGAACATATGTTTCAATCGTGTAATCGGATATCCAACATGGCTTGTCGACATCATCCCCGTGTCGAAGTCGGGAGGAAAAGTCAGCATGTGTGTCGACTACTGAGATTTGAATAAAGCATACCCAAAGTACAATTACCCATTGCAGAACATCGATATAATTGTGTACAATATGGCTAGCCATGCTCTTAAGTCATTTATCGACCAGATCAAGATGCACTATGACCATCAGGTAAAAAATGCTTTCATCATCCCATAGGGAGCCTTATTTTATATTTTCATGCCATTCAGGCTTAAGAACTTCAGGGCTACATAACAAAGGGTTTCCACAACCATCTTGCATGATCATTAAATCTAAGACTCGAGAAGGTCACATTCCCTACCTTCAAAGGTTATTCGAGAGAATGCGATAATACCAGATGCGGTTAAATGCATATAAGTGCATTTTCACCTTCACAAAAGGAAAATTCTTGGGACTCATGGTTAGTGAGAAAGGAATATAAGCAAACCCTACTGAGCTGAAAGCTATACTTAAGATACCACCACCACAGACGGAGAATGAAGTTGAGGATTCCTCATTAAACCAGAGTACATCAGTCGGTTCATCAGCCAACTGACTTCTATTTGCGAACCCATTTTCAAAATTCTTCAAAAATACTCAACCAACGTCTGGAATGAGGTCCGCTAAGAAGCCTTTGATCGAATCAATCGATACCTCACTCGACCTCCGTTGTTGATGCCTTCACGGATAGGTTTACCCTTCCTCCTATACTTAACCATAACTACTACTATAGCAGGGGATTTTCCAGCCCAATACAATGAAGAAACTTACAAGGATAGAGCCATTTATTACGTCAGTCAAAAATTAGCCAGGTATGAAGTCAACTACACTTCTTTCGAGAAAGAATAATTTTACCTGGTCTGGGTCACATATAAGTTACGGCACTACATGCTTGCCTTCCCCATTAAAATGGTATCCCAAATGGATCCCATCAAATACCTACTAGAAAAACTCGTTATGTATAGCCGAATGTCCCGTTGATTGATATTTCAAGTCGAGTTTAATATTGTGTATGTCATGACGATCCTATGAAAGGGAGATCCATCTTTGACTACCTTGTCGATTAACCCATAAAAGGAACCCCTTTTTAACGGTCCACCCTATACGCAAATCAGCCTCACACTATGAACGAGCGACCCATTTTACTCTGAAGGGTCACTGGCTCTTTTGGGCCCCATTTAACCATGGTCAACTCTCCGAACCAAATAAAGATGAATGAAATCTGGAAAGGCAATGAATACCCTTTCCAAAGGTCCATCTCCTGCACGAATTAGCTGTACGGTTCGTGTAAACGATCTGTTTTTCTTAAAAAAAATTCTTATCTAATGACCAATGGGCGGTTTCGAGCCCCCGTTTGACTTTCGTAAACTCTCAAAACTGGCAATGGATCAATGTATTCTTAAAGGTATATAAATTCCTTTTCAAACTGTCCATCCCGTGTGCGATTTTGACTACGGTTCGTGTATTACAACCGTTTTTTTTAAATCTATCTCAAACTATTGAATGGCATCCCTAGGACCCTGCCTCTCGGTAGTGTATCTGGGGTTCTATGTTGATCGGCAGGTCCAGGACCCTATTGACTAGCACCCCCTGGGCCCTATAAATAGAGTCTGTGACCTCACTTTAAAAGGCCTCCCTGAACATCTCTCTCAGCAATTCAGAGAACATTCTCTCAAATTCAAAGTTATTCACATCCTAAAAGTCCATTTTCCACATTCCCTCCATACTTTCATACTCCATTTAGTAAAGTCTCCTCCATCTCCTCTTACCACCATCACCTCGTTGCGAGATCAATGCATCTACAATCAAGATCCACTTCAAGTCTTCATAAGGAGGTCCAATTCTCCATCCTTGTCTTTAAATTATCTTATTTTAGCATTAGTTGATTTATTTTTACTTTAGCTCTTTATTTAATTATAATACCTTAACCTCAAACGTTTATTTTTAGTATTTGCACATACTTTAATTTCATACAAAAAAAAAATAGACGGTTTACCTATAAATTCCAAAAGAAGGGTTCTCACTATGCATTCTCACATTTAAAGCACGTCACGGACATATAAGAGAAATTCCCCATTTTGATTTATGGGTTAAACCTCACCCTACATTATTTTCAAACTACGTGGACTTTGATGCCCCTTGGGTTACGTAGGGGTCTTGGGTAAATCCCTATACTCGAATCCTCTCTTACACGCATTTGTTACGATGTTTTTATTATATATATTCTTAATGGATTTATATGCTTGCATGCTTATGTATTGTTCGATGTATACACTCGTTCTCCTGTAACGACTTATGAATCGACAAACACTTACATTATATTTTGAATTATTATTTTGGGAACACTCCTAAGGATGACCTCACTCCGTCCTTTTCCATGACACGAGATGAGAAATTCCATTATCCATTTATATTATGCGCATAGGCACACACTTCAAGGAATTTGATAGGAGGAGATTAACACATGACCATATGATACTCCGTCCTTTTCCATAACACGAGTTGAGAAATTCCATTCTCCATTTATATTATGCGCATAAGCACACACTTCACAGAATTTGATAGGAGAAGATTAACATATAACCATATGATACCAAAAGGGAGGGATGGATTCCTAATGCCTTCCCATTTCATAACTCAGTCCCTGAACTTTTTAACTAATTGGTTTTGCAAGCATCAATATTGTCCTTGATGTCGTTCTCTCGAGGGGTAACCATTCTTTTGCCTATTTGGTAAAAAATAGGTTGACGACTCTATCTCTACATATTACCCCACATTGACGACGATCGAGCTCCCTGAGAAAGGGAGCAATCCCACGTGCATGCCCAGAGAGAAGGAGGAAGCCTTCCTCATACCACCCTCGGGATTGCCACAGCTGGAATCAATAGAGGCCATCAGCAGTCACTGAAGTTTTAGCCCTTTTGATGACCTTGAAAATGATGCCCTGTCCCAGACCTTTGGAAAGGACAAAAGGGGGAGGAAGAGAGGTACTGGCTCACATATAATAAAACTAAATTTAAAATACACTACACCTCTCATGGATGATCTTTCTTCAGTAAGGGGTCATATCTCGACCCAAGAAGAACAACAGTCCAAGGCCGATGGGGAAGTCCAGGAAATTAAAAATAACCTTGGATTTCTATCGAATCAAATTGGTAAAGTTGTGACTCTTTTTTGAGGTTATAATCCGCCAATGCCTTCTCAGGGTTTCCCTTACCCTCCTCCTCAAGGTTTCCCCTATCCTCCCCACTAAATTTTCTCGTCCTAAATGTTTCCTCTTTCAACATTCCCCTCCCAAATGCCGCCTCCTTCAACATTCCCCTCTTAAATGCCACCTCCTCCAACATTCCCAATCCCTGTGCCTCCGCCTGTTATGGGACTTGGATCATCACAACAACTTATGGTGACTATGGCCAATAATACTATTTAAGGGACGTGGCTAATACGAGGATTGTTGGCGTGTGCACACTCATCTCCGTAGTTGTCGTAACTCCAGTACATGGTCGAGCTTTCCAGAAGGGTGAGGCTCAAATAATGGTCGATGATATATACAATGGGTGCGAAGATTTACCTGTCTACATAGAGCATACATATAAATAAGCGTGTAAATCCTATTAACATAAGTAGGATTTAAGATAAATTCATGATGCAACCCCTGTCTTTTTTGGAATTCCTCACTACTTAATGAAATCTGAAGTAGATTCTTATAACTCCCACAATCCGGCGCACAATCTCCAATCAATCTCCCCCCAAACCCCAATTTATATACATAGCGACAACCCTCAAAACTCCCATAATCCTATATTTCCCTCGCCCCTCGGATTTGAAAACAAGAACACTTAACCTTGAAAACATCTCACGATGGGTAGGACGCCACCAACCCCCCACCAAATGGCATTGCAGGCGGCACGACCATCTCGTGCTTGTCTAATATAAAATGTAGTAGCCGAATGCGTAATCGCGCGATTTAGGAAGAGGACAGGAATTTGAAAATAGGCACACTTGGCCTTGAAAATGTTCCGCGAGGAGGAGGATACTCCCAACTGGCCATAAACTGCACCGTGAGGGGTATCAACACGCATGCGCATCCAACGTAACACCTAATAATCAACCACATAATCATGGGACACCTGGTTTGGGAATACGACACATATTTTAAAACAGGCACACTTGGGCATAAAAACATGTCGCGGGGGGTTAACAACCCCAACCGCCCCCAAATAGCACCGCGCGGGGCACAAACACCTTGTGCGGTTCCAACGTAATGTGTAACAACCGGATGCACAGTCGTGGGACTCCCGATTTTAAAATAGGACATGAATTTGAAAACAAGTACACTTAAGCTTGAAAACATGATGCAGTGGGGCGGACCAAGACCACCAGCGGCCTTAAACACCACAACAAGGGTCACTAACACCTCATGAACTCCCAACGTAATTCGTAGCAACAAGTCGTGCAGTCGCAGGACTCCTGATTTGAAAATAGGACAGGAACTTAAAAATAGGCACACTTAAGCTTTAAAACTTGTCGAGAGGTGGATTAAGACCACCAGCTGTCCCATTTGGCCCCGCGAGTGGCACGAACGCCTCGTGCACGTCTAACGTAACAGGTAGAAACCGACCGTGTAGTCATGGGACTTCCGGTTTGAGAATAGGACCCAAATTCGTACACAGTCACACTTAGCCTTAATAACGTGCCGCGGGGGGGCGGACACCCCCACCCTCCCACAAATGGCATCGTGCGTTTCATGACCACCTCGTGGGCATCCATTGTAACACGTAGCAGTAGGTCATGTAGTCACGAGACTCCCGGCTTGGAAATAGCACACAATTTTGAAAACAAGCATACTTGGGCTTATAAACGTGCCGTGAGGGGGAAGACACCTCCAACCGCCCCCAAACGACATCGTGAATGGCACGACCACCTTGTGTGCATCCAACGTAACACGTAAAACCTGGTACTGTAGTCACGGGACTCTCGATTTAATAATAGGACCCGAATTTAAAAATAGGAACACTAGGGCTTATTATGTGTTGCGAGGGTGCGGACACCCCCAAACGACACCGCGAGTGGCATGACCACCTCCTGCGTATCCTATAGGTACGCTCAGTGCATTGTTCATTGAGTAAACCTATAAAAAAATCTTGTAACTCTTGTTAACGTAAGTATAATTTAAAATAAATTCATGATGCACCCCCTATCTTTATTGGTATTCATCACTAATTGATGTAATCTCAAGTTGATTCTTGTAACTCTCATAATTCTGCACACAATCTCCAATCAACCTCCCCTAAACTCCCATTTATATACGTAGAAACACCCCTTAAAACTACCATAGTACAATATTTTCCTCACCCCTCGAATTTTAAAATGGGAACACTTAGGCTTGAAAATGGGCCACGAGGGGGAGGATGCCACCAACCCCTTAAACGACACCGCATTTGGCATGACCACCTCATGCTCAACCAACGTAACACGTAATAACCGACCGCTTAGTCGCAAGACTCCCGGTTTAGGAATAGGACACAAATTTGAAAACGGGAACACTTGGGATTGAAAATGTTTCGCGAGGGGGCGGAATCCCTCAACCTCCTCCAAACGTCACTGCGAGGGGTACGAACACCTTGTACGCGTCCAACGTAACATGTATCAGTCAGTTATGTAGTTGCGGGACTCCCGATTTGGGAATAGTTATAGACACCTCTAACTACCCCCAAACGGCACCACTAGAGGCATGAACACCTCGTGTGAATCTAACGTAGCACATTGCAACTGACTATGCAGTCAAAGGACTCTCGATTTGAGAATAAGACATGATTTTGAAAGCAGGCACACTTTGGCTTGAAAATTCCACAGGGAGGGTCGACACCATAGCAGCCCCCAAATGGCATCGTAAGTCTCATTAAGACCTCATGTGCATCCAACTTAACACGTATCAATTGACCACACAGTCATTGGACTCTTGGCTTGAGGATAGGACCTGAATTTGAAAATAGGCACACTTTAGCTTTAAAATGTGCCAGGAGGGGCGGACACCCCCAGCGGACCCCAAACGACACTGCGTTTGGCATGAACACCTCAGGCACATCCAACGTAACCAGTAGCAACCGATCGCGCAGTCGCGGGACCCCGATTAAAGTATAGGACACGAATTTGAAAACAGGCCCACTTAAGCTTAAAAACTTGTTGCGGGGGTGGACCAAGATTATCAGCGACCCCAAATGATATCGCGAGTGGCACGAACACCTCGTGCGCATCCGATATAACACGTAGCAACCAGCTGCACAGTCGCAGGACTCTCGGTTTGAGGATATGACACGAATTTGAAAACGGGCACACTTAGGTATGAAAACGTGTCACGGGGGCGGGCACCCCCAGCGGCCCCCCAATGGCAATACGTGTGCAACGAACACCTCGTGCGCATCCAACGTAACACGTAGCAACCGGCTGCACAGTCATGGGATTCTAGATTTTCGAATAGGACACAAATTTTAAAACAAAAACACTTAGGCCTGTTTGGATTGCAACTATAATTCTGTTTTCTGTGTTTAAATACAATTCTGGTAAAAATTTGTGTTTGGCAACCTGTTTTTAAACACTGAATTATAATATTTCTGTGTTATAACAAAGTTTTTCAGAAAACAGCAAAAGGGTGTTTTATAACTTTTGTTTTTATTTTTCAACTCAGAATTATTCATTCTTAAAATTTTAATGCATTTATACCTTAATATATAATATACATACATAATACATTAATATATGTGCAATTCTTATAAATAAAAAATATATATGTACACGTACACAAAATTATGTATATTTATATTATTAAATTATATAATATACTAAGATCTATATGTTAAATAATAATATGAATAAATACATGATACATGATACTTATATATAATTTTATACATGTATTATTAATGTATTGAATAATATAAAATATACATATACTACATATGTATTAAAAAAATTATCAATTCATGTATGTATATAATTTTATTGTGAAGTATACATGCAAGATCATTATATATATATACACACACACACACACAAAATATATATATATATATATATATATATATATATATATATATATATATATATAATTTTATAGTGAAGTATATATATCTGTGTGTGTGTTTGTGTGTGTGTAGTTAAAGTCCCCAACATACCTCATTAAATATATATAAAAATACATGATATTAAATGTACATGTATATAATTTATGATGTATGTATGTATGTATGTAAACATTCATATACCATGTATGTATACATTCATATACCATGTATGTTTGAAAGTTTTATGTATGTGTTTATATATATACACATATATGTATAATATAAATATACATGTTCGCCAATTTTGTCAAATTTTCAAAAAACTGTATTTAAAAACAAGTTTATCAAACGCACACCAATAATTATAAACACATAAAATTGAATTTTAAAATTGTATTTAAAAACAGCGTTTAAATCGAGTTTTCATAATAGAGAACCAAACAGTCCCTTAGGCTTTAAAATGTGTCGCGGGTGGTGTATGATGAGTGCATTATTTTATATTAATTATACCCAAATCTAGGCCTTATAGTTCAGTTGCACCATCAATAAAATGCACTGTTCTAAAAAAACCCGCCTAGGTACGCCTAGGCTTGAGGCTTGGGAGAAACGCCCGCCTTAATATTTTGACGCCTTATGCTTGGTAAAACCCTTAAGGCGTACTTTTTCTCTAAAAACAGCAATGCTTTAGTGAAACAATATCGCCTTTTAAAGATTTTTTTACAAATCGGACCATTATCTCATCCAAAATAATTAAATAGTATTTTTATTTGTAAATATTCGGACATATTTTTATGATATGTACAATTTTAGTATTTTAATAGCCTTGTTATGGTTAAAAAGTATTAAAATATATTAAAAAGACCTAAACGCCTTTTCACGCCTTTTTACGCCAAGGCCCGCCTAGGCTTCTAAGGCTTAAGGCTTGGCCTCCACGCCTCGATCACGCCCCGCGTTTTTTAGAACCTTGATAAAATGTTTTTAGAGCCATTTTTATTATTTTAGAGAAAAATACAAATTTAAGAATAAATGGGGTTAATAATGCAATTTTGAGAACTTCACGCTCACATCCTATATTCATTGCTAGTCTCTTTTTCGAGTTTGTTTCTTAGTAGTAACAGGTTTAAAAAGAAAGCGGTGAAGTTCGAACGCAAATTGAGCATGAAAAGGTCACTTACGCGCCTTCAGGGGCAATATTGTAAATTCAAATGACTGATTTCGGACTCGGACCAAACACGAAAATTGAAGGCCTTGAATCAAGGGACGTCTGGGTTCAAACAGTGTGTCAATCGGAATTGAAATGAAGAAGTTATGGTTGTTCAAAGTTCGAAGCCGAAAGAAAGTCAAAAGTCATCCCCAAAGTCAAACTCAATCCCTTAAACCAAAACCGACCCCTAAACCGAGCCCAACCCATACCTACACCTTGTGTGTGTGTGTTTAGTTTGTATTTATTTATTTATATATTTTTATTTGAGTCACGTACATATTTTTGGTGATGTTTTATTTATATGCGTATAATATTTATTTTATTATATTTTTAGTGTCTTTATTTTTACTTTGATTAATTATTATGTAAATATTATTTAGAGTGTGTCATTTTATATGTCATATTATTTTTTTTAGTGTTAGTAATTTTATTTGACTCATTGCACATTTTTTATGTCATTATATGTTATTGTTTCTAGATTTATTCTTTTAGTTTTATTAATTAATATTCAATTTTTTTAGTGTCTTATTATTTTATAGGTTATAATTTATTTATTTTTATTATTTTTGTAATTTTTAATTGAGTCGTAAATAATTTCGTTAAATTTTATTAGGTGTACAAATTAAAAACACACACTAACTCTCATACACCACTTATACACCCAAACAACCCTACATACTCACACACACCATTCCATACACCACACCACACCACACCTAATCACTACCCCCACCATCTTCCAAATTCCCATCCTCTCTCTCTACGTCAATACATCCATAATCAAACCAAACCCACCTACCCACTACTCCACTACATGTTCACACTAAACTCCTACAAATACCCATTACCTACATCACCCCATTTGTGCAAAAAAAAAAGGGACGAGAGAGTAAAAAAAAAAGACTTTACTTTTGGATAGAAAAAAAAAAGACATACTTTGAGAGAGAGAAAAAATCTGTGTAGAGAGTATTTTTTAGACACACTTTGGAGGAGCATATTGTGTATTATAATTCAAGTCTTGGACCCGAAATTTTGTAAGTTGACATTTATTAATGAAAATTATTTTTTCATCTTGCAATATTTATGTGTCAAATATGTTGTGTGTGTGAGTAGTTTAATTACTAGGACTTAAGTGATGTTTGTCATGACTAATTAAACCACGCATGTTAATTTAATTTCGTACATATTCCGACGTGTTCTAATTTGAAATAAAAAAATTCGGTATTCGCTTAAAATTACACGAGAGTATCTTTTTAAACTTCAACGAATTAATTATAAATTCATGCTTTAAAAAATTTAAAGTTGTAATTTTTGATGGGTTATGCTTGCACTTAGATGTTTTGATACCTCATGCTTAAATACACGTTAAAAATTTTAAACATGATATTTTCGAGGGAATAGGGATTTATGGTGTCTAATTCAAGAGACGTTAGAATATTTTGAGCGCATGTAATGTTTTATTCTCCGAAATGTACACGACGAGAGTCGGTATATTTTGTGTTATAAATTCGGAACTACGAAATTAAATTGATGTGTTAATTTAATTAAAATTGACAAACGGAACCGACGTCCTAGTTTCTTCCTTATTTAATATTATCTCTTATACTTGTTCGTTTATCCCGTTTTTATTTTTATTTTAGAAACTTAATCACTTTTATACACTCATATGTCTAGTTGGACAATCAATATTTTATAAATATCGACGAAATCTCTGTGGATTCGACCCGTACTTACACCCGCTATATTCCAATAGCCCGTGCACTTGCGATAATTTTAATTTTTAAAATTTGACAAGTTTTTTGCGCCGTTGTCGGGGATTTCAGACGATTTTAAGAATATTGATTTTCGGACAAGTTTTAAAAAAAATCGTAAAAAAAATAAATAAATAAATAAATAAAAGAAAAAAGAAAAGACTTTTTGTTCTTTTTTTGGTAGGTGTAAAAATTCCTTGTAAATGCATGTGTAAGTATTTTTGTATTTAATAATTTTTGCACTTTACGCTTGGTATATTTTTTGTGTTCTTTTTCAGAAAAAAAAAAACAAGAGTAGAAAAAAAAAATAATAAGGAGAAAAGAGAAAAACCCGAAAAAGCAAGCAACCGTGGAAAAGCGCTAAAGTTACTTGTGCAATCTTGCCATGCGCACAAGGTACTCTCAGAGACGACTGAAACAGAGGCGACGTTTCCCTCCGATCGACGTCAAATAAAACTTCGACCCGGCGTAAACAAGTGACCGTAAAAAGTCCACGTCGGAGGTATGTCTTGTGTGCTCCTACGTAAAACTATTTTTGCATATTTCAATAAGCGCGTGCATAAGTTGACTTAAGGAAAAAACCCAATTTTAAGATAAGGTGGGGATTTAATCATCCTTCCTTGGCCCACAAATCATTAAGCTACCCGAGCATCTGCATAACCCAAGCCATAATTTTAATTTAAAATTTATTAGACGTTGGCCATAGGGTGTCACATAGCTCATAGGAATATTCTTTTCAAGGCTAGAATTAAAAGCTAATCCAAACACGGAATTTTTAAATCGATGCCATTTTGACCCTGACTAGGATTGGTGGTTTTTAATGAGTCTTCGTACCGACCACCTACCTGGAGGAAATATTTGGTAATTGAGGCGATAGTCCGGAGTTGGTCGTCTTTTAAATTCTCCCTCGTCAAGAATTTGGAGCTCTTTAATTAGGGAGATTATTTTGGATACCCATTTTCGTCGAATAATCTCGGGAAACTAGATCTTAAAAATTGAACTTCCCCTCACCTAATTCAGATAAACTCAAATTTCTTTGTGTTAGCTTAGGAATTTTGTCGTCCTGTGTAGGATTATTTGCTTTCTATAAAAATAAAAAATAAAAAAAAAATGGAGTGAGTACGGTGTATGGTAAGTTGGGTTCTAGATCCTACTGGACGTTTAGCTAGAGTGGAGTCTAGTATTCCCGATACTGTTATAGGTAGCACCTTGATTTTCACCGAGATGGGAGATGAGCTAGCAACTCGTGCCCTAAAGGATTACCTGTATCCCAATAGGGCAAGTCAACCATCATGCATACTTCTCCCCCCGCACAATGCAAACAATTTCGAGTTCAAGTTGGGAATAATTCATTTACTTCCCATCTTTCGAGGCACAGAAAAGGAGGACCCATACCTCCAAGTGCGTGAGTTTGAAGAAATTTGTGGAACGGTTAGGTTACAACAACTCACCGATGATATTGTTAAACTAAAACTATTTCCATTTTCTTTGAAGGATAAAGCTAAGAGTTGGCTACTCTCTCTTAAACCAAATTCCATCACTACATGGAATCAGTTGAGTGTTGAATTTTTACAAAAGTTTTTCCCTAACCAAAAGACGGCGGCAATACGTCACGCCATCAATACTTTCAATCAAAAAGACGGAGAGACTTTGTGGATGTACTTGGAAAGATTCAAGGACTTCCTCCTGCAATGTCCTCACCGCGGAATCGAATTAGGTCATCAAATCCAGATTTTGTATGAGGGTTTCGATTACACTACTCGATCTATGCTTCAACTTATGTGTAGTGGAGATTTCACATAAAAGAGTGAGGCCGACGCATGGTCGTTTTTAGAATCCGTTGCTCAAAAGTCCCAGCGATGGGCACCCCATCGGGATTCTAAGACCACCACAATTAATGAGGGTAACGCTCACCCAGAAGAACAAGGTTTTGGACTAGATGCAAAAGTGTCCACCTTGGCCCGGCATTTAGAAGACTTGGAAATGAGTAAATAGGGTAACCTATCCACACATGCCATCGTGCAACATGTAGGGTCACTATATGTGTTTGCTTTGCGATAGTTTCGACCACCTCGTCGAAAGTTTCCCCACCCTTACTGCCCATAAAGCTCTCACCGAGAAAGCAAACGCCCTCTATCAAAACAATCCTAAGTACGACCCATTTTCCAACTCTTACAATCAAGGTTGGAAGGATCATCCTAACTTTTCATGGTCTAAAGGTCAATACCATTGTAGTGGAGGTCAATCTTTAAGTAACCCACCCCCGGGTTTCCAAAAGAGCACCTCCGCACTATCGTTCCCTTTACCCCAAAAGATTCAATCTTTAGAAGAAACGATGAATTTACTTACCCAAAGTACCCTGCAATTTCAACAGATCATGAAAAGTTTCCTCTAATCTACACAACAAAAATTGCATGCCAATACCCAATCGATTGCCAAATTAGAGGTACAAGTGAGTCAACTAGCCAATGCTTTGAGCGAGAGAAATAAAGGAATGTTCCCAAGCCAACCTGAGCCTAATCCTAAGGGTAACATGCCTAGGGGTCAGTATGTTATCCAAAATAACACTAGCACATCCACTACCCAAGAGCATGATAAGGCTATAAGCACGCTTAGGTCAGGTAAAGAAGTTGAGAATAATATCTCATGACCCAACATGAGTGAATCCGATAAAGGTAAGGAAAAGAAGGACCCACATGTGGATCCGACTTCTTCCTCACCCTCATCTTCCAAACCATCTATTCAGACCTACGTCCCGAAAGCTCCATTTCCACAAGATTTAGTACCACAAAAGAAAAAGGCACAAGTGGACAAAATGTTGGAAGTATTTAAGCACGTACAAATTAATATCCCGTTGCTTGATGCCATACAACAAGTTCCATCATACGCTAAATTTTTGAAGGAACTTTGTACCTTCAAGAGAAGCAAAAATGTTCCGAAAAAAGCTTTTCTCGCTGAGCAAGCAAGCTCGATTATCTCATATAGGACCCCTGTCGAGTATAAAGATCCCGGGACTCCGACGATCTCCATCAAGATCGGGGAACACACCATTGAGAAAGCCCTTTTGGATTTAGGAACCAGCGTGAATCTTCTGTCGTATACTGTGTACGAGAAATTAGGCTTGTGAGATTTAAGGCCGACTAAGATTACATTATCCTTGGCCGATCGATCCGTTAAAATTCCAAGAGGTGTTGTTGAGGATGTCCCAATTAAGGTGGGAGAGTTTGTCTTTCTAGTTGATTTTGTGGTCTTGGATACCCAACATGCGCATAATCCTAATGCACAAATTCCTGTCATTTTGGGTCATCCATTCCTCGCCACTTCTGATGCAGTTATTAGGTGTCATAGTGGACAATTAAATTTATTATTTGGAAACATGACCATGGATCTGAATGTATTTAATTTAGTCAAACAACCACCTGATGATGATGAACCTCTAGAAGTTGACATGATTGATAGTATCGTCCTGGAAACATTCGAACAGACTTATAATGATGACCCTTTAGCGGTATGCCTTGCCCATTTTGGGTCTGAATTTGACATTAAAAGCTCCATTGTTGAAGTCAACGCTCTCCTCGACTCCACCCCTATCTTGGAAATAGGATCTTAGAGATCTAAGCCTGAACCCCTATCTCTCTCTGCATCACCACTTCCTCCCTCCATTGAAAGAGCCCCCTCGCTTGAATTGAAGCCGTTACCAGAATCACTCGAGTATAAATTCTTAGGACCTTCTGATACCTTGCCTGTTATCATCACGTCTGACCTAGACAAAGAACAGAAAGGTAAGTTGTTGCGTGTTCTCAGCGAACACAAAGAAGCCATCGGTTGGACCATAACTAACATTAAGGGGATAAGTCCGTCAGTGTGCATGAACTGAATACACTTAGAACAAAATGCTAAAAATTCTAGTGAAGCACAATGTCGACTTAACCCCATACTAAAAGAAGTCATCCGAGCCTAGGTACTCAAGTTGTTGGATGCAGGTATTATTTATCCCATCTCTGATAGCCAATGGGTCAGCCCCATTCAGGTTGTTCCAAAAAAATCCGATGTTACAGTGGTGAGAAATGATAATGATGAGTTGGTCCCCACTAGGATTCAAACCGGTTAGCGTGTATGTATAGACTATAGGAAGTTGAACTCTGTCTCACGGAAGGATCACTTTCCCCTTCCTGTCATAGACCAAATTCTTGAGAGATTATCCGGTCACCCCTATTATTGTTTTCTCAATGGTTATTCCGATTATAATCAAATTCCAATCACTCCTGAGGATCAAGAGAAAACCACATTCACTTGTCCAGTTGGTACTTTTGCTTATCGACACATGCCCTTCGGGCTATGTAACGCACCTGCTACCTTTCAGCAGTGCATGATGAGTATCTTTTCGGACATGGTCGAAAGGTTTCTTGAGGTTTTTATGTATGATTTCTCTGTGTTTAGGTCTAATTTTTATGAGTGCCTTCACCACCTTACCCTCGTTCTGAAGAGGTGTAAGGAAAAGAACCTTGTACTCAATTGGGAGAAGTGCCACTTCATGGTTAAACAAGGCATAGTATTAGGTCATATCATCTCTGAAAAGGATATCGAGGTTGATAAGGCTAAAATTGATCTCATTTCTAATCTCCCACCCCCAAAAACTGTGCGTGAAATTCGATCATTCTTAAGACACGCCGGTTTTTATTAAAGATTCATTAAGGATTTTAGTAAAATCTCTTGGCCTTTATGAAATCTTCTAGCCAAAGACACACCCTTTGAGTTCACCGATGATTGCCTTCAAGCCTTTGAGAGGCTAAAGAAGGAATTGACCTCAGCACCTATTATGCGACCCCCCAACTGGGGTCAACCATTCGAAATCATGTATGATGCTTTCGACTATTGACTAGGTACGGTTCTGGGTCAGCGAGACGATAAACTTCCTCATGTCATATACTATGCCAGCAGAACTCTTAACGACGCTCAATTGAATTATTCCACCACTGAGAAAGAGTTCTTGGTTGTCGTATTCGCACTAGAAAAGTATTGCTCTTACTTGATAGGATCCAAAGTCTTCATTTTTAGCAATCACGCGGCCTTGCAAAACCTTTTATCTAAAAAGGACGCGAAGGCCCGACTCATCCGGTGGATCCTATTACTGCAAGAGTTTGACCTCGAGATCCGAGATAAGAAAGGATGTGAGAATGTAGTGGCGAATCATTTGTCTAGGTTAACTGTTGAATCATCTGATGGTTTGTTGCCACTAAATAAGTCTTTACCTGATGAGCAACTATTGCTTGTCAACCAACTTCCGTTATTTGTCGATATTGTGAATTATCTTGCGACGGGTGAAATGCCCACACATTGGCCTAAGCAAGATAATTCCAAATTTCTTAAGGAAGCTAAGCATTTCTTTTGGGACGATCCATACCTCTTCAAGTATTGTCCCGATCAAATCATTCGGAAGTGTGTCCCCGATCACGAAATTCAGAGCATAATCTCTTTTTTCCATGACCAAGCTTGTGGAGGTCATTCCAGTACTAAGAAAATTGCGGCCAAAATTTTGCAGTATGGATTCTAATGGCCCACAATTTTTCGTTATTCAAATGACTATTGTAGAAGTTGTGATCGATGCCAAAGGTTAGGAAAGATCACTCGTAGTAATATGATGCCCTTAAATCCCATATTGATTATTGAGGTTTTTGACTGTTGGGGCATCGATTTCATGGGTCCATTCTCGAAATCCTACGGTAATCTTTACATCGTTTTAGCAGTCAATTATATATCTAAAAGGGTTGAAGCTATACCGAGCCGGACGAATGACAGTTATGTGGTGGTCAAATTTATTCAAGAAAATATTTTTTTCCTGCTTCAATACACCTCGAGCCATTATTAGCGATCAAGGAAGCCATTTCTGCAATCGATCATTTGAGAGTCTCATGAAAAATTATTCAGTCACGCATAAAATAGGATGCTCTTATCATCCTCAAACCAGTGAACGATTCGAAGTGTCTAATAGGCAAATCAAGTTAATCATCGAGAAAATAGTGAATCCAAATCGAAAGGACTGGTCCTTACGGTTATTAGATGCACTATGGGCTTATTGCACTGCCTATAAAACCCCACTTGGTATGTCCCCGTATAGGCTTGTCTACGGAAAAGTCTGTCATCTTTCTATAGAGTTAAAGCATAAAGCCTACTGGGCCATTAAAACCTTCAATTTTGATTTACCCGCTGGGGGAGAGGTCTGAAAGCTCCAACTCAATGAGTTAGAGGAGATTCGGAATGATGCATACGAAAACGCAAAATTATACAAGGAGAAAACAAAAATGCTCCATGATAAGTCCATCCTACGAAAGTCATTCGAGCCTGGACAAAAAGTTCTCTTTTACAACTCTAGACTACATCTCTTTCCCGGTAAATTGAGATCTAGATGGTCTGGTCCCTTTGTTGTTAGGACAGTCTACCCATATGGGGCGGTTGAGATAGAGAATCCTAAAAATGGTGAAATGTTTAAGGTTAATGGTCAAAGGCTGAAACCGTATTTGGAATTGCGAGATCGAGAAGTGGAGGACATTCTCCTCCCAGAACCGGTATACCACGAGTAAACATAACTTGGGTCGTGTTTTTGTATCATAATTTTTTTTCCTTTTTTCTTTCTGTAATTAATTTTCTTCCACGAAACATGTGTTGGAGAAAGTCCTTCATTACGGTAATATCTTTCATATCTTTCTCGCCTTTTTAATTTTTTTCTTGTACATTGAGGACAATATAGAAATTAGGTTTGGGGGTATTGAGATCATTTTTCTCCACTGAAAGAAAAAAAAATCAAATTTCCAGCAGCAAATTTTTTTTACTTTTCCAAAAAAAAAATTATAAAAAAAAATATATCAGATTTAAGTTTTTTTTGTGATTAAATAGTTGTTTTTGCACTAGTTTTAAAAAAAAATCAAAAAAATTTCAAAAATCCAAAAATATTTTCAATATAAGTAAGTTTTGAAATGACTTCTTAATATAGAATTAATTCACAAATCTCTCAACTTATAAATTTTTTGACACTTAGCCATATAATATGATCGAAAATGGACATTGAGGCGAAAGTTAATATGCTTAACGAATAAATGTGGAGATTTTAACCCGGTGAGATATTGTGCCATTCATCGTTTTCGAGAAATTTAAATCAATCCGAGTTAAAATAACTCAAACTTTCCTTCAGCGCCTAATTCGTCGATGATCTCAAAATCTTTGTTTTGTTTGATTACTGAAAACTGAAAGTCAAAATGTGAATCCTATACACTAAATGCCTTAGTAAGTTGACTTGAGACACAAAATTAACTAAACGGAACTTGAGAAATGAGATTAGGCCATCATTTTGAAAACCCAAAAATAAAAGCATAAATTCATCCCTTTCTACATTATCCCCTTGCAAACACATTTGTGCAAAAAAAAAGCGAGCCTTTCATTGAAAACCCAAAAATCCATACCCACCTTTTGAGAATATCAGGGTAAAATCAGGGTAAAAGGCCAAAAGAAGAATGTTTGCTACAATAATGTGAAAAAAAAGGAAGATCACATGAATGCGAATATGAAACGAAAAGGGGAAAAAAGCAAAAGAAAAAGAAAATGGAGGTTGGAAGAAAAAGTGCCTAAAAGTTAAAATACCGAAAAATCTCTATATTCTCAGAAATTTTTGAACTCCAAAGCCATTCTTTCTAGCCAAAACCGAGCCTACAATACAACCGAATGAAAGTCCAAATTGATTTCAAGTGAAGCTAGTTATAGTGTGGAGAAAATGAATGGGATATATGGTGTGATTCAATGTTTTCAAAAAGTAATCGATCTTCCATTCGTGGGATCATAATCATCCATTATAAAATGTTCGTCTTTCATGATATATATGTGGAATTTGCTCATTGAATTTACTCTTTTATTCACATATACCGAGAGAAATTACCCAATTCCGAGTGTTCGCTTGTGAGTGTATCCTGGGAGAAATTGAATCAAAACGAACTTTCGAGTAAGAAACTTAACGATCAAATCTTTTGAATTGGACGGTTATATTTTCTATTGCACACATACACACGATAAGTTGAGATTGAAAAGTGAAGTTCTACTATACTTATGAAGTTTGCATTTAAACTTTGTTATATTACATTTGTGTCTTTTGTAAATAGAGTCAATTTTTGAATTTTGTGGTATATTCACTGCAAACCCTCACGAGACAAAACTCGTCCACTATGGTAACCTAGGGGTTTAACGGCTTGTTGCACATGCTAAGCGCAACCGTGATTCCTACGAAAGTGAGTTAGATTTTAATTTGTGCTCGAGGACCAGCAAAGTTTTGGTTTGGGGGTATTTGATGAGTGGATTATTTTGTATTAATTACACCCAAATCTAGGCCTTATAGTTCCGTTGCACCATCAATAAAATGTTTTTAGAGCCATTTTTATTATTTTTGAGAAAAATACAAATTTAAGAATAAATGGGGTTAATAATGCAATTTTGAGAACTTCACCCTCACATCCTATATTCATTGCTAATCTCTTGTTCAAGTTTGTTTTTAAGTATTAACAGGTTTAAAAAGAAAGTGGTGAAGTTCGAACGCAAATTGAGCATGAAAAGGTCACTTACGCGTCTTCAGGGGCAATATTATAAATTCAAATGACTAATTTCGGACTCGGACTAAACACGAAAATTGAAGGCCTTGAATCAAGGGACGTCTAGGTTCAAACAGTGTATCAATCGGAGTTGAAATGAAGAGGTTATGGCCGTTCAAAGTTCGAAGCCGAAGAAAGTCAAAAGTCATCTCCAAAGTCAAACTCAATCCCTTAAACCAAAACCGACCCCTAAACCGAGCCCAACCCATACCTACACCTTATGTGTGTGTGTTTAGTTTGTATTTATTTATTTATAGATTTTTATTTGAGTCGTGTACATATTTTTAGTGATGTTTTATTTATATGCGTATAATATTTATTTTATTATATTTTTGGTGTCTTTATTTTTACTTTGATTAATTATTTTATGTAAATATTATTTAGAGTGTGTCATTTTTTATGTCATGTTATTTTTTTAGTGTTAGTTCTTTTATTTGACTCGTTGTACATTTTTTATGTCATTATATGTTATTGTTTCTAGATTTATTCTTTTAGTTTTATTAATTTATTTTTATTTTTTTTAGTGTCTTATTATTTTATAGGTTATAATTTATTTATTTTTATTATTTTTGTAATTTTTAATTCAGCCGTAAATAATTTCGTTAAATTTTATTAGGTGTACAAATTAAAAACACACACAAACTCCCATACACCACTTATACACCCAAACAAGCCTACACACACACACCATTCCATACACCACACCACACCTAATCACTACCCCCACCATCTTCCAAATTCCCATCCTCTCTCTCGACGTCACTACATCCATAATCAAACCAAACCCACCTACCCACTACTCCCACTACATGTTCACACTAAACTCCTACAAATACCCATTACCTACATCACCCCATTTGTGCAAAAAAAAAGGGACGAGAGAGTAAAAAAAAAAGAGACTTTACTTTTGGATAGAAAAAAAAGACATACTTTGAGAGAGAGAAAAAATCTGTGTAGAGAGTATTTTTTAGACACACTTTGGAGGAGCATATTGTGTATTGTAATTCAAGTCTTGGACCCGAAATTTCGTAAGTTGACATTTATTAATGAAAATTATTTTCTCATCTTGCAATATTTATGTGTCAAATATGTTGTGTGAGTAGTTTAATTACTAGGACTTAGGTGATGTTTGTCATGACTAATTAAACCACGCATGTTAATTTAATTTTGTACATATTCCGACGTGTTCTAATTTGAAATAAAAAAATTCGGTATTCGCTTAAAATTACACGAGAGTATCTTTTTAAACCTCAACGAATTAATTATAAATTCATGCTTTAAAAAATTTAAAGTTGTCATTTTTGATGGGTTATGCTTGCACTTAGATGTTTTGATACCTCATGCTTCAATACATGTTAAAAAATTTAAACATGATATTTTCGAGGGAATAAGGATTTATGGTGTCTAATTCAAGAGACGTTAAAATATTTTTGAGCGCATGTAATGTTTTGTTCTCCGAAATGTACGCGACGAGAGTCGGTATATTTTGTGTTATAAATTCGGAACTACGAAATTAAATTGATGTGTTAATTTAATTAAAATTGACAAACGGAACCGACGTCCTAGTTTCTTCCTCATTTAATATTATCTCTTGTAGTTATTTTTTTATCCCGTTTTTATTTTTATTTTAGAAACTTAATCACTTTTATACACTCATATGTTTAGTTGGACAATCAATATTTTATAAAGATCGACGAAACCTCAGTGGGTTAGACCCGTACTTACACCCGCTATATTTCAATAGCCCGTGCACTTGCGATAATTTTAACTTTTAAAATTTGACAATAGTGTACATCCCCAGTGGCCCCAAACGGGATCGTTAGTGACACGAATACCTCGTGCGTGTCCAACATAACATGCAGCAATCGAGAGAGCATTAATGGGACTCTCGGTTTGAGGATAGGACACGAATTTGAAAACAGGCACACTTAGCATAAAAACGCTCCGCCGGTGGTGGTCACTACCAGTGGCCTCCAAACGGCAATGAGAATGGCACGAACACCTCGTGCGCATCCAACATAAAACATAGTAATAGGTTGCGCAGTCGCGGGACTCTCGATTTGGGAATGGGATACGAATTTGAAAATAGGCATACTTAAGCTTGATAACGTGCCGCAGGAGGCCCGAGACCACCAGCGGTCCCCAAACGGCACTACGAGTGGCACGAACACCTCGTGCACGTCCAACGTAATACATAGAAATTTGGTTCGCAATCCTAGGACTCTTAGTTTAAAGATAGGTCACGAATTTGAAAACTGGCACACTTAGGCTTGACAATATGTCACAGGGTGCGAGCACCCCCGGCGGCCTCCAAATGGCACTACGATTGGCACGAACACCTCATGTGCAACCAACGTAATACGCAGCAACCGATCGCACAGTCACGGGACTCCTGGTTTAAAAATAGGACACGAATTTTAAAATAGGCATACTTAGGCTTGAGAACGTGCCGCAAGCGGGCTAGGATGACCAGCGGCCCCCAAACGGCACTGCAAGCGGCACGAACACCTCATTCGTGTACAGCCAAACACGTATAAATCATTCGCGAAGTCGCAGGGACTCCTGGTTTGAAAATAGGAAACGAATTTGAAAATAGGCACACTTGGGCTTGAAAATGTGCCACTAGGGGGGCGGGTAAACCCAACATCCCCCAAACACAACGTGAGTGGAACGAATACCTAGTACTTATCAAACGTAACACATAGCAACCGTCCGTACATTCACGGGACTCCCAATTTGAGGATAGGATAAGAATTTAAAAACAGGCACGCTTAAGTTTGAAAATGTGCCGCGGGGAGCGAACACCCCTAGCGACCTCCAAACGGTAATGTGAGTGGCATGAACACCTCGTGCGCATCGAATGTAACATGTAAAAATCAGCCACACAATTGTGGGAACCCCATTTTACGAATAGAATACGAATTTGAAACGGACACACTTAGGCTTGAAAACGTGTTGCGAGCGGCGGCCACCCCCAGAGGCTCCCAAACGGCACCGCGAGTGTCGCTAACACCTCGTGCCCATCTGACGTAAACTGTAGCAACCGATCGCGCATTCGCAGGTCTCCCAGTTTGAAGATAGGACACGAATAGGAAAACAGGCACACTTAGGCTTGAAAACATTCCGCTGGGGGGAGGGGCACCCCCAGCAGCCCCCAAACGGCACCACAAGTGGTACAACCACCTCATATGCATCCAACGTAATACGCAGCAATCGATTGTGTAGTCGTGGGACTTCTATTTTGAGGATAGGACACAAACATCTCGTATTTATTTTTTGATAATTAAATATTGTCACGGCTCTAATCCATGACCATGTTTTATTTTTTATATTACAGTTAAAGATAGTTTTGACTAAGGGTCATGACCATATGTAGATAACGGAAATATTAGCCACGACCTAAGTCCATGACCATTTTCGTGACGATATAATATTGAGTCACGGCTTATGGCCATGACTACTTTTGTGACTATAATGGCCTCAATCATGTCCATGGACTGTGGCCATTTTGTAAGCCTAATCATGTATAGGTCACGGATTTAATCCTTGACCAGCTCGTCATGATCCTTTTTAGCGATCATGACCAGTCATGATAAGGTCCATGACCGCTTATTTCAGTCAAGGATATGGTCTGTAACCCATAAATTTGGTCACGCCCCATATGGTCACGGCCTAGGTCCGCCACTACCAAGCCTGGTCACAGCCTAAGTCTGCGACCATTCACCTAATTTGGTGTGGTGTTTCATTTTCATCCATATACAAATTTTCATTTGTTTTCAAATATCAAATTTTAATTTTATTCCATATAACAAATAGTTTTCAAATATTAATTTTTAATTTGATTCCATATACCAAATTTTCATTTGTTTCCCTATAAAAAAAATCATTTGTATTCAAATATCAAATTTTTATTTGATTTCAAATATAAAATTTTCATTTAATCTCTTGACCCCAAGTGGATCTAAATGAATTGTCTAAAAATGTTATACAATTCAATTTTTAAAAATAGCTTCATATGTGAAATTGCATTTCATAATCATAACTAAAAAATAAGATTGACATATTAAACAGTTTTTCGTGAAGGGTTTCATTATGTTCAAAATATAATTTCTCATGAAATTATTGATCGATTCCGAAAAGGTTTAAATACTTAAATTTATTTTTCTAATTCTCAAAATATAATATTTAGGAAGTCTATGGGACTAAATTGTAATTTTATAGGTATAATGTCAAATTATAATTTCTAGAGGCATAAACCTTATTGACCTTTTTTCATTTTAAGGCATCATAGAAATAATCATATAAGTCCACAAGATTTATTTTTCGATCTCCATGGTAGATATATAAACGTCTAAAAATTATTAGGATAATTTATATACTGTAAAAAAATTACAGCAAAGAGTTTTATGGAGAAATCGAATACTCAAAATAAATCTTTTTTTCACTTTAGTGCTCAAAATTAAATTATTACCTCATACGATTATCACAATTTTGAACAGCGTGATTTGGAATCCAAATATGTACTCCACAATAAAAATAAACAATATTACCTCAATTGTTTTATAAAATCTATAGCAGACGATTCTTGGATTGAGTCACGGACTATGTCGCTCTCTTTAAGACATTTCGTGGCTCTACCATCTTTGTGTAAATAGTATAGAGTCACGTCGTTCCCAAAATAAAACAAGCCTATAATCTCCTATGGATAATATAACCATGCACTATAGCTATATGGAATACTAACACCCACTCAAAATTAATTACTCAATATGATAATGTCGAAATCGGGGGAATAATTATTTTCACAAAGAAAATATATCCAAAACGAAATTCAGAGAGAGAGAATTTTGCATGTTTTTTTGTAAAGAGGAAAACTTTTCTGGTGGAGTGAAGATGAAGTTATTTTCCACCCACAAAAATGGATTAAATATTGTTTTATAGAAATAATCATAATGGTTGGAGGAGGAAGAAAATTCGGATAGCCAAGGAAAGTGGTGCTAAAAGTCTGCCACTTTTAGCAGTCAAACAAATAATTTATTTTCTTTTTTTAATTTTTGTTCATAAATTCTATTTAAAAAATCAGTCGTTTTTGGTCCAAAATAATTTATTCACACACAACCCAATACTTGAACCAAGACACGAGCATGGGATGGGTCGATCAGAGGGATGGTGGCGGAGGCGCGTGTGGGATTTTGCCCAATACGTTCCTCCAACCAACACACACATAAATATAATGCCTAAAAGGCTTGCCCATTAGTCCCAAAATATTTGTAAATTAACTACACCAAAAACTACCTTTTCATCAATGTGGGACAAGTTCAAAAGTGGTTGGGCATTATTTTTTCTTCTCTTTATCAGAGACAAAAGGTATCCTCGTTTCCTTTTCAAACTTTACACTAGAAGTTCAAAACTATCCACCTTATTTAAGAAATATAAATGCTCCAACAACAATATTGAAAGTCTGTAACAACAAAAATATACTAATAGTCCGTCCTGACCTCATATAATCAAAATAATCGATTTAACTCGATTCATGGCAATAACACCAATACATCAATCAATAAACAAAATTTGCTTATGATGCACAAACTTAATTCTGTAAATGTCTTTTTGCCGATCCTTGTAGTTATCAAATACTATGTCCTAACCATCTTAATACATCATAAAATATAATTTTTCTACCATAACCAACTCAAGTACAATAAAATATGAAACTCGATACTATAGATGGAATGGGTAGCAAAGGAATTGAATGTAATTTGCCTACTAAAAATCCATATTTAACTTTTTATTTTTCCAATTGGTGTTAGATGATAAAAATAAACTACTAAATGTTAATTATAATTTGATTACAAGATTCCATGTATATACGACTTTCTAATATAATTGCATTAGTACGATGGTAAGTGCCCTCTCCCAAGCTACGATTCGTCTTGGGTTCGAGATATGGGAGAAATCTATTGATATATATTGGTAAGGCCAACTGACATCCACCTCCAATAAGATTTATAAAAAGAACCTGGAAAGACATTAGGATTTAAAGGATAGGGGAGGCCCTTTGGGGGGGTTAGTGCACGTCGACATGCTCAAAATGACCTTTTGAACTTCTTCCCTATTAGGAGAAAGCTATTTTGACAAGAAGGCAATGGAAACACAGTCTAGCACCTACAAGAATCATTTTCTAGCTTTCATAAAGAGATTGGTCATGATATCTACAGCTGTGAAGAATTGAACTATGAAAATCTTTACCCATACTAAGGATGGTATCATCCAAGAGATAAGCTTGATATGTTTCTCAACAACGGGCTTTTTATATATGTGATTAATAACCAAGGCATTCTTGATCTCAAGAACTTTGTGCATTATGATTTTAGGAGCCTTGTAGATTGGGTAAGTGAGAACGCGTGTAATATCGATTTAAATTAAATTCGCAAGATTCCAAGTAACCCTTATTTAATTAGAGTCTACTTTTAAATCAAATAAATTCAGCCCCTAAACATCCATCTACGGTGCGTGTGTCAATCCCATAAACAAATATGCGAAACAAGTTTAAGGAAAAAATCCCCGCAGGGCAAAACCTTTTATTTCACTATAATAAGTAAATCGCAACTTACACAGATTAAAATGAAATACATTGACACACGAATACCCGCAGGCGTCGGTCGGTGTCTTCAGCAATGAATCCACACACACCGAACCCACATGAACCTCAGTCCAATCAACAAAGGAAGAACCGCAGCACTCCTCAATGACACGCAGCCATAAAACTTTGTAGAGACTCCCTCAGCAATGACACTCAGCCCTCGGTTGCAAATATCTCTCCACAAAGGTTTGAACAAACTAAAAAGTTGTGTTCTTGGGTTACCAAAAAGATTCACAAAGGATTTGTAAATTATGTGAATCTAAAACCTAGAGTCTTGGGCTCAATAGGTGAAGACTTAGAGTATTTAGGACTCTGAAATTCGTCTTGAAAAGTCTTAAAAAATACACCACCAAAATAGGTATATATATATAGGAAAAACAAATTAGTGGTAAAACAATTCACGGAACTGCTCGAGTTTATCCCAGGCGGACCGGTCCGGCTTGAGGGCGGATCGGTCCAATTGACCGGATCGATTCTTTTATTCTGAGGCGGATCGGTCCGGTTGTGACCGGATCGGTTCTTTTATTCCAGGCTTCATCGGTTCGCAATCGGTCCGGGGTATACTGGATCTGCAGCAAGCGGATCGGTCCGGTTGAGGGGCGGACCGGTCCGTTGGCGGATCGGTCAAGTAGGGAGGCGGACCGGTCCGGCTGTCAGCCTTTGATTCCTCTTCTTCTTTTGATATTCGGATCCGTTGATGAATGTATGAATCTTGAATTTCTTCAACGGTGTAACGGCGTGCGACATAATAAATTGTTAATGGACAAAAATGTCCTTACAAATCTCCCCCTATGTCTATGCCGGTACATACATAAAAACAAAACATCCGAATTATCAAACAACTAAAAAGGCCTATACAAATCTACCCTTCCATGAACCAAAAACTGGAAAGATACAATTGAATAAGACTACAGCGTTTTCTCTTCAACTCTTTTAGGAATCTCAAATCTTTTCTCATCAGGGTGTGCAATCCAATGATAATCCATGTAGTACCTACACACATGAGAAAAAGAAAAATACCAAGTGACATATCGAGTTTGAAATGAGATAATATATGATAAAAACATAAGCAACATCTCAAAAACTCCCCCAAAATTCAAACTCCCCCATAATATGATAATTCTTTCTCCCCCTTTTTATGATGTCTCCAAATAGACAAATAAGAAGAATGAATCAAATAAGCAAAATCGGGGTGTCACAGTATACAAAAAATACACAAACTATTTTTGGTTTTTCAAATTTTTCATACAAAAGATAAGATACCAATGTGAACAAGTATGATACAAAAATCACACCATGGATTTAGACTCAAACAACCAAGTCATGGAAACGGAATGAAAGGGTGTGAACACATTCGATAGGTAAATCAACTCAATCAATCATATGTGCACGATGCATACGTGAACTCCTAACGAATGAACATCAAAGGTATCCTTAGGTGTAAAAATTTGTTGAATTTAGATGACATCGACTTATGCAAATCAACAAATCAAAGTCAAATGATTTCCACACCAATAACGTCCAAAACTATATAGCGCATTTTCAAGAATTTCAAGGACGTGCAAACCCGTTTTAAATTCTCCAACCAAACTCCCTCATATATATTTTCTTTTAGAGGTAATCTAAATTCTCAAACTTTGGAGAATTGGTGCAAAAACCTAAATGGCCCATAATTTGGCATGAATATCTTTTTATTGCCTTTCAATTTTTTCGGGCTCTTTTAACCTCTTTGGACCTCGGATAATAAAATTCCTCAATTTTTTAGGTCCTTTTTAACGGTGGCTTTTGCGCAAAGGATAGATAATTACCTTTCGCAGCCCCTCCCCATTTTTTCAAACAAAGCACACAAACTCACAACACGGTTTTTATATGCACAATTTCCTTATCAAAATTTATCGCGCTTGGTTCGTTTTAAAGACAGGATTGAAGTGAAAACACCCAACCAACATGTGATAAGACAAGCACAATAATCAAATAAATCCGTGCATGTGTGCAATAAAGGAAACATGTGTCAAACATGTAGGAATAAACACTTAATCACATCTTAATGACTCCAAACATTATAAAGCACATGGATGAATTGACCTATTGTCTCAAAACACTATCAAATAGTCATATGAAAATAATGGAATGATGTTGTGACTTGGTCATCCAAAGTGTTCATCCATAAACGGTGCAAACAAAATACAAAAATCTTTTTGGATTTTTCAAAAAATTTGTCAAAAAAATCTTTTTGTATTTTTCAGAATTTTTCAAACAAAATATACAAAAATGATACATACTAGCAATAGGCAAACAATGTCATCATGAAAATCACCCTATGCTAGTAAACAAGTCAAACCTCAATCATTAGGTGCAGAGGGGTTTTCCAAAGGTGGTGACAGCTTATGAAAAACCTCCATCAATTCTTGTGAAGTTTTGACTAAAAACTTAACTTGCTCACCTAAATGTGCAAACTCTCTCATGTAGTCTCCGGGAGCATGTAAAGTATCATGTGTGGGTTCATGTGTGCCAGAAACACGTGTAGAAGCAAAACGTGACACATACCCCAACTTAAAGCAAAATTCCCTAAGGTGTCCTCTCCTCTTGCAATGTGAGCAAACATAAATAGGCCTAGGAACA
This sequence comes from Sambucus nigra, assembly GCA_949130495.1. NCBI lineage: Eukaryota > Viridiplantae > Streptophyta > Magnoliopsida > Dipsacales > Adoxaceae > Sambucus > Sambucus nigra. Next base: position 173,033,402 of record OX422210.1, on the reverse strand, counting down.
CCTCTCTCAAAAACACTAGGACGCACTTTCCTAATAGGAATGGGACGCCTAGGTGGGTTAGGGTGAGACATATGTGAAACTGTCACTAAAGTGGGAACCGGCTCGGGTGCTAATTGGGAAGAAGAGGCACCGTCATGACTTATTCCAAACTTCTCACCTTTACCCTTAAGAACCACATTTTCAACCTTCTTAGGTGCGTTCTCAAACTTGACTTTGACCTCTCGGGCACGTTCGAGATCACTCTCGAGTTGGGATACACGTGTCGTCAGACTAGACAACGTGTCGGCCAAATCACACTTCTACTTTCTCAAAACCTCCTTCTCTTTCTCCAAATCTAAAACCCGACGACCTAAATCCCTATTATACTTCTTTGTTTTCAAGGTCTCGGTGTATAAATCTCTAAAAGCTTTTTGGAGCTCACTTTCATCTCCACTTCCACTTTCACTTTCTCCCTCACTTGAAGCGCTCAAACCATCACTATCACTTTCGTGTGCACTATTGTGGGACAAGGTGGGTGTGCTCACACGACTAGAAAAAGATACAAACTTCTCACCACTAGTCTCATCACCTTCACCTTCACTACTATCACTAAGTGTGGCGGGCATAGCTACTTTCTTTCTTAGCCACGTAGGACACTCAAACGACTTATGTCCCTTACCCCCACATTCAAAACAAGTGATGTTCTCAAAATCTTCCTCACACTCCTCATCGGATTTATTCTCTTTTTCCCTCTCACCACTTTCTTTGGACTTTCCTTTCTTTTTATTTTTATCAAAAAAATTCTTTTTATTGGAAGAATTATTTTTGTTCATGTTGAGAAATTTTTTAAAATTTTTCGCAAACAAGGCCATATCATTAAAATCAAAATCTCCCTCAGAATCGGACTCACAAACTTTTTCTTTGTTTTTCTTAAAATGAGTCTTTAAAGCAATGCCATTATCCTTAGCCTTAATGGTTTTGGGAAACATGTCATTCTCATAGGTTTGAAGATCTCCTACAAGTTCTTCCAACTTAAGTGATTTCAAATTTCCCAAAGAGTTCAAAACAGTGACTTTAGGAATAAAGCGTTTTGGGAGAGATCTCAAAATCTTTTTAACGACACGCATGTTATCAATCACCTCACCCAAATTAAAACATGTGTTAACAATGTCTGACAAACGAGCATAAAAATCATCAAAGCATTCAGACTCAGACATGGTGATAGTTTCAAATTGGGTGGCCAAATTTTGTAATTTTGACTCTTTAACCGCGTTCGTACCCTCATGTGTCAATTTCAAAACATCCCAAGCCTCTTTAGACGTGGTGCACGTCATAATTCGGCGAAACTCATCAGGAGAGACAGCTTTAGAAATAGCACTCAGACCACGGGAATTAAAATTGGACACTTTATAATCATCTTCAGACCAGGCTGACACGGGTTTTAAAGTGGTGATGTTATTAACAGTGACCGTGGGAGGAGTCCAACCATTTTCTCAAAGCAACCAAACACGCTCGTCAATAGATTTTAAAATCGATTTCATACGAGCTTTCCAGTAGGCATAATTAGACCCGTCAAAAATAGGCATCTGATTATATAAGTGCTCCATAGGAAAACATTACGATTTTTCACAAAACTGATTTTAAAAAAAAAATCAATATCACACGATTTTGCGGAAAATAGGAATACGCAATAAATTAGCGCAACCCGCTCTGATACCAATTTGAGGACGTGAGAAGTCAAATTGTATCAAAAAAAATAAATCCTCGAAAAATCAGGATCACGCGATAAATTAGCGTAACCCGCTCTGATACCAATTTGAGAACGCGTGTAATATCGATTTAAATTAAAATCGCAAGATTCCAAGTAACCCTTATTTAATTAGAGTCTACTTTTAAATCAAATAAATTCAGCCCCTAAACATCCTACTACGGTGCGTGTGTCAATCCCATAAACAAATATGCGAAACAAGTTTAAGGAAAAAATCCCCACAGGGCAAAACCTTTTATTTCACTATAATAAGTAAATCGCAACTTACACAGATTAAAATGAAATACATTGACACACGAATACCCGCAGGCGTCGGTCGGTGTCTTCAGCAATGAATCCACACACACCGAACCCACATGAACCTCAATCCAATCAACAAAGGAAGAACCGCAGCACTCCTCAATGACACGCAGCCATAAAACTTTGTAGAGACTCCCTCAGCAATGACACTCAGCCCTCAGTTGCAAATATCTCTCCACAAAGGTTTGAACAAACTAAAAAGTTGTGTTCTTGGGTTACCAAAAAGATTCACAAAGGATTTGTAAATTATGTGAATCAAAAACCTAGAGTCTTGGGCTCAATAGGTGAAGACTTAGAGTATTTAGGACTCTGAAATTCGTCTTGAAAAGTCTTAAAAAATACACCACCAAAATAGGTATATATATATAGGAAAAACAAATTAGTGGTAAAACAATTCACGGAACTGCTCGAGTTTATCCCAGGCGGACCGGTCCGGCTTGAGGGCGGATCGGTCCGATTGACCGGATCGATTCTTTTATTCTGAGGCGGATCGGTCCGGTTGTGACCGGATCGGTTCTTTTATTCCAGGATTCATCGGTTCGCAATCAGTCCGGGGTATACTGGATCTGCAGCAAGCGGATCGGTCCGGTTGAGGGGCGGACCGGTCCGTTGGCGGATCGTTCCGGTAGGGAGGCGGACCGGTCCGGCTGTCAGCGTTTGATTCCTCTTCTTCTTTTGATATTCGGATCCGTTGATGAATGTATGAATCTTGAATTTCTTCAACGGTGTAACGGCGTGCGACATAATAAATTGTTAATGGACAAAAATGTCCTTACAGTAAGACCGTTTTTATATATAGTTGCTAAATTTGAAAACTAACATTCATTTTGATGGAAAAATGTATCAAATAACTAATCTATAGTATCCCTAGTTGAAAAGGTCAGTTATAGGTATCCATGACTGATTTCTTAGCACGGGTATTCCCATCAATGTATTGTTGATTTCACTTTAGGAACATGCAATAAAATTATTAAAAAATAATAGTTTCATCATGCAAGAAAGAATTTTTAACGAAAATGTGTTGCATATTTTTAAATCCAACAAATTTAACTAATAGACAAAACATAATCCATAAATCACAAAACAAAACACCATAAATCCACACCTAAAGGCAAGGCGTAAAAATTTGACACCAAAACACCAATAAAATGAAAATAAATCCCAAAGAAGCGATTTGAAGCCACGCTAAATTTGACGAGGAGAGAGAAAGAGATATTACCTATAACAAAGAGATGTAACTTTTCAATATCAATAGTTGAGAAACTTACAATGATAGTTCTCAATTGGACCTAAGTTAAAAAAAGTATTGTTTCATCGCTTTCTCAACAATTGAACAAATCGATTGAGGCCACTAATCGAGTTATCCTTTTTTATCCAACAATAGCAATAGAATTCACCTTTTTTAGCCACCAACAGCAAAACGTATACCCAATTTCAATTGAAATGTATAAAATATATCCCATTAGTTGTATTTAAACACCATACATTACTAAACTATTTACAAAATAATCGGTCGAACTTAACAAAAAGGAACGAATGTTTTGCTACAAATATCAGTATAAGAAAAGGAAGTAAAAATATAAGAATGATATCCACACAAATTTCAAATTAAAAAAAATAAAAACAAAAGAAAAATCCAAAAAAATAATTAATTTGAGCAAAAGAATATTCTGAATAATTACACAATTCCATGATTAAATGATGATTTAACTTTCAAATACTACTTACCCTACAAATAAGATATATAGTATCATACAAGAATTCATACAATACAATATGGAAGTTGCATAACATTAACAATTTTTAATCTACTATACCCATATCACCACAACATTATAGAAAATTAAAAACCTAACTGAATTTCATATTTTAGCATGTTTCACTATATGCAATCAAGAACTTATTAGTCAGATTTCTCAAAAGCATTGGAAACATATCTAATGTGTAACAATTTAAACACCCTTCTTTGTGATTATACACTTCTCTCATTTTTAAAAAATTTAAGAAAATCTCATAAATAAACTGAACTAGATTTTAGGTACATCAATGCTAATAAACACGGGGGGAAAGTCCAAAATTATGTAACATCTACACTTCCTAACCGAGCTAATTAATATCCTTTATTACCTACAAATTCCATTATACCCCTCATGGAATATTCAAATTCAAAAATATTCTAACAAAGATGAAACTGCTCTACCAAACATATAACTTTAATTATCTAAGTAACCCTTGAAATTTTAAAATTTCTGAAATGACCCTTAAACTTTTCAAAGAAGCATAACTTGACTTATACTTAACCTCTAGACCCAAACTTTATATCAAATCAAACCTCTAGACTTCAACTAACTAGAATTTATACCCCCAACCCCTATATTTTTATGAAATAATAAAAATTCCCTAAAACTTAAGAAAATAGCATATTTAATGCCAAATAAATATAAAAAATTAATCAAAGGACGAAAACATAAATATATAATATTTAAACACTACCCCTCACCACATCAGCCTCCACATGGGAAGTAAAAGTAAAAAACACATTATTACACCATGTAACCAAGTGAAGTTCAAGTTTTTATATAACTATATTCTTAAACAAAAGAAGAATCCACATCTAAAATGCTTCAATGGACTTCCTTCCCTCCTACTATAAATCCCTTCAACCAGAAGCAAAAAAAACTCACCCCTTAAGCCTGCCCAAATTCGAAATTTTTCTCTAAACCAGTATTCTCTTATTTTTTTGTTAAACTTCATTCATTAATTTACAATGGATTTATGTGTGGTTAGTGGGCTCATATCAATTCAAACATCCAAGATTTTACATCCAAAACATCCCCTGTTCAAAGAAACCAGAAAAACTCTATTAAAGCTTGAGCTTTAATTGTGAAATTTGATTGCTCAACTTTAAACTAGTTTCAAAGTGAGGAAATGGTTCCCTATGAACTTAGTAGCTCCTGTGCAACGATCGTTTTTGAGAAATCGTAACTTTTGAGCCTCAATTGCTCCAAAGTATTTTCTATTTTTGAAAAATAAAAACTTTCAATTTTCCACAACCAGACCACCTCAATCCTTCAAACCAAAACCAAATCCTTACTTAGGATGGAACAAGCACAACCATATCCATAAGTCACTATGCCATATTCAGTGAAGCTTCGAAAGTTCGGTCAAAATGTTTGAAAAACGCAGAGTTTTATAACTTGAAGAATATTAAACCTCAATCCACAAACTTATATTTTTGGATTCCTTATGAAAAATTAGGTTGGATTGGTTCAGGAATTAGCTCAAATGTTTTGAAAATAAAGAGTTATGCAAGGTTAAAGTTTTTTCAAACCTATGTTAAATGTCGAGAGGTTAAAGATGAACTTTTCAACTAGAACCATTGACTAAGCACATAAGGGTACGTGGCCAATCAAAAATTTCTTGGGTTTTTCAATGTTTTTATTTTATTTCCTGGTCAAAATGGCATAAGGTAAGACTATGTTTGGTCAAGCCTAACCAAACTTAAAAAAAAAATAAGGTTTTAGGTTAGAAATATTTTCTTTAAATTACAAATTGACACCTCCTGATTTTTCCAAGTTATGAATTTTAACCCCAACTTTTTTCTAGAAGTACTTTTATAGATTTTGAGTAAAAAAGTCTTCTACCCCAAGTTTTAAATTTGAACCGAAGCCTTAGATTTTAAAGTCCCAAAATATTTATAATTTACCCCTTTAAACTTTAACAAACACATTTTTTGTTATAATTTTACCAAAACCAATATTATTATCTATTATAATTACTCACACAAGTGTTTGTGTATAGATAATCAAGTGCAAGCCCCTCCTGATCTCCTCTTTTGATCATACTTAGGTCGTTCGGTATACGTACAAGTAGGATTTTTCCCTTTTAATAGTAAACTTTCGTGTACTTGTTTAACTGTTATTGATATCACTGCATGGTATCCATATTTGATTCTAAGTATGTTAAAAATACCATACTCATATATTATTATATCACTGGCTATTTTTAACTATGATCAATCAGATCAATTCAGCCCTTCTCACCTAATAGCTGATTTCATGAAAATAATTGTAATGATTGAATCAGTTTTTCCTGCAACTCTGTGCATATTATTTATTGAAAGAAGCATGAATATTAACTAAGGAGTAGATTGTCATGTTGTCCCAAAGAATTTTTCTACTTGTCCTAAGGTCTCAGATGTTTAGAGCCGGATAATTTGGTTATATTGATGACGCTTTGCTTATTTTTATACCCCTTTTAATCTGATAAGTTTGGGATTATAAACTTAATTTCCTTGGTCTTATTATTATAAATTTAAACCACGTGGTTGTGTCCAAATAAAAAAATTCAATACACACTCTAAACTTCTATTTACATATAATTTGTTATAAATTTGGTAAGATCTTCTTAAAATATTTGTGCTAATTTCTTTTTCCTGCAGATGTTCCAGGAGAAAGAGGATAGTCCTCGTCCCTTTTTATGATATACACGGGCCACATGTTTTCTTATTTAACTATATGGGTGGAGACTAAAGAAGATGGGAGAAAGGAGTGGTGGTTTTCAATGACCTACTTTACTTTCCATGTTGAGAATAAAATGCAATTCACCCCTGTGGTTATTATACAATAAGTGTGCGACACTACTTAATGAATAAAGTTTTATTTTTTGCCTTAACTTTCATTTATTGCTTCTATACTCTCTTTTACATTTATATAAAAAACACAGGGTATGATAAGTTGGTATTAGAGCAATGTTCTAAAATACTAATACGTCGGGTTAGATTCCTATATGGGGAAATTTTTATAACATATTAGATATTTTATATTTTTCATAACTTCTTTGTTAATATGATATATTATACTTTATTTTGCAACATGTATACATGGGAATCTCTCCTATTTAGTTTAGATATCATAATTAATAACCACTGGGAGACCATTGTTAGGGAGAAAGCTTTCTTACACCTTAGGGAAATGATCCGAACTATTGACGATAAATGGCTCGACTCGAGTAGTGATGTAAAACGACTAGTGTTAACAGCCGAGTTTTGAGAGAGGCGCATTCTTCAGGAAAGATGTGTGATTATGTGGATGATCCAATTGTGCTACAAGAAGCTATTAATATTGCATTGGTTGATAATCAACCAGAACCTTAACTCATAAGCCACCTCAAAGGGTATGATTATTGGAATTTCTTTAGATACTAGAGACTCTACCGACGCTGATCCGTCGGAGCCAGATTACTTATCAGTTGTTCTAGACACGGATCCCTCAGAGATAGATATTGCAGTTCCCAATTAGAAAAAATACAAACAAAAAAATATACCTCCTTAATGTCAAATAAGTGGATAAAGTGGTGTATATAGTATGCTAGTCTGCTAACTTAAGAGGTTAACTAACTTGAAGTTATGAGGAATATGATGATGTAGACTGTAAACTACTACTCTTTTGTATAATATGACTAGGCCTGTTATATATCATGTTTTCAAAGAAATGCTCTTACATAGCTTTGTGATTGTTATATTATATTTTAGGATGGTTATCACGCGAATTCCATCCACCGGAACTTAAAGTGAGCAGACACATACTGAAGAAATCATGTAGCACCTTCAAGAATTGACATCCCTAGTCGACAACAACAGGTTCCACACACAACTCCGAAAGAAATCTTGTATAAGACCTGTAGAATGAATGCTCTCAAAAAATTCTGAGACAATGAACCCCTTCATTTCTTAAAAACCAGGCGCAAGTGAGGCTGAAAAATGGATGCGCCAAATTATAAAAATCAATAATGGAGGAGGAATCATTGTCAATCTTAGAGTTACCTTAGCTGCCTAAATATTCGAAGGTGAAGTTTAATACTGATGGCAAGCCATATCTCGCAGTCATAATGTAGCTATGTTGAAGAAATTATCTTCAAAGAGTATTGTTTTTAAACCAAGTGAGATCAATTAACAATAGATTTCTTAAGGTTATAACAAGCAAGTTTATTTGTGGCTTAGTACGAATCCAAGTTTATCGAGTTGTCTCGTTATGCCATTAAATATGTGGATATCGAGATGAATAAATGCAAGTAGTTTTAAAGAGGACTACATTCGAGAATCAAAACTTTTGTCGCCCCTTTGAATATTCGAGATTTTTCTCAACTTAGCAAAGTTGCAGCAATTATTGAATAAAATTCCTTTGGTTTTGTGCATTCCCCTCACCCCGTTACTAGAAACAATCACGTTGTTAGGGTTTTACCTTAACCATGACCCCAGCCTTATTCTAACCTTAGTGGGAAAGTTTATTCCCAAATTCTCCATAGCACCACCTATCCATTGATTTATTGTCATGAACGCCAGGAAGTAAGACATATTCTCTCTAGTTTCCAAGTTAAAACCTTCTACAATCTATCGTCAGTTAGGAAACCCCCTAATAATTAAAAATCCTTATCCTTTTCAAAGTTTTCCTAAGTAAAACCTTATCAAGAAAATTAAACCAGTCCCCCATTATGGAAATAATTATGCTATACTGCGTATGCAAAATTCACATAACGTGATAGGAGGTACAATACTCCTTCATAGTTTCCCCGATCATATTTCATCTAATTCTGGTTCAAAACATTCATTCATAAGACTTAAACTAGCTAAAATTTTACAAGTTTTGCCTACGTATTTAACTATTACCTTTACCTACGGGTAAAATTAATACTCCTACCCAAGGGTATGAAAATTGTAAAATTCAGCTAGAATTAGGTTCACTCTTTGTAAAATTGATAATTTTGGATATTTGAAGATTCAATGTTATTACCGGGATAGATGTACTGTCAAGATATCATTATTATATAGATTGTCATGAAAAGAGAATTTATTTTTGAGACCAAAAAAACTATCCCTTTATGTTATAAGGAACTGGTCATTCTGAACCCTCAACCTCCCAAATCCTAAACTTCTCTTACATAATTCCTAGAATTTTGGAACAATTTAAAAACATATTTCCCGAAGAGTTGCTAGGTATAACTCATTCCTAAGAAATAGAATTTACCATTAATCTCTATCCAAACACTTATCTTATTTCGATACCTTCATATCAAATGTCTCCTTTAGAACTTCGAAAACTTCGTACCCAATTAGATTATCTTCTTGAATAATTTTTTATTATCCTTAGTTCATCTCCTTGGGGAGCACCTGTGTTATTTGTTAAGAAACACGATGGAATATTTTGGTTATGCATAGACTATTATAAGTTGAACTTAGTAACTATTAAGAATAGATACCCTATACCTAAAATTGGGTATTTGTTCTATTAACTTAAAGGAGCGAGAGTCTTTTCTAAAATAGACTTGTGAGCTGGTTACCATAAATTACGAGTAAGAGAAGAAGATATTCCAAAAACTGATTTTCAAACTCATTATGGACACTTTGAATTCATCGTAATGTTTTTTGGATTAACCAATGCCACCGCAGCTTTTATGGATCTTATACACATAATCTTTAGACCTTTTCTTGACCAATTTGTTATTGTTTTCATTGATGATATTCTTGTCTATTCCTAAGGTCATTTAGAGCATACCCAACACTCAGAGAAAGTATTATGCACTTTGACAAATCATAGATTGTATGATAAAAAGAGAAAGTGTGAGTTTTCGACAAAAGAAGTAAAATTCCTAGTATAAGTGATTTATTAAAATGGAATCCAAGTCTATTCGACCAAAATTTCAACCATTTTACATTGGAACAACCCCTCTAATGTCACCAAAATAAAAAGTATTATTGGATTAGCAGGTTATTATCACCGCTTCATTGAAGGATTTTCCTAAATTACTCTTTCACTACTAAAGCTAACTAGGAGGAAGTACCCTTTGTATGGACTGTTGAATGTGATCAAGAATTCTAGATTTTAAACGAAAAATTAACCACTGCTCATGTTCTAACTATTCCTTTTAGTGATGTAAGTTATGATGTACATAATAATGCTTCGTTACAAGTCTTAGGATGTGTCTAGTAGAGTATGGATCATAACAACTCAAGACCTATGAATGTAATTACCCTGTCCATGATTTGGAGTTAGCTGTCGTGGTATTTGATTTAAAGATATGGTGTTGTTACCTTTATGGTGAAGAATTTAAAGTCTTTTTCGATCACAAAAGCTTAAAATATATCTTCATTGAAAAGGATTTGAATTTAAGATAACAACGTTGGATGGAATTTTTGGAAGATTATCGGTTTAAATTAGACTACCACCCATGAAGAGGGAATGTGGTAGCCAATTCTTTAAGTCATAATCCCATTGGGAAACTCCAAAACTTTATATCTTATGATATTGCTACTACCATAGCGCAATATGACCTTCAACTAACGTCGCCTTTCTTAAAAGATTACCATATAATTGACTACTCAGATTTGAGATAGAAGATTTTAGCATACAAATTCCAAGATCCTTTTACATAACATGTCCAATATAAAACCCACGAGTTCTCATATAATAAGGAAGTCATCCTACGATTTAGAAATAGAGTGTACGTACCTAATGAATCATCTCTCTCAGAAGAAGTATTACAGGGGAAGCCCACCATTCTAAATTCATAATTCAACTTGAAGATCCAAAATGTATCACACGTTGAGGAAATAGTATTGGTGGTCAAATATAAGGAATGATATAGAGAATTTTGCGAAAATATGTCTTACTTGTCAGTAAGTAAAGATAGATCACCAGCATCCTAGTGGACTTCTCCAACCACTACCAATTCCATAATGGAAATGGGATCATATCATCATAGATTTTTTCAGGGGGCTACCTCGTACGTCCTAAGGTTAAAACTCCATTGGGGTGATAGTAGATCAACTCACCAAATCCTCTCATTTTCTACAAATAAAAATCGTCGATTCTTTTCAAAATCTTAGTAAACTTTACATTCAAGAAATTGCCCGATTACATGGAATTCCCCTATCCATTGTATCAGATGGAGACTCTTATTTTATTGGAAGGTTTTAGCAAGCACTTCAGGCCTCGATGGGTACTAAACTCCATTTGAGTATCGCCTTTCATCCTCGGATGGATGGACAATTTGAACATACAATTCAAACATTAGATGATATATTACGAGCTTATATATTCGATATGCCCAACAATTGGAGTGAACATTTACCACTTATTAAGTTCTCTTATAACAAAAATTATCAATCATGTATCAAATCCACCACATTCGAAGCCTTTTATGGAAGACCACCCTCGCCCGCATATTTGGCTGAATAAGGAAACTGTAACAATTTCGTCCTGAAATAATCCAAAAAACCACTGAGAAGATACAACAAATCAGAGAAAGATTGAACATAGCCAAATATCGTTAGAAAATTTATGATAATCGTCACCAAAATCCCTAGAATTTCAAATTTATGACCAAGTGTTTCTAAAAGTTTCTCCTCGAAAGGGAACTTTACATTTTGGGAAGAAAGAAAAATTAGCACCAAGATACATTGGACCTTTCACTATTACAAAATGCATTGGATCTCTAGCCTATCAGTTAGAATGACTAGTGGAGTTATCCAATATCCATAGTTTAGTCCATGTATCCCAGTTACGCCAGTATATTCCTAACCCGTCCCAAGTCAATACATGGCCGAAAATTTATGTACAACCTAACCACGAGTTTGAAGAATGCCCTATCCAAATTTTAGACCGTCAAGTGAAAATTCTCATAAATAAAGAAATTTTGTTAGTCAAGATAATTTGGGAACATCAAAACCAGCAAGAAACTACATGGGAACCAGAACAAGCAATGAGAGAACAATATTCGAATCTCTTTGAAGGTAAACTTCGAGGAGGAATTTTCTTTTTAGATAGGTAGACTATAGTATCTGCACTTCCTAACTGAGCTAATTAATATCCATTATTACTTACAAATCCGATCATGACCCTCATACTGTATTAAAATTCAAAAACACCCTAACAAAGATGAAACTACTCTACCAAACCTATAACTTTACTTAATTATCCAAGTACCCCTTGAAGTTTAAAATTTCCAAGATGACCCTTAAACTGCTCAAACAAGCATAACTTGATCTATACTTAACCTTTAGACCCAAACTTTATATCAAATCAAATACATTTTCATGAAATTATAAAAATTCCACTAAAACTTAAGAAAATGCCATATTTAATGCCAATAAATATAAAAACTTTAAACCAGGGACTAAAACTTAATTAATTAATATTTAAACACTGCCACCTCACCACATCAGCCTCCACATGGGCAGTAGAAGCCAAAAACACATGGTTACACCATGTTACCATGTGAAGTTCAAGTTTTTATAATTCTATCTTCTTAAACAAAGTAAGAATCCACATTCAAAATGCTCCAATAGACTTCCCTTACCTCCTACTATAAATCCCTCATGACCAGAGGCAACAAAACTCACCCCTCAAGCCTGTCCAAAGTTCAAAATTTTCCTTTAAAATGGTATTATATTATTTTATGTGTTAAACTTCCTTCTTTTACTTCCAATGGTGTTTTGTTTTGTTATTAGGCTCATATAAATCCAAACATCTAAGCTTTTACATCCAAAACAACCTTTGTTCAAAGAAACCAGAAAAAACTCCATTAAAGCTTGAGCTTTAATTGTGAAATTTGACTCCTTGACTTTCAACTAGTTTCAAAGTGAGAAAATGCTTCCTCATGAACTCAGGAGCTCCAGTGCGATGATTGTTTTTTAGAAACCATTAGTTTTAAGCCTAAATTGCTTGAAAGTATTTTCTGTTAAAAACACTTCAAATTCTATACAACCAGACCACCGCATTCCTTCAAACCAAAACCAAATCATTCCTTAGGATAGCAGAAGCACAACAATATCCATAAGACTCTCTGCCATATTCAGTGAAGCTTCGAAAGTTTGGTCAAATTTTTTGAAAAACACAGTTTTCTAACTTGATGAATACTGGAACTCAATCCACAAATATTATATTTTTGGATTCCTTCTGAAAAATTAGGTTAGAATGGTTCAAGAATCGTCTCAAATGGTTTAGAAAATCAAAATTTCTGCAAGGTCAAAGTTTTTACAAACCCTATGTCAACCATCGAGAGGTTGAAGATGAACTTTTTAACTAGAACTATTGACTAAGCGTGTGAATGCGCGCATCCAATCAAAAATACCTGACTTTTTTTCCAATTTCTTTATTGTATTTTTCTGGTCAAAATGGTATAAAGTAAGACTATGTTCAGTCAAGCCTAGCCAAAGTTACAAAAATTAGGGCTTCATGTTAAAAATCTTTTTTTTAAATTGCAAATTGTCCCCTCCTGATTTTTTCAAGTTGTGAGTTTTAACCCCATTGTTTTTAAGTAATTTGACAGATTTTTGAGTCAAAAAGTCTTCTTCCCCAAAGTTTCTAATTTGACATTGAGCCTTAGATTTTAAAGACCCAAAATATTGACAATTTACCCCTCTAAACTTTAACAAACTCCGTTTTTGTTATAATTTTATCAAAACCAACATTATTATCCACTATAATTACTCACACGAGTGTTTATTTATAGATAATCAAGTACTATACCCTCCTAATCTCCTCTTTTGATCATATTTAAGTCGTTCGATATACGTACAAGTAGGGTTTTACCTTTTTAATAGTAAACTTTCTTGTACTTGTTTAACTGCCATTGATATCATTTCATGATAGCCCTATTTGATTCTAAGTATGTATATAAAACTACCATACTCATATGTTATTATATCACTAGTTATTTTTTATTATGATTAATCGAATAAGTTTAACCTTTCTGACCTAATAGTTGACTTCATGAAAATCACTGTAATGATTGAATCAGTTCATCCGGCACCTCTGTGTATATTATTATTGAAAGAAACATCAATATTAGCTAGGAAGTAGACTGTCGTGTTGTCCTCTGGCATTTTTCTACTTGGCCTAAGGTCTCAGATGTTCAGACCCTGGATTATTACTACGTATGTATGAGTGCCACTTTAATTATGTGCCTAGTTGGTTACTTTTTCCAAAATGATTTGGGTTGATTATAATTTGGTTATATTGATGATGTTTCTCCTATTTCTATACCCCTTTGTAATCTTATAAGTATGGAATTATGAGCTTAAATTCCTTGGTCTTCACATTATAAATTTGAACCATGTGGTTGTATCCAAACAAAAAAATTCTATACACACTCCAAGCTTCTGTCTATATATAATTTGTTATGAATTAGTAAGATCTTCTTAGCATAGTTGTGCTAATGCCTTTTTCCTCTAGATATTCTAGGAGAAAGAGGATAGTCCCCCTCTCCATTTGTTATATACATGGGCCGCATGTTTACTTATTTAACTATATGGGTGGAGACCAAAGAAGATGGGAGCAAGGAGTGACGGTTTTCAATGACCTGCTTTATTTTTCATATTGGGAATAAAATATGGTTCACCCTTGTAGTGGTAGTACAATAAGTGTGCGGCACTACTTAATGAATAAAGTTTTGTTTTCCGCCTTAACTTTAATTTATTTCTTATACACTCTCTTGTACATTCATACCAAAAAAATAGGGTATGATAAGTTCTCACAAAAATGATGAATATAATTATGACACAAAAATTTGTACATGCCATGAAACCTGATATACAACGAGAAAAACAAACATAACTTCAACCCAAATCAGTGTAATTAGGACGTCATTTTATAAAGGAGTGATTGGTTACAGTTACTATAAATGTGGATGTAACTGAACAAAGTAATAACATACCTAAAACAAATAAATAACACACCAAAAATAAGAACAACCACCAACTAACCACAAACCTAAAAACACTAAGCTTCACAAAAAATAAATGTTTACCTTTAATGACGTCGAGTAGAGAATAAATTTGGTAGACAGTACATATTAGTACACCTTGAATTTTTTTCAAAGGCGTAACCCTTTTATTTGGCTTTACCGTCATCCTCAATTCATTTTTCATTTCTAACACATCCAATATCTAATTATTAGTGAATGAGAAAAAATATATAGCCCTAAAATAAGGGAGAAAAATTAGAAACTTTAGTCAAATGACACACTAATATATAAAGTCTAAAATAAACAACAATAAGAAATTAACATATGGTAAAAAAGTAAATAGGAAGACAAAACATAATATCTCTCTCAAATTGACACACATTAGTTGTTAGCAAAAGAAGTTGAAGTTAAGCACTAATTCTAGTTAACACATCTCCAAAATTAGTCGAAATAATAACAAAACGATATATAAATCCCCATAAGTAGTGTCCAAAGTAACCTAATTACAAAGTACAATAAAAAAGACAATGTCATAAATAATAATAAAATCAAGAAACACACCTCGTGTTCACTACGACATTTCATCAAACACTTGGTCTTCTTTGTATAAAAACATGTACAATCTAACACTACTAGGAATATATATATACCTCCCAAAACATTCATCAAAATAAACGTTTAAGGGAACTCCAAAAATAAAAATGAGAGAGAGATTTAAAAGCTACAATAAACAATTAAGAGTGAACTAATAGGCATCAAAAGTAACTATTTCCGAGCTCAAAAATATGAAATGGGTGAGATATTTACCTTGGGTTATGTAGGGCTGCCATGTGGTGGTGGTATAAGAGGAAAACAAGAAAAAAGTGAGTAAAGGAATGAGATACATTAAAGAAAAAAATTGATCCATCAGAAATGTGGTTTGCAAAAATGTAAAAGGGGAAACAAATACCCCCATTTTTTTATAAAAATAAAAATAAAAACCAGAAGTTTAAACTTTGATTACCTTACCAATCTAGGAAACACCATCACACGCCATAACTTTAAAACTTTTGATTCAACCTGAACCAAAAATGACAATATATATATATATATATATAGGGAGAGGTTCACAAGTGAACCTAAAAGAAGAACTTTTTAATGAACCTTAACAAAATAACACCTAACAACTCATTAATTTTAATTTCTATGTTGTAATTGGTCCGCGCCAGCGGAAATGAACATGTGTGTCGATCGATCCCCGACTCCCTTACCCCCACCACCATCATGATGGCAACCCTTATAGCAGCAGGGCTGCCATGGGGGCGGGGGGGATCAATCCACACACGTGTCCGTTGCCGCTGGCATGGACCAATTACAACATAGGAATTAAAATTATTTAATTGTTAAGTATTTTTTGTTAAGGTTCATTAACAACTTCATCTTTTAGGTTCACTTGTGAACCTCTCTCTCTCTCTCCCCCTCTCTCTCAGAGAGAGAGAGAGAGGGGGGGGCTCATATACGTCATGTTTCCTACATCACACCTAGTTCTAGGCCATCAAAATCATTTTTATTTTACCCATGGAGTTAACCTTTCAATAAATACATGTTCAAAAAATAAGGTCAAAATACAATTTCTAGTTATTTTTTAAAAATTCAAAAAAAATACTGAAAATACCTTGTTTATAAGGGTTTACGCTACTAGAATTTTGTGGATTTTTAAAAATAGATAAAAAAAATGTATTTTGATCTAATTTTTTGAACATGTGTTCATTGAAAGGTTAATTTAAATAAATAAATTAAAAAAAAAGGTTTCTTAGGGCCTGAAACTAGGTTTGATGTATAGAGTGTGAAGTAGGAGAGCCTTCCTCTCTCTCTCTCTCTCTCTCTCTCTTTATAATATATATAATACAATACATGGAAGCTTATGTGGTTTTCAATCTCAAAAATTAAAGAACGCATAAGAGGTTTTGTTGTGAAAGGATTATAGTGTTAGGGAGAGGAGAGAGGGCGCGGACGTAGTGCCAATAGAGGAAGTGTACAAATGAAGTTTCATGGATATTTATGACTTGTCATAAAAAAACACATCTATGCATATCAACCATAGGATCTTCAAAAGAGTGGAAAAATCTCCACCTATACTTACCTTATACGTTTATGAAATAGTAAAAAAAAACTTACTATACATATATAAACCATTCTCTTTATTAACAAATACTTATATACCTAATTTCTAACTGAAATCTCAAGTCATTTTAAAAAATGTGCAATTTTACGCATTTTGTTGTGCCAAAATACTCAAGAACTAAATGTACTCTAAGTAATTTATCACTTTAAAATGTTATATATTTACACTTTATAATGATAATAAGTTACAAATATTAACTTTAAGTGGAATTTTTTTTATAATACTTCGTTTTCTAGGGTCAATACGAAAAATCTTTTATACTTTGATTTCTTTAAGAAAAACCTTCTTTTAAAGTAAAATCTTGCTTCTATATTTTTATCGTAAAATCCATTGGTTTTAATTAATAAAATGATGTCCAGTTAATGAATTTTTTAAGAACACTTGAAATAAAAGAGCTTGACAATATCACGGAGTAAATAAAAATTTAAAGAAAGTTCAAATCATCATGTCTTATTACAAACCAAATTTAAAATGCTTCAAAATAGTTCCAAATAATTTTAATTAAATAAATGCTCCATTTAAATGACACACTTAAAGTAAATAGTAAACAGAGCTCTATTGGCTCATAAATCCTCCGTTGCTTCTCATGATTTCCTTGCCTTTATGTTTTCCCAAAATACTTGGGGAGGGGGCAGAAAATGGTGGGTTGTGAGTCTACACCTAGCAGGAGAAATAGTAGTTGAGTAATACACACAAATAATATTTATACATATAAAGTATATTTTAGCAATTATGAAATTATTTATTATTTGATTAAATGTTCTCATGCAAAGCACAACGTGAAATGCGATTGACGTTTTGAAAATGTAATCAGGGCGATAAGCCCACTCACACTTAACTTTTCTTTTCACAATACCCATATCCCGTTAATTTAACCATTAACATAATTCCACATTTTTAATAAGTTGTTTCATAAACATGAATTTACATTAATGAGCGTCATGCTCAAAAATCATCTTTTCACTTTCTTAATTAGGGTACCAATTCATGAGTGTTAGACGGCCTTTTATCGACTCTTACCATGCCGGAACATGCTATTGATCAGTTGTTTGGAGTCTAAGCATTAAGCCACACCCTAAGGCTCCGGGGCCTTCTTAAATTTTTCGATTACCTCCAAGTGTCTTTTACTTGTTACATCTTTATAACCCTTTTTTCTTTATTTATTCTTATTCACTTTTAAACTTTTTTTCCTTTATTTTCTTTTTGCCGGTCGATGAGGCTAAATACCAAAGACGAGACAAATCCCGACACACTTTATTCCTAAGTTTTACACTTTACTACACTTTTCACTATTCACACATACTCGTAAACTTGTGTTTTATAACTTTTACCAAAAATTCTTCTTTTCACTTTTACTTAGAAAAATAAGAATTTTCACCACATAAAATATGACTTTAGTTTGAAAATTTTACTAATAAGTCTAATTTTTCATAAATGATACTTTTTGTACTAAAATATCACTTTTATCATTCTAAGACTTATATTCCTAATTTATTAACTTTGCATACTTTATACTTTTTATTATCATTTATGCATTCACATCATTTTAGTTACAACTAACTTTCTAAAAAAAAATTCAATTTTGCAAATATTACTACTAAATCCATAATTTTTCATAAAATGACACTTTTTGCCCAAAAACTACACTTTCGTCATTTCAAGACTTATTCTCACAAATTGATAACCTTTAATTTTACACTTTGTATCCTTGTAATTTTATGTATAAATAATATTTTACTAATTTCACTTTAGTCCCTTAAACTTTAAGCTTCTTAAACTTTCTTCACGTAAAGTAGTGTCATTTTATATGATCAATGCATTGATTTTTTCAACATTATTATTTCATATTACATCGTCTTATTTTAATGTACTTTAAACATACTAAACCCACTTCCCATAAACATTTGTGATTTTATCCATGAATGAAGGGATTTACACCCATAAAACACACACACACACACACACACACACAAATATATATATATATATATATATATATATATATATATAATATCCTAACATTTCTTCATTGAGTTCATTGTTATATCCTAAATATGTAACACCTTGTATGACTCTTTGGAGATGACATGTCCATGCTTGAGGGTAGATAATGGGGTCGGCCCATAGTAACATTTGATCGATTATATATAAGGAGATCGCGTCACGTATAATGCTGCTCAGATGAGTCATATCCTTGATTGTTTTAGTGACGTCATTTACCACCCTCAAGATAAGTATTACCCAAAGGATAAGATTACATTAGTACTAGTAGCATTAACCATACAAGCGTGTGTGACTTCTATTTTTTTCTTCCTTAACTATTAGTGGATAACATAGGCTTTTGTCTAGCCATTCCCCAATTCACGTAAAGATGTACCTATCTTACCTATACAGCATGACACGTGTCACTCTACATTCTTCTTGTCTCCACTAATTACACATATAGATATGGAACCAAATCCCTTGTAACAGGTGTAACAACCCGCGTAATTTTGGGCTATTTTAATTAATTTCTAGAAAATGGAGGAAAATAAAGTTTTTGATAAAATTATTTTTATTGCTCAAATATGTTGGTTATTATTTTTAAAAGCGAGAATTTCAAACGGTTTCGAAAATGGAGTTAAAACGGATTTTATAATGATTTTTAAATGTTTTTAACTCTTGGAGTTGTTTTGACTTCCAACTCTTCATTTCTTTGCCTTATTTAAAGGAGTCTTTTGGGTTACAACTCTTCATTTCTTTGCATTATAAAAGGAAGTCGTGGGCAACCCTTTTAACATACTTTTGGCACAAATTTTGGCAGCAAATATATTTTATATTCCTCTTCTTTTTATATACACATTGGCCCTTGAGATTTGTGAGTTCCAACCTTAGATTAGAGGTGTTCTTGGGCTATTTTGTTGGAGGTTCTTGGAAGAGCTTTTGTAGATATTTTGTGTTGATCTTGAGGATGTGATCGTTGATTTCTCATCATGGTTTGAGGTGTGGTTTTTTACACAATATGCTCCTTAAATCTCGCGAGTGTCATTCTCTTTGATTTCTTATTAATTGAACTCATATTTGAATTGATAAATTCATTGAAATCTGGAAAATAATTGTTGAAATTATTTTGATTCATGTGGTATCATTATATTGTTGATGAGCACGTTGTCATGAGATTTTAATATGGCACGGATGTTGGGCACCCGCCAAAATACCTATTCCCGGGCTATGGCTTGATAAAGCATATGCGAATGGGGTGAGGCCTGGTGACCCATTGATGTGTTGTTGAGAAATTATAATGATGAAATGCTATTGAGATTTGCATTTTGATTTGAATGTTCGTACTTGTGTTGTTACGTTTTATTCATCGCTAACATATATTTGTTGAGCATCTTTCTTGTCGTATTGTGTACTTCCCCATATTTTCTTTTAGTGGCAGGTTAGCGCGGATTTTGGGGCGCTATCGAGATTGATTTTAGCGAGGATTGTTTGGGAAATATTTGTATTATTTATTTTGTTGTATAGAGCTTTGGAGATTTGTATTCGAGTTAGATAGTTGTAATTTTAATTCGAGAGACTTGTTGTAATTGAAGATATTGAGATTAGTGGATTTATATTATTGTGGATTTATTTAGATGCTCTATACCTTGTCACTTGTGGGTTTGGATTTATTTTATCGCATTAGCACTCCGTTCGCTCTCCCCGGGCGGGCGGGGTGTTACAAATGGTATCAGAGCTTAGGTATACGGCAACCCTCGGGGCTTGAGTTTTGGGTTCATTGCGTGGTTAGCAATTTTTGGAGATAGAAAATTTTAGGTGATATTCGTGATAAGTTTAGAGATTAGAGGTGAGGAATTATTTTTGTGTGACAACCCGCTCCAAATAATAACGGGTGGCCTGCCCTATAGTACATAAATCAGGTATCTCAGATGGTACAGTCTCAACATCAACAACTAAACACTATAATATAAGGCTAACTACCCGAAATCATAAAGTGCGAATTGCCAAAAATTTAAAACTTTTATTTTTAACAATAACAACAAAGCCAATAATGCATACAACCAACAGTATGCATCTAACTATGGTGTGCAATGTGCATGCTCAAATAATAAAAGAGTACAATACATTGTACAATAAAATCTCAACAATAAAATACCCGAATATGTTGTCGGGCAACAGGCAATACAATAATCTGATAATAAAATATGAAAGTGTAGATCTACAACACTTGAATACTAACTCAATACAACTGAATCCTAATCTAGATGTACAATAGATAGGAATCGACTAAAGCAAAGTTCCGCAACAGTCCGCTATTGCCACAGCTCCACAAATCCTGAATGGAGGAATATCAAAGGCCTCCTTGCGGAGGAACACCTGAAGTAATACAATATATATACATGGAGGAGGAAAATATAAACGGGTCAGAACCCGAGTTTTAAAAACAGTTTAAAGCAAGTGTATTAAAATGCATAATAATTATAAATGCATTATTACATGATTTAGTTGGAATCGAACACTCCATCAAAAATTCAACTCACCTCTCATCTAAAGCGCACACTAAGCGTATGCACGTGTCTCCAAAAGGATGACCGATTCTAATTAGGTAAGAGGATTCTAACTTAAACCCAAATAAAGTATTTAAGTGAAACCATCTAACCTATCTCCCACTTCTACACTATTTCTATACTTTAAGTTATGTACATTATCTTTAATGTAATTGTTATAGTTATCTTTAAAATGTTCATTTGTTGAACATATAAAGTTACATGATCCAATCATGCCCACATCATCACAATACACCATCAATCTCAATTACTAGAATTTATATTCTAGTGATACCCATATAGGGCATGAAATTATATATATAATTATTATAGATGAGTTATTAGCATCAAGAGTTAAGGACTAAACTCCTCCCGATTCTCAACACGGCACTACGTTTCATGCGTGGGACGTCTCGCCGAAGCGAAATCCAAACAAGGAACCCCCCCGTTACACTACTCCTGACCGTATCGATCCTCGGGGCTCATTATGACCTCAATGCAAGATGCATGTAACCCAAATGATTATTGTCCAATTTTAATTGATTAATATTCCCAATTCTCAACAGTACACGGCGTTTCATGCGTGGGACGTCTCGCCGAAGCGAAATCCATACAAGGACCCCCCCCCCCCCCCCCCGTTACACTACTCCTGGCACTGTCGATTGTCGGGATAGGCGATTTATATATATAATTAATTATGAGCATTAAGGACTAAACTTATCCCTAAGTTCCAACATTACACTCCGGTTCGTGCGTGGGACGTCTCGCCGAAGCGAAATCCAAACAAGGAACCCCCCCGATACACTAATCCTGGCAATGTAGGTCGTTGAGGTCCATTATGCCCTTGACACCCAAAGTACAAGCACAAGATATAATAACCATCCAACCGAGCTATAACTCGAAGGACGCAGGCTCACATGCTATCATCTTCCAGCACCCCATATACGTAGCAAACTGGGGCCACCTGGTGGGGTTCAACGACACCCACCTCGTGATCAACTCACGCACACGACGTCCCGGGAAGCGGTCATAGTTCCTAACCGGCAAGTGAGAGCGTCACATACCCCCGACCTCTCACCCCCAAAATAAATAAATATATATATCATAAATGTCATTTGCTGACCACAAAGGACGACTATGACCTGGGGAATATCCACATCCTGCTTTTCTAGTTAGAATGCTCACCCTCTACGCACGAAACTTCCCAATGATAGCAAGGAGGGGGTATGCTTAACATGTATATACACCATAATATAAGGTATACATACATCCCACATAATAAAGATACACCATTATATATAAGGTATACCTGCAACATCATATACATTTTCATTATACGCTCTTAGGCGTAAATTGATTAACATCATTTGTAAGTGTATTCCTCTCTTTTGAAACACTAACTGTCAATACTCACACATTTACCCCACTTAGTATATGCTATACTAATTCTCGCTTGAAGCTCTCATATCGCTTCTACTATGAATTGTCTTTCAATTCAATTTAAGTTAAGGATATTCTATATCCTAATGAACCTCAATTATCATTTCTCATTATATGAGATATCTCCCAAATCAATCATTAATAAGGATATTCCTATATCCATATGAACATCAAATAGCATTCATAATTCTCCATTCATTATAGGGTTCAATTTTATTTTACGAACCATTAAAGTTATCCCAAATGGGATTGGATCCTAAGATCCGGCACCTCTAAGTCAACCTCATCTACAAGTCGTGAAGTTGTTATCATCACCAAACAAACCTCAAATAAAAGTGGGCTTCCCCACTTAGGAAAATACCAAAGTCTCTAATCGCTATTCCTCAAATTTAGTCAATATGACTCCAAAATTTCTTTTAGGGGAAACTCGCTAAAAGTCTCCAAAACATGCTCCAAATATCTCCTATAGAGATCCCCAATCGATAACCTCGAACAAAACGGGAATGAATTTCTCTTTAGAAAACAATCCCTCCAAAATCCCTGTTTCCGAATCGATTTGGGCCTATTCCGAATCGATTCGGCCCAGCGAATCGATTCGGCCAGGAAGGCGAATCGATTCGGGTCATAAGACCTGGGACTCTGTCTCAGGCCGAATCAATTCGGCTGGAGTCCGAATCGATTCGGTCACTCAGACATGGGCACCTGCATATTTCCGAATCGATTCGGTAAGGGGCCGAATCGATTCGGTCCTGCTGAACCTCGAAAATGGCTACTTTTTAAGTAAGCCAAAATACCTAAAATCCATTTTAATGGTTTTCTCTCCATTTTTCTTCAACCCAATCACAAATATATCATCAATAATCATCCTAGAATACATATAAACTAGTTTCTATCCTCAAATCAAAGATCTACCTATTAAATATAAGATTATACCCAAAAGTTAGGTTTTGACAAATTTAACCTAAAACCCAAAATATCAATCCACAAATCATGAAATAAATGTACACAACAATTATTTAGCAAGTTTAATCAATTGCCTCGGGTTCATAGGGTCTGAATCCAAGGGAAAAATCCCCTCTCTCCCTCTTTTCTCCTTCCTTTCTTCTTCTTTTTCTTCTTCTTTCTCTTCTTTCTCTTTCTATCTTTGGAGAATATCTCCCGTAGGCTTTTTAAGCCTAAAACCCAAGATACACGTCTTTAAATGATAATACACACTTTAAATGACCCGGTAACTTTAAATCGAGTCAAACGGTCCTAATTTATTTCGGAACCCAAATAGACCCCAATTACAGTCATTTCGACTTTCTCGACCCTTTCGGAAACGATGGTACCCTAAGAATTTCCATTCGACACACTTTCTAACAAATCTAAATTTTGACCTCAATTGCCAATTTTAATTATTCTCCAATAAAATATTATTTATTTCTCCCAAAATAAAATAATTACTGTTCCGAAAGTCTTGGGTTGTTACATTTTGGAGACGAGATTATTTTTGGAGATTATTGGCCTGATTTTTTAGAGTTAGGAATTCGGTGAATTTCGAGGGAGAAATTTCATTGTTAGTGGGGAAGTGTAACAACCCGTGTAATTTTGGGCTATTTTAATTAATTTCTAGAAAATGGAGGAAAATAAAGTTTTTGATAAAATTATTTTTATTGCTCAAATATGTTGGTTATTATTTTTAAAAGCGAGAATTTCAAACGGTTTCGAAAACGGAGTTAAAACGGATTTTATAATGATTTTTAAATGTTTTTAACTCTTAGAGTTGTTTTGACTTCCAACTCTTCATTTCTTTGCCTTATTTAAAGGAGTCTTTTGGGTTACAACTCTTCATTTCTTTGCATTATAAAAGGAAGTCGTGGGCAACCCTTTTAACATACTTTTGGCACAAATTTTGGCAGCAAATATATTTTATATTCCTCTTCTTTTTATATACACATTGGCCCTTGAGATTTGTGAGTTCCAACCTTAGATTAGAGGTGTTCTTGGGCTATTTTGTTGGAGGTTCTTGGAGGAGCTTTTGTAGATCTTTTGTGTTGATCTTGAGGATGTGATCGTTGGTTTCTCATCATGGTTTGAGGTATGGGGTTTTACACAATATGCTCCTTAAATCTCGCGAGTGTCATTCTCTTTGATTTCTTATTAATTGAACTCATATTTGAATTGATAAATTCATTGAAATCTGGAAAATAATTGTTGAAATTATTTTGATTCATGTGGTATCATTATATTGTTGATGAGCACGTTGTCATGAGATTTTAATATGGCACGGATGTTGGGCACCCACCAAAATACCTATTCCCGGGCTATGGCTTGATAAAGCATATGCGAACGGGGTGAGGCCTGGTGACCCATTGATGTGTTGTTGAGAAATTATAATGATGAAATGCTATTGAGATTTGCATTTTGATTTGAATGTTCGTACTTGTGTTGTTACGTTTTATTCATCGCTAACATATATTTGTTGAGCATCTTTATTGTCGTATTGTGTACTTCCCCATATTTTCTTTTAGTGGCAGATTAGCGCGGATTTTGGGGCGCTATCGAGATTGATTTTAGCGAGGATTGTTTGGGAAAGATTTGTATTATTTATTTTGTTGTATAGAGCTTTGGAGATTTGTATTCGAGTTAGATAGTTGTAATTTTAATTCGAGAGACTTGTTGTAATTGAAGATATTGAGATTACTGGATTTATATTATTGTGGATTTATTTAGATGCTCTATACCTTGTCACTTGTGGGTTTGGATTTATTTTATCGCATTAGCGCTCCGTTCGCTCTCCCCGGGAGGGCGAGGTGTTACAACAGGGGAAACACATTTTTCTAATGTTATACTGCTAAAACCTAGAGTGAACAAGAGAGATTGTAGCCATCCTCCACCATGACTTTTATCCACTGAAACTAATACAATCACTACTACACCTGTGGACGTAGGAACCGTTTTGGGCTTAACCACATAAATAAGGTTTTATCTCTTTTTCCCTCATCTCTTCTCTACAACACTCGCTCCAGATTAGTATAACTTGGATATTTATCTATTTATCTTGTATAGTTTATGGTAAGTGTTTTTATGATAAGGCCTAAATTCATACATCATTTTTAGATGATAACATTCATCTTAACATTTGACAAAAAAAATAGTTTAAACATGGATTTCAAAAGGAATAACTTCATTAAACATTTTGAAATTTTAAGGATAACGTTCGTCGTGGTTTTTTCCCACTAAAACCAATACAATCACTACTACACCTATAGACGTAGGCTCCGTTTTGGGCTAAAGCAGGTAAGCACAGTGTTCGTCTCTTTTTCTCTCAACTTTTCGCTACAATACTCACTCTGGATTAATATAACATGGATACCCATATCTTTATCTGTTATGCTTTAAGGCAAGTATATTTAAGCTAAGGCCCGGATTCATGCACCATTTTTAGATAATAATAAAATGACGTCTTCTGTGAGAAACTCTCAAGTCTATCGTTGTTTTCTATTGATATTTTTCTCTCAAACTCCAGGTCACCCAGTTCTGATTCACCGCGGTTTTAGTGGATTCTAATCCGTTTATTTATAAACCTCTTTTAGATCCTCTTTTATCCCTTGGGTCCATCATCGGATTTAATTCTTTTAACTCTAAATCCAGCTTTTACCATAACTCTTGCTATTTCTCAGTTTTTTGGTTTGTCGTACTCTTCTTTTCTGGGGATTTTATAAGACAGGGAGAAAATCCAATAAGTAATAGAGCTACTGAGCAAGATTTACCTTCCACGCCTGTAGGTATAGGCGGCCTATAGGGAATATTACAACACTTGGCTAGAGTCCAAGAGGCGATGCATGAGAGCGTCAGGCAATTGACACAAAGCATCCTAATCGGGCAAGGGAGTCTCAAAGAGAACATCGATATCCCAGTAGAGGATGAAAACCCTGACCGAATATGAGAAATGCCTCCATCGGCCCCACACAAAGACAGGAGGCAGATGTACCTTGAGAGTGTTGTGGAAAATACCAGACGATTAGATTTTGGTTTGTATAAGGAAGTTAGCATGACTAGGTACTTTGGATCTTAACGTAATGACATGTATTATCTTCTAAGAGCCACATCCACCATTAGAACGGCTGGATATGATGATGAACAGACCTACTCCCTTGAGCGCCCAAATGTTTTGGAGAGGCTTAGAAGAGGATCCCCATTTGAATGACTAGCCCCAAGAATTATAAGAGCCACACAATACAAGGATCTTAGTGAGCATAAAGAGAAATAAAGAGGAGCTAAAACAAAAAGGGTTAGATTCTCAGACAGGTCTAGACTGAGCGTGTGAGGGTTGTCCAAAGTCAAGCAGACTTCCCAGGTAGAGAGCTCAGTCAAAAGCCGAGGACGAGCAGTAAAGACAATATCGGTTAAGGTCGATAAGGAAGAATAGCCTTGGGAAGGTTTTATCCAATGCCTAGATGATCGTCTATGCAAGATCATAAAGAATAAGAACCCTTTTCATAGAGGTTTCGTGCAAGGGTCCCCATTCAGATCATCGATTGTGGGTTATTCAATGCTTATAAAGTTCAAACCGCCTATCATCATCCCCAAATATGATCACACATCAAATCAATGTTGCACATAGAAAAGTACCAAGGTGTTTTAGATATTTACTCTATCCTCGATGAGAAGTGTTACCGAGCATTCTCTAAAATGATTACTGATTCGGCATAAATTTGGTACAGTGGTTTACCAGGAGGTTAGATCTCAAACTTCCAATAATTGGCCGATCTCTTTATCAATAATTTATATTTTGATTCAAGGCTCGACAAAAGGGTGGACCATTTGTTAAATGTTCATCAGAGAATGAACAAAAGGATGAGGGAGTTTAGTTCCATGTTTAATACTAAAAACCTGGAGGCCATTGACTATGAAGAGAAAATAATGATCACAACAAACATGAGTGTTCTACTTCCTAGAAAGTTATTTTAGACATTATCTAAGGATACACCAAGCACAATATCTGAGTTGTTAGCCAACGTTGGTAAAGTTATGAACGTTAAAGAAGCTATAGAAGCAAAGGAGTCAATTCATTCTAAGGTCGATACCGCGAGAGATCAGAAAAGAAGTGAGAGTCCAAGGATAAAAAAGGTAGATAAACTAAGGAAGTTTGATAATATAACCTGTTGATTGTGGGGGTACACTACATCCTCAAGGAGATTCAAGGAAGTAACGACCTGAGATGGTTGGGAAAGTTAAAGACTGCCCCAAATAATAGGGCTAAAACCAAGTACTGTGAGTTTCATAAAAATTATGGCCATAACATGAATAAGTGTCCGACCTTAAAGAATGAGATTAAGATTCTCATTAGCTAAGGCAAACTGATGAAGTTTATTGATAAAGGTGTTCGATCCGATAGAAACGAAGAGTAAAAACTAAGAAGACACCGATTAGAGTCCCTTTGTGGGAAGGTAAACATGAAGAAATGGAGTCGGGATAATGATTTTGAAGATGATCCAGACCTTCCTAAAGAGCCTATACCTGAGGTCAAGATAATCTCCTTTTGGTATAACTTCGTAGAAGAAGGAGACTCTAGCGATGGAGATGAACTAGCAGAGAGAAAATCCTACATGAATGAGGTAAGGTGTGTGCTCATATTAGATAGATCAACTTAGATAGAGTCATGGAAACTAGCCCTAGAAAGGTAAACAAATATCATCTTATAGTTGGTTTCTCTAAAGATAACCTACCAAGCATCCTCTGACCCTATGGTTTTCCCTATAATGGTACATGAGAGCAGGGTGGCAAGACTCCTGGTCGACAATGGCAGCTCGTCTGATTTCTTAGTTCCGTAGTTGTCTCTAGAATCTGAGGTTGAAGAAGAGGAAGTTATAGTCATATCATAGTCCTCTCGTTGGATTTTTGAGATAGAAGGTATTCCCCTTAGTAAAAATTGAGATGGAAGTTGTGGTTGGCAACTAGCCAACCTTTCGAACAAAAAAGATTCGCCTTTTTGTTCTAGATGAGAACATGCATTTGGCCTATAACATTACAATTAGAAAGGTTAGATTGAAGAAATTCGAAGTTATTCCATCTATCGTTCACTAATGCCTAAAGTTCCCTATTATTATGGGCTCGATGTGGTGAAAGTAAATCAATTGGAAGCCCGTTTATGCTACTATACATCGGCATAATAGGAAGACAAGAAGAAATTGACCACGACTTATTAAATCGAGACATTATATCCTCGAGATGAAAATACATTAGTCAAGGACCAAGTAATTGAAGAGATAGAGATAGTGATATTAAACGACAAACACCCATAAAGGACAACCCAAATCGGCTCGTCACGGGATCCAACTCTAAAAAAAGAACTAACTGAGTTCTTGAGAATGAGAAAGAATATGTTCTCTGGATCCACGAAGACATGTCGGGTATAGATATAGAATTCCTCTACCACGAGCTCATCATAATAAAGGATGATACGCCAGTAAAACAAAAATTCCATTTATTCAGTCAGGAGAAAGACATGGAAATCTAGGAATATGAGTATAAATTACCAAAGGAAAAGTTCATCGAGGACGTGAAGTAACCATAATGTCTTTCAAATGTTGTTATGATAAAAAAGAAGAACGAATACTGGATTATGTGTGTAGACTTCAATGATATCAACGAGACTTGTCCAAAAGACCATTATCCTTCGCCCAAGATTGACCAGTTGGTTAATGCTATAACGGGGCACGAGCTACTCAGTTTTATGGACACTATTCAAGGTATAATCAGATAAAAATAAAGTCATAAGACCGGGAAAAAACCTCTTTCATCACCAACCGAGGTATATATTATTACTACGTTATTACTTTTGGGCTAAAAAATGTTGGAGCAACATACCACATGCTGGTGGATAAGGTTCTTGAAAGATCAAATCGATAAAACCACGAAAGTCTACGTCAACGAAATAATAACTAAGAGCCAAAAAGATATCGACCACATTAGTGACCTTGGGCAAACTTTCTACCAAGTAAAAAAATACAAAATAAAGCTCAACCCCGCAAAATATGTATTTGGGGTCAAGGAGGGAAAGTTCTAGGGTTTTATAGTTAACCTAAGGGGTATGGAGTGTAACCCAGATAAGATATAAGTACTGATCAACATAAAGCCTCCCATGATAAAAAAGGATATCCAAATATTAGCGGGACGAGTGGCACCACTAAACAGATTTATGTCTAGAACCACTGACTGATGCCTCCTATTCTTTAAGGTGCTAAAAAAGAACTTCGAATGGAATGACGAATGCAAAGCATCCCATCTGGAATTAAAACGTTACTTAGGATTTACATTGTTGTTGTTGTCTAGGGCAATCTTAAGTGAAAAACTTTATTTATACTTGGTAGTTTCAGAATTAGTTATCAGTTTGGCATTAGTCTGACGGGAAGCTGGGGTGTAAAGACTAGTCTACTACAACATCAAGGTGTACCGTGGAATAGAAATTTGGTAACCTAGGCCTAGGTTGTAAAATTTATCATTAGCTCTACTTAAAGACTCCCGAAGAATTAATTTGTACTTCTAACCACATACTATTATCATGTATACAAACCTACCTCTACGATAAGTTGTTCATAAACCTGATAAATAAGGCAGACTGATGGCTAAGGTAATAGAATTGGGAGAGTAAGACATCCAGTATGAGCCTAGAATAAAAATTAAAGGACAAGTAGCGGCCAGCTTTATTGCGGAATTTACTTACGAAGAAAATACTGCTGAGCAGACTTCAATCGAAGAGAGTTCAGTAACCAAAATAGCAAAGAAGGTTTCTATGAAACCAAACTTGGCTATCGAGTAGACTTCTTCTGAAGAGAGCTTAATAGTCCATCCAACTAAGTAGATTTCTGTGAAGAGAGCTCAATAGTCTAGCCAACTGAATAGACTTCTATGACAAATAGCCTAAATAGAAGTTTAGTTGATCAGATTGTCGATAGATCAGAATCATCAGCTTAATAGAAAGGGAGGTCCCGTGACCTGGAATAAATAAAGAAAATATTCAAGAATGGGAGTTTGGTGAAAGGACATTTTAACGAGGAACCCCCATTTTGGCAATTGTTGAAAAATGGCTAATCATATGCCAATGGCAGTGGGGTAGGTTTGATAATCACAATGCCCAATGGGAGTAAAAAGGATTATGACCTTTGATTCCCCTTTGAGGCCTCCAACAATAACGCAAAGTATAAAGAACTCATAATAGGCATGGGATTAGCATTGTCACTAAGTGTCGAGCAGTTGTTAGTGCACATTGATTCTCAACTCATAATTAATAAAATCTTCAAAATCTATGAGGAAAAATAAGAATTAGTAATGAAATACTTGGCAAAGGCGAAGAAATTATTGTAAAAATCTGAACTACTCAGATGATCAGAATATCGGGAGCACAAAACACATGATCGGATGCCTTAACTCGCTTGGCATCGACCACCAATATAGAGCTATGCAGAACAGTGCCGATAGAATTCTTGATGCACTGTAGTACAAATAAGGAATGTGTATTGGTGATGGAGTTAGAATTGGTGCCATCTTTGATGGATCCCATCTAAGCATATTTAGAAGCCGACATTTTTTTGATAAATCTAAAAAAGATAAGGATACTTCGATACAAGGCAGCAAGGTACGTGTTGGAAGGAAAAATTCTGTTCATATGAGGATTCATTGTATCACTACTCAAATCCACTCAATCTAGCAAAGTAAATGACTTGATAAAAGTAGTGCATGAGGGGGCGTATGGAAGCCATTCGGTAGGAAGATTATTAGTAAAATGAGTAGCTAATCAAGGATATTACTAGCCCACTATGAAAGAAGATTGCACAAACTATGAAAAAAGGTACGATAAATGCCAAAAATACGCCATAATCCACACAAAAAATAGGAGAAGCACTAGCATCGATCACATCTCCTTCGCCCTTCACAATGTGGGGGATTGATCTAGTCAGCTCATTACCGAAGACAAAGGGAAGATTCAAATATCTGGTCATAATAGTGGATTCTTTCACTAAATGGGTGGAGGCTAAGCCTTTGGTTGAGATGTCATACGAAAAAGTCTTTCACTTTATATGGAAGAACATTATTTGCCATTACGGTTTGTCATATGCTTTCATTATAGATCATAGTACCTAGTTTGACAACACAGAATTTGAAAACTGCTGTATAGGTTCAAAGATCTAGAAGCTACACTCGGCTCCTGATCACCAGTAGTGTAATGGGCAAGTAGAGATAACAAATAGAACTCTGCTTAGTGGAATGAAAAAAAGACTAGATGACACTATGGGAAATTGAATCACTGAGCTATAAAGTGTACTTTGGGCATACAGAACAACACAAAGAAAAATGACGGTTGAAACTCCATTCCTGTTAGTATTTGGTACTGAAGTAATAGTACCCATTGAGATCAGCCTACCCAGCCATCGGGTGCTCAAATTTGACTCATCAAAGAGCGATATAATGAGAAGACTTGATGAAGACCCACTAGAAAAGGTCAGGGAGTGCGCAACACTATGGGTGGCTGCCTATTAGTGTAGGACTTCTCGATTTTACAATAAAAGAGTAAAATCGAGAACTTTAAAGGAAGAAGACTACATGCTAAAAAAGGTCATTCATAAAACGAACAAGTTAGATACCAAATGGCACAGTCGTATAGAGTATCGATTGTCGTACGACTACGAACTTACTAGATTGAGACTCTAGAAGGTGAGAATATTAAGAATACTTGGGATCTAAGCACCTGAGGAGGTAGTACTAGTAGCAATGGCAACATATTGCAGACTGATGAAAAAAATCAAATGAGTAAACCTCTTTTTACTCTCTTATAATTAAACTTAATAATTAATGAGAACTAGAACTTCTTCCTCTACACATGTAGTCATCTCAAACATGAATGTATTATTTAATGACTGTTTCATCGTTATGAAAGGGGGGCAAGAAGCCTAGGTTGAAGGCATCTAGGAGACGAGCACATCGAGATTCACAATTAAAATATGTTTTATATATGATCTCGCCTACGGTGAGGTCACGATCAAGAAGCCCAACCAAGTTTAGGAAATCTAGTAGTCTCATTGGCTCTGGCAACCAATACCGACACCTGGTCGTGACGACAAGATCCGTTCATATGACCAATGAGATGGCACAAGCATTAATAGATCCTAAGATAGGGACAACTCAGGTTCATCCAAAAATGGTAGCTAGTAAGGTGGATTAAGCTAGAAATAAGCTAACCACATGATCATAAGACTAAACTACTAGCAGGAGTACCCTAACACTTCAAGTATCACCATGTCTTCAAACAGGACACGATAAAAAAGTCTATACAAGTCAAGGGAATCCAATGTAGTCTTATGTATGATAAGATCGGAACATAGCTGATTAACGGAAGGATAGACCCTAGTAAACTTGGTCGACTTTGGTAACCAATGATGACACGTGATAGAGACGATAAGATCCATCCTATAACTAGTAAGCTATCATAAAGCATCAGAAAATTCAAAGTCAAAACAACTCAGGTTCATCCAAAACTAGTAGCTAGTTGGGTAGATCAGGATAGCAATAAGTCAACCAGATGCTCATAAGACTTATTATTAGTAGGCCAATCCCAAGCACCAAAATAGTTAGTAAGTTAACATGGCCAATACGCATAATGCTACAATAAGTCCATAACACTATAACTAAATGGGTCGAATACATCCTACCACATTTACTTGTGCAAAATATTTTAAATATAGTGTGACCCAGTCAAACGCATGTAAATGTTGACATCAAATTCAAAATAATAAGCATAAGCAGGCAAAAAAGATAACAGGTGTGACCAAAGGACTGATCCTTACAATAAAGGGCATAAATTTATTCATTACATATCAAGAAATTCATAGCAGAGGGGGGAATAAAAATAGTAATAAAAGATATTTATGCCTCAAGGACATGAGTTCCTTCAGCTTTAGCAGTTTGATCAACAGTGACTTTAACCATTTAGTCATTCCTAGGTATAGGAGGAATAACAATGGAGGCACTGGCTTGGTTAACAGGAGCTTTAATATTCTCGAACGCATCTTCATTCTCAGCCACTTCTTTGGCCAAAGCTTTATGTTCGATGAATAGGGCTTTAGCTTCTTTATCATCACCCTCCTAAGCATGAACTGTTGATGAAATCATAAAAAAATGATTGGAAACTCTCTTTGTGAGATCTTCATATCCTTCCATGAAGAAGGTGACCAAGTTGACCTTTTACTCCTAAGAGCTTTTGAATTTTGTGACACCCACTTCCTCAGCTTGAGCAAGATCAGCAGTGGCCTTTTTCAAAGCTTCAGTTGCCAATTTGAGGGAATTAGTAGTATTCATCAAATCCTAAACTCCTTTTGCAATTACTTCATTGGAGGATTTAAGTGAAAAAGAGAAGAAAAAGAGAAAGTAGAAAACAGAACAAAATGAAAGAAAAAGAGAGAAAAATAAGAAAAGAAAAGAAAGAGAAATTTGTATATGTTGTGTATAGTGCTCAATAAGGTTTGTTTACTCTCTCCATTGTTATATTCAATGCTTGTTATGGAATCATATTCACATTTTCCATTATCCCGAGTGTGCATCTTCAAACACTTTGAATCCGTACACAGTCCTTTCATTTCATAACCTTAACCCTAAACCTACATTACGACCTATAAAGTCCTATGTGATCCTAGGTGATTCAATTTAAAAGTTTAAATAGTTTCGATAATCTGTGAAAATACATTCCACCCACTTTAATGATGGTATCTTTCATTGAGATTACATGTTTTTCATTTTATATATAGCGTTCTTAATTTGTGATATATGCCTGACCTAGTGTCCATTTACCAGTACTCTTTATGACCGCATGTCCCATGTATTACCTCCCATTCATAGTGATTTCATTTGTTGAGTGTAATATCCGGTGAGGATTGACTTATATGCACACTTTAATGTTTATTATCCGGTTTATATAAGTTTTTTCCAAATCAACCTTTTCATGTGTCCCCTCCCACATTTGAGCTTTCAATTCTACGAAGTTCATTCTATAATGTAAATAATACAGACTTTTGTGTGAACTCATTCACTCTGCTAATAACGTGTTTGAAATCTTTTTCGTTATTGTTGGCCTTATCGCATGTGATTGGGCATACATTTTGAGGAAACTATATGATGTTTGTGGGTTTCATCCCTGAATACCCTCACGAGATGACACTCTCCACTAGGGTAACCTAGGGGTTTGACGGCTTATTGCATATGCTAAATGCAATCGCTGATCTGGGAAAATGGCTTTTTTGTCTTTTGTATATATCTCATGTCTTGTGGTTCTGTTATAGTTATTCTTGCTTTGAATTTCATTGCTAAGGACTAGCAATGTGTAAGTTAGGGGGTGTAATTCGTCCCGAATCATGCACATATATACCCTCTATACTTATGCATTTTAGCCCTCTTGCGTACATTCATTCATATAATCACCCTTTTATATGCTAACATGATATTTGAGGTATTATTGAGGTTTTGAAGGTGTTATGGTGCTTAGTGTGAAGTTTGGTTGTATTCCGGTACAGCTCCGTCGATTATCGCACGTTCAGGGAAAATTTACTAAATTCACACTTTTGAATTTTTGCCCAAAATATTCACGGAAGTTGAGGCCCTCATAATATACTTCGCGTGGACTTAAATGGTTTGTTAATTCGAGTCCTAACAAAGATGTTATGGGCCTTTGAGCGGAGGAAGAAATATTAGAAAATTCTCAAGACAAAATAATTAAGTAAATGCCTTAGTTCTCTTTTTCATAGCAAGTCGTGCGATTTTGCCATTCTCGGGGTCTCAGCCAAAACGTTAACTCACAAATTGAGAGGGTCTTGGTTTTTGTTGACATTAATTGCAACCAGGTCCAATTTGACCATGGATACTCTTTGACTATAATCCAATTTAAAGAAGGTCTCGACCATTAAAAAGTAGGGTAGTAGGTCTTTGGCCAAAAAGATTCATAGGAGGTCTTGGATTTCGTTGAAAGAAAAATAAGAAAGTCCACCATCGATGGTCGACCGACCTTGCCCCATCGGTAGATTGGTGTTTCATTTTTTGGCTTAAACCGAAAGCAGTAGGCTTTTCCCCCAGGACCGGTCGATCGGGTCCCACCCCGTGGTCGACCAAGGTCAGCAGTAGTCTGACACTAGTTTTTACTTCTTGTCTTTTCTTTTTGATTTATTTTATTTCCCAACTTAATATAAATAGAAGCTTTAGTTGATTTTTGTAGACATCTTTTATTTTCTCTTCTTTTTAATTTAGTACTAGGCTTAGAACATTTGAGGATTTTGTTTGACTACTATTGTCTCAACCTGCTTCTTCAACATTATGACCTCCTTCTTAGCCCGACTCATGGACTCCACATTAGCCATGAACAGGCCATCCTTATCATTCATAGTGATGCTTGGGGGCTAACACACTCCACCCTAATCGCACACATCATAATGATGCTCGGTACATCTCCTTAATCTTGACACACATTCAAACTAACCCTCGCTAAAAATTTAACAAGTCAATCTGGTCGGTGCGCGCTAAAGAGATCTGGGTATGATGATATTCTCGTATCAATACCTCATCCATTCACTTCACCTCCTCCTATAATAAATGAATCTTGATGGCTTTTGTCATACCCTAAACATGAAACGCCTTATAGGCCTCTCCAAAGATGATATGTCCCTGTTTGAGGGTAGATAATGGGGTTGGCCCGCAGTAACATCGGATCATCTATATACACGGAGGTCAGCTCAGGTATAAAGGTGCCCAGCCTAGTCATATCCTTTACTATTTGAGTGCCATTATTTACCACCATTAAGATAAGCATTATCCAAAGGATAAGATGACATCAGCAGCACTAACCAGACACGCATGTGGGACTTATATTTTTCTATTCCTCCACTATTGGCATATAACATGGGATTTCGTTTGTCCATACCCTAATGCATGTAGAGGTGTACCTATCTTACCTATAAAACATGACATTTGTCACTCTACATTATTTTTGTCTCCACTAATTACACATATAGATATGGCATGAAATTCCTTGTAACAGGGAAAGACATTTTCCTAATGTTATGCTGCTAAAACCTAGAATGAACAAGAGAGCTTGTAACCATCTATAGACACCCCATTCTATTACCCCCTAAACTCTCCTTAGGTCCCTAGCACCTCCCCTCATCGCTACAGATCCAGGTCATACCCCGAGTACTGACCTAGATCCATCGGGCACTCCCACGCTCCGTTTGACCAAAAGTCAACCTCTTCAGCTCAATCCAGACTGAATGAATATTCGAAGGGCACTAAAACCCCTTTCCAACGGTCTGTCCTGTGCACGATTCTGACTTACCATGCAAACGAGCGACCTGTTTTCCTCCAAAACTCAATCAGGAGGCCGTCGGGCTCTCCCGAGATCCATTTGACCAAGGTCAGCTCTTCAGCTTGACCTAGACTGAATGAATCTTCAAATGGTACTGAAACCCCTTTCCAACGGTCTATCCCGTGCGTGATTCTGACTTACGATACGGACGAACGATCCATTTGACTCCGAAAGGTCACCGAATGCTTCCAGGGCCCGGTTGACCAAATTCAACTCCCCGAATGATCTAACTCTTTGGAATGTTAAATTACATCTCCTAACCTTTCCAAAGGTCCACCCCGTGTGTGACTCAAACTTACCATGCGAACGAACGATCCGTTTTCGTCTAAAGATTCCTCGTCCAATGGATTGATGAATGCTTTCGATCCATATTTGACCCAAATTCAGCTCCTGAACCTAGGAGAAGTCCAAAGGACTTTCCAAGGTCTCTGAATTAAATTTCCAACGGTTTGCCCCGTGCACGATTCTGATCAATGGTTTGCATTCTGCCACCGATTTTCCAAAAAGTCCTGAAAGACACTGCCAAACGACAGGTCCCAGACCCTACCTATCGACGGTGTTCCTAAACGCAGTTGCCAAATGGCAGGAACAGGCCTATGCCGATCGGTAATGCCCCGAGCTTATAAAAAGGAGGCCTTGACCTCATTGCAAAGGGAGCCCAGATCTAATAGAGATCACTCTCAGCAAATCTAAAAAACCTCTCTCAAAGTCAGCGTGATTTCCACACCCAAATCCCTTTCCAACCTTCACTTTTCATCATCCTTTTAACCAAACTTGGTGAATTCACTATCCTCCATCATCATCCAAGTCTAAAGGTTGCTCTTCAACATTCAAGATCAAGCTCAAGATCTTCAAGAAGGTCCAATTTTCTCAACTCTCTCCTTAAATTCTCATAAATTTGCAATAACTTATTTTATTACTTAGCACTTTTATTATCTCATCTCACACATCCTAATATACTTTTTATTTAGTATTATTGCACATCTCTTAATTTCATATAAATAAAAACCCAAAAAATAAGAAAAAATAGGGTTTGCTCATAAATTCCAAACGGGAATTCTCACACTTTTCTTACACTTCTCTCACAACTAAAACACTTTTTCTACACACAGACACAAATAAGAGAATCCCCGATTGTATTTATGGGATAAACCCCACCCCTTGTCTTGTATGCGAACTACGTGGACTTTGATGCCTCTATAGGCTACGTAGGCGCCTCGGGGTAAAATCCGAGACTCGAGTCCTATTTTTTACTTTTTCTCTCATTTTCTATTTTCTCTAAACTCCATTCTCTTATACTATATATATACATATATTTGTTCTTAAGGGCATATTATTCCGAATACGTTATCGTCCCCTCATGATGATTAATGTATTGATGGTCGCCTAAATCCTATTTTCTAATAGTTTTTATACCTTCATATGGACGACTCGCTTTACCTCTTCCATGGTACAAGTTGATGATTCCTATCTCCACTATATATACACATGCACACATATCACGGGGAAAATAAAGAAAAATAGCAAAAACCTATGAGAGATCGAAAAGGCGGAATGGGTGCCTAACACCTTCCCATTTCGTAACTTAGTCTCCGGACCCTTTTCGAATCATTTTGGTTTGGTATGCACCAGTATGTCTTTGGATGCTGTCCTTCGGGATGGCTTCCCTTTTTTCTTTTGTCTGTTTTGAGTAAAATAGACTGGCGACTCTAATCTCTCTACATTTTTCACCTCACCTCAAATGACTCCGGACGAAGCGCTCCCAAGAGGGACGCGCGGGACCTAACGATCCTCACTCTCGCGCGGCCCGCCCGCCACGAGGATCGGGATCCGAGAGGGGATAGACACGGCGGCGACTCTGTTGGGGACTTTCTTTTGAGTCCTAGACTCTATTTATGTGGGTGTTATGTTTGCTTATATTCTCCCCCATTTTGCATGTCCCCCTTTACTACTCATGTGTACCCCATGCTTATGCTTCTATTCACACACTTGTAGAAAATTCTCCATGTACACTTCGCACCACGTGCACCTAGGGTCACATATATCCACATGTTACACGCATCATCCATACTT
This sequence comes from Sambucus nigra, assembly GCA_949130495.1. Lineage (NCBI taxonomy): Eukaryota > Viridiplantae > Streptophyta > Magnoliopsida > Dipsacales > Adoxaceae > Sambucus > Sambucus nigra. The sequence goes on along the minus strand of OX422210.1, from coordinate 172,994,019 downwards.
GGTGTACTATTGGTACTTTCACTTTGCTCCCTATTTGTCATAATCAAGAAAGATACTCTCATCATAAGATACTAATAAGAGGATCATGCATGAATCACACGACATCACCAAAGAGCATTGTGATTGACCAAATTTTACCCAGTAACTGGAAGGTCATTTTGTGATGGGCGTTGGTCCGGCAGGGCGCAGTTAGCCTAAGCGATATGACTCTCGCCTTTCATTGGACCAGTACCTTTGACGTATATCGAATGGTTCCCCCGTATCGTATCGCTTGACCGAAGTCGTGATGGGAGGGATATCGCAGGGAACTCGTTCACGTACGCCGAGTATATCAAATTCACTCTCACACGTACCATCCCTACGAGGTATATGGTGAGGTAATTCACTTACACTCAGGTATATCAAATGGCTTATCCACACGTACCGATTGCCCGCAAGAGCAATACGTATATCGTGGAAGCCACACCAAAAGGGGGAACCCTTTTCGATTCTCCCAACCAACTGCATACCCGCATATAGGTGTCAACCCTAGGACACACATGTTAGATTATCGGTTTCAACCCAAAACTCTGCCGAAATTCCGGGTCGGCCTGCCACCCGAATTCTCGTGCATTTTTAAAACGAGACCCTGTCCGTGAGCCTGGTCACAAGTCCAGCCATAGCTTTGCATATATTACAAACCCCATTTTTCCAGTCTCGGGTCCCGTCCGGCATTTCATTTTGCATTTAGGAGAATTTAATACAAGTGAGAACATAATAATTATAATAATCATGCTGAGATCCGTCTCCAAAAAAAAATCCAAAAACATTTCTCCTTTCTTTATCAAAAATCCAAAAAAAAAAAAAAATCATCCCCTTTTCTCAAAAATAAATCCCATTTTACGCCTTCTCAGGTCGATCGCAAGCCCTTGGCCTGGCTTCTTATTGGATTTGATCTTCAGTCAAGTCAACCCGGGGTTTCATCCGTTCCCCTTTCCATGGAGAATACCAATCAAGTCCCCGTTGTGCAATTGGATCTGACGGCAATTCTAACTCAGCTTGTGTCCAAGATTGACAAGCTCCAAACCGAAGCCCGAGATATGCAATGAAACTAGGTTCCCATTCTTCAAGATCCCGAGGCCCTATTTCCTTGGGCCATGGATCTGTCCGAACCTATTTGGGTTCCCGAAGAGTATCAGCATACTCCACGTGCCCCTCCTGCTAATGGGTCACCGCCTGCCTAGCTTCCGATGTCGAATCTCGCCCAGCATGGGGCTAACTTACCTATGGTCATTAATCTGAAGGAAGAAGAGCTGAACAAAGTCAAAGAAGACCTCAAGATGCTCACCAAGAAGTTTGATTAAGTCAAAGTCTCGGGAAATTACATGGATTACACCCACATGTCTCCTTATCCTAAAATTAGGTTACCCGAGAAGTTCGAGATGCCAAATATCGAAAAATTCAGAGGAAGTGGACCCCCGATTGTTCATCTCCGTAGTTATCACCGTTACATGACTCTACTAGAGACTTTTGAAGAAGTGATGTCCCAATTATTTTAGCAAACTCTAAAGGATTGCGCCCTTCGATGGTTTTTGTCTCTCGAGGAATCCAGAATTCGTAGCTGGGAGGATGTAGCCCGAGAATTCATGTCACAGTACAAATACAATGAAGAGATTGAGGTCACCCACCGTGATTTAGAGTTGCTGAAATAGAACCCTGGAGAATCAGTCAGTAACTTCATCGCCTGATGGAGAGAAAAAGCAGCAACCATGACCAATCGGCCTTCCGAGGAAGAACAGGTCAGCATAGTAAAGAAGAACTTCTTACCCCATGTCCGAAAAAGGATAGGAGGGTAATACTATCCCCATTTTCAAGCCCTCAAAGAGGCAGGGGTAGAAATCAAGGAAGGTCTTGCCAAGACAGAAGTTGAACCAAAGAATGTGTCCGGACAGTTCACCTCCAGAAAGTATGACAAACTTGTCAGTGCTACAGTCTTAACCATCAACAACATCTCTCAACTAACCTCATCATGGGCATCAGAAAGCCTCTATATCCCAGTCCGAAAGGAATACACTGAACTCCATGCTCCCCTCTACAAAGTCTATCAAGCTCGGCTAAGACAAAACCTCATCAAACCCTTGGATCCCCATCCATTGCCAAATCCACTCCCAAGAAACTTCAAGGCAGATGCCCATTACGCCTTTAACCAAACAGCTCGCCATACCACCGACCAATTCTTTCACCTCCGAAATGTAATCCAAGGTCTAATTGACCGGGGTACCATCGACCCATCAGCCATTCCTAAGCCAAACACTACTCACAACCCACTTCCAAATCATACCAATGCCATCTTCTTGGAAGAGAACCCGAAATTCGATCCTTCAACTCAAATCACACCCATATACTTTCCTAAACCTCTCCAAATTTGTCCATATTTCCTCATACACCCTGCTAGCCTCCCTAATCACGCACTGTCACTCCTTACCAGAGCATGCATCACTTTCCGTATCCATTCTGAAAATGGAAGTATAAAATTACCAGAAGTCTTAAACCAACTCCTAAAGTTCGGGCTGAAATTTCCCTCACAGATAATCATTGATTTCCAGAGATTTAGTACGTTGTTCTTCGAAACACGAAAATGGGCCCGAGAGTCAGATAATTGGGTTGTACCAATCGATGAAGTCAGCCTGGATGATGTGGTCCAGATTATAGCAGAATTCTTCAGGCAGACTAACAACATTTGCAGTATCACCGAGATATTCGATGCTTTGAAGCTACAGGGGCACCTAGTCCCTTCTCCCTTACACGTCCCCACAGAATGGGATGACCTGTATGAAGAAGCCGTTGAAGTTGTGGAATGCATTGACTTTACATGGAAGGACAGAATTGTTGCCACCGGATGGGGGGAAGAATTCAAAGATTTGAATGAAGAGCAAGCTTTAGAGAAAACTAGCTCGGTAGTCGACATGTGTGGAATGATATTATTTGAAGAACTCCTCGGAGAAATAAACAAGGTGGCAGAATAACCCGAGATCGACAAGGAAATGGGATTCATATTTTTTCCTTATTTAGTAAATCACATAACCAGATCAGGGAGGCATTAGCAGATCCCAAGATCACTACCAGCCAATGACAAGGGGAAGGGCATGGAAAACCTTCCTATGCTATAAATGACCCACGAGGAGAGCAAGATCCTCGACCAACTAAAGAAAACTCAAGCTAAAATCACTCTATGGGGGATTTTCATGCCTTCTCAGCTGCATAGAAATGCTTTGATCAAGTTGCTCACTGGAACCACAGTTCCTCCTTCTACCACACCAGAAGAAGCGGTAAATTTGGTCGGATCCTTCACCTCTACCCGAATGCTATCCTTTTTCGAAGAATAAATCCTTAAGATTGGGCCAAACCACAATCATGCACTCAACATCTCCGTCGAAGTTATGGGGAAGGTTGTACCACTCTCTCTTGTCGACAATGGATCCGCCTTGAATGTCTGCCCACTAAGAACCTTCAAATGTTTAGGACTGAAAGAAAGCGACCTCGCTCTAACCTCCACTGTTGTGCATGCCCATGATAGTACCCGTCGGGAGATGATGGGATCCATAAAGCTTGTAATAGGGGATGACCCTATAAACCCTGTTGTTGAATTCCAAGTTATTGACATCCCAGCTTGTTTCAATCTATTGCTCGGACGACCTTGGATCCATGGTATCAAGGGCGTGTCTTCCTCACTCCATCAGAAATTAAAGTTCTTCGCCGATGGGCGAGTCATCACCATCTTGGGCGACGAAGACAATGCCAATGGTGCAAGTACCAGCAGTCCAATCCTTGAGATACAGCACGGGTCAAATGATATTCTCTTATTAGGATTCTGAGTTGAACCACTTCTACTCTAGGTAGGGGACAACTTCAAAGAAAAGGTTTGTCCAGAATATGACCCTCATGTCAACATCAATGTGATTCATATGTTCAGAAACATTCACTTTATGCTCGGACTGGGGCTTGATCAAGGGATACTTGCGTCAATTGAATTAAAGAAGGCTTTCCCTCTTTGTGGTTTGGGTATCAACCATCAGTACAAAAGCTCAGAACCAAAGAGAAGACTAGACCGCGTCCGGACTATCCCAGGTGATTCCTTGAATGGACGATTCATCAAAGAGGGTGAGGACTTCCCCTTTTGCAGCTTTCCTGAACTATGGTATGACCATACAGACAAGAAGATGAAGCCTAGAATGGAGATCTTTTTCCAAGATAGCTAACCATGGGCCGAGAATTCCTTCAACTTATAGATATTAGGGCTAACACTCTACATGGTTCACTTGGGCACTACATCACCGGATCCGTCCCAACTAATTAAAGATTATGATACACCTCTCCTCAACTGGCATGCTGCGTCAGTTCTACCTGCTGAAGTCTCCCCTAATCCGAATGTTCACCCCATTTCTTCTTATGTTGCCTATCCTTATTCAAATTTATTTGAGTCCTCTTTTGATGAGGTTATCAATGATATTTTTCCTATCAATGAAATAAATGAAGATTTTGAGTATCTTGTTGTGCCTTACATTAACTGTTTGGATTATAATCAAACTTTTGATGATGATGATTTTGCAAATGAATAATTCTTAACTGATCTAAATAAGGTTAATAATAAAAAACATAACTGTGTTCAAGTTAATAAAGAAGAGACTGTTGTTATAAACCTCGGTTCTAGTAGGCAACTGCGCGAGATTAGGATAGGGACTACCCTCGACGAGCAAGAGCGTGCACAACACGAAGAATTGCTAAAGGAATTCATGGATGTCTTCGTATGGTACTTCAACGATATGCTCGGCATTGATCCTGAAATATCTCAGCACGAGATCCCCACTCTCCCAGATTCCAAGTCGATCAAGCAAAAGTTGAGAAAACTCTGCACCGAATGGTCGCTCAAGGTCAAAGAAGAGGTGGTCAAACAGTTGAACGTAGGCTTCATTCATGTGATCGAATATCCCACGTGGCTAACCAACATAGTGCCCATGCCAAAATCAGGAGGAAAAGTTCGGATGTGTGTAGACTATCGGGATTTGAACAAAGCCTCTCCAAAGGATTAATATTCGCTACCCAATATCGTCATGATCGTGGACAACACATCCAGTCATGCTCTCATGTCATTCGTCGACGGGTTTTCCAGATATAACCAAATCAAAATGCACCCAGACCACCAAGAAAAAATCGCATTCATCACCCCATGGGGAACCTTTTGCTACACTGTCATACCATTTCGTCTCAAGAACGCTGGGGCTACCTACCATAGGGCTGCAACGACTATCCTGTACGATCTGATTCATAAAGAAGTTGAGGTTTATGTGGATGATATGATTGTCAAATCCAAGACTAGAGAGGGTCATGTTCCTGCTCTTCAAAATTTTTTCAAACGACTGCGACAATATTAGATGAGACTCAATCCACAGAAATTAGTCTTCGGCATTACAAAGGGAAAACTTTTAGGATTCATCATTAATGAGAAAGGGACAGAAGCAGATCCCGCTAATGTGAAAGCCATACTTGAGATGCCACCTCCCCGAACAGAGAAAGAAGTCCGAGGTTTCCTTGGGAAATTAAAATACATCAGCCAGTTAACCTCCATCTGCAAACCTATCTTCAAACTCCTGCGACAGGATTCAACCAAGATTTGGAATGAGGCCTGCCAAGAAACTTTTGACCGAATCAAACAATATCTGACCCAACCCCTGGTACTCATGCCACCACAGCCAAGTCTCCCCTTTATCCTATACCTAACCATAACCGACACTGCAGTTGGGGCTTTGCTAGCTCAATACCTTGAAGATTCCTGTAAATAAAGAGCCATCAATTATGCCAGATACAAATTGGTCGGGTACGATGTCAACTACAATGCTTTAGAAAAGGCATGTATCACACTTTTCTGGGTCATCCAAAAGTTACAGCACTACATGCTCGCCTTCCCCATCAAATTTGTATCCCGAATGGACCCCATCAAATACCTACTTGAGAAACCCGCCTTGTCCAGCCGAATGGCCCGATGGTTGATGCTCCTAGCCGAGTTCGATATCGTATACGTCACGCAGAAATCCATGAAAGGAAGAGCCATCTCTGACTACCTTGTTGATTACCCCATAGAAGAAGCCGATGTTTGGGTGTCTAAATTACCAGATGAAAACATCCTTTGCATCGCTCAAGACACCTGTCGATGGCAGATGTTCTTTGACAACACTGCCAGCAAAAAGGGATACGGCATCGGGATACTTCTGATTGCCCCAGATGACTCTCACACTCCCATCGCCATCAAATTGGATTTCCCTTACACCAACAACATGGCTTAATATGAGGCATGTACGGTAGGCCTCAAAGTTGCTCTCAAGAAAGATATTCAATGCCTAGACGTCTATGAGGATTCCGCCCTCATCATGGGTCAAGTGCTCAGAAAATGGAAAGTCAAGGACGAGAAACTCCAACCCTTTCATGCCCACTTAGAAGAGCTAGCCTCCCAATTCCAAGATATCACTTTCCATTACCTACCCCGAGCAAAAAATAACCTAGACGATGATCTCGCTACCTTGGCCTCCATGGTCGACATGCCCGAAGGAATAACTATGACCCCCTTCCTAGTTCAAAGGCAAGACAAACCAACCCACTGCTACCACATTGAGCTCGTCACTACAGAAGATTCCGAGCTAGCCAATTATTGGTACTATGATATCTGGTGCCTCCTCAAGAATGGTAGGTATCCCGAAGGTTCTAAGAAAGATCGAGCAACCCTTCGAAGACTGGTTGCCCAGTACATCATATGTCACAAAGCACTACTCAAAATAAACTTCAATGGAACTCATCGGCACTACATCACAGGGGCTGACATTGAAAAGATAATGCAGAAAATCTACAGTGGGGAATGCGAACCCTACATGAACGGTCACATGCTTGCCAAGAAGATCATCCGATAGGGCTATTACTGTACCACCATGACCCAAGATTGCACCGCCTATGTCTGGAGATGCCTCAAATGCCAACAATTCTCCAACCTTCAGCATCTGCCTCCGTGCGAATTATACAACATGACCTCTCATTGGCCATTCTCCACCTGGGGCATCGACATTATAGGGAAGGTTACACCGAAGGCTTCCAACGGACATGAGTTCATCCTAGTTGCCATTGATTACTTCACCAAATAGGTCGAAGCTGAGTCATATGCAGTGCTAAATGCTAAGAAAGTGGCTAAATTTATCAAGAAAAATATCATCTGCCAATATGGGGTACCGCACGAGCTCGTATCAGATAACCGGTTACATTTCGAGGTAGAACTCACAGAAGTGGTCAACAATTATGGGATTTAAAGACACAAATCTTCTCCCTACTGACCTCAAACCAATGGTGCAGTTGAAGCCGCCAACAAGAACCTCAAATCCATCATCAGTAAGATGACTGAAAGCTGTTAGGATTGGGCCGACTGGATCCTGTACGCCCTCTGGGGCTACCGAACCTCAATTTGAACCTCTACTGGGGCTACCCCTTACTCTCTAGTTTATGGTATGGAAGCAGTACTACCTGTGGAGCTAGAAATACCCTCGTTGCGCGTTATGCTTGAAAGAAAGGTCAGTGAAGAAGACTGGTGCCAAAGCCGTCTTGACGAGCTGACCCTCCTAGACGAAAGGAGATTAAAGGCACTATACCACGTATAAGGTTACCATCGTCGAATAGCGCGATCATTCAACAAGAGAATCAAGGACCTTGGTGTCTGAAAAGGGGACCTATCCCTCAAAGGAATCATAGAACCCATCTGGGACCCCAGAGGGAAATTCAAGCCCAATTGGAGTGGCCCCTACATTGTCAAAAAGATCTTGTCCAGCGGTGCCTCCATGCTCATCGACTTTGATAGGGAAGAGATGTCTCGTCTAGTCAACCTGGACCGTCTCAAGAAATTCTACTCCTAGTCCTAAATCTCGGCGCACTATGACTCTTCTCATCTCCCTACTATTCTAAAAAAAATCTCTTCATTTCCCCTACCCAGAACTATGTGGGTCTCATCCTCTGCAAAAAACTATTTTCAAATAAATTAAAACTTTTCAAAAACCCCAGAGGTACGTAGGCAGCTCATACACCTTACATGTGCACAGCCCTTTCTTTTTCACAAAATATAATTATTTTCTTATCTCCGAGAACGACAGTCAATTCCAACATATACTTAAACAAAAGGTTTATGTATGCCTTAACGTAATTCAAACAAACACAAAACTCATCAAAGGCACAGCTGGATGATCAGAAACTTGTTTATTTCACTAATAACAAATTACAGTACAGATTACATATGAAAGGGAACGGATAACTCCCTTCCCCCTACCCTCCTAAAAAATCCAGATAAAATCCCCACATTTATTCCCCATAAGAAACTCTCCAAGAGTCCTATCCACAACTACCAGAGGAGCCTACTCCGTCATCATCATCTACATCCTGGGGTCCCCAAGTTTCCCTTGCCTGAACAGAGTGACGCAGACACTCCATGGACCGATAAGCTCGAACCAGCTTCGAATAAACCACAACACCTCCCTCCATGGTGTCAAAAGAAACAAACCACCTTTGTCCAGTCTCCACTGCTAACATCTTTCTAACTACTTTCCTCCACAACCACTTCATATAATCCCCATGGATATGCCAAACTCTCCCAACAGACTGAAAAGGACGAGTCGACGGATGCCGATTCTCCCACAGAGATCCAAGCCGCATGCGCAGACGCTCGGTCAAATCCTCTACCGAAAAGAAATTTAGTGTTCGAGGTGGCACGACCTATGCCCAGCCAAATTAGCGCAGAAGACGCCAAGGGGAATAAAAAGAGGTCTGTCTGAGACCAACCAGCCTCACATACGGGTATTCTCCTAGCTCCATAACAAGCAACAACTGTCCCCACCAAGGCACTAACCAATAAAGATTTTGATCCCCATGGTCCACAAACCAATTCTCCCATCTCGCAATATCCAGGCCAATGCTGAAAAAGTGACACGAAAAGAAGTTGGATACAACCGATAAAGGATATTCTGGAAGAGTCACCAGGCAGAGTCTTTCAGATAACCACATAAACAGCATCACAGGGCTACCCCGCAGGAAGTCAGAACGACCTTCTCGCCAGGCATCCAGACCATTCAGGGTCTCCGCCAGTATCATCGTAGCAGGATTATGATGGTATAATATCCATAAAGTAATGGTTGCAAGTTGCGGATCCACCAGCAGTTCCCCAGTCACCAACAATAATTTTGAAACCAGGCCCAAAGCAATGACTCCAGCATAGCCAGCATCACCTACCTCCCGCAAATGCACGGACTGTAACACCTCCGGGAGGGAGATCATTCCTCCAGCAACCAGTGATCTAGTCATCGAAGGCGAAATGCGAAGAAGCCCCACCTGCAAATCCTTGGGAGAACGGGAAAATTTGGGTAAAGCCACAGTAACACTGGGATTTATCCCTAGCATGACATAAAATTCCTCGTAGGTAGGAAAAACTTCATCCAACCCAAAACAAAATACATGGTCATCGGGGTACCAAAATTGTACCGCCGCCATTAGCATGTTCCAGTCAATGGACCGATTGCGCCACAAAGAGACTCGACGCGTGTTGAAAGCATCATAGTCGACATTATAAGAGCACATTTCTTCCAAGGCTTCGAGGTAATTAGCAAACTCAATGCTACCAGGGAGAGGCATCTTGCAAGACTAAGAAACAGTAGACAAGTGAAGGTGTGATGGAAACATTCCACCCTTCCCCTTTTTATAGTTGAGAACCCTCACAAGAGACACAATCCCTGCAGAAATCGGAGGGAATAGTACCCCACAAGGTACAAAAGGCTGAAGAAGGCACAAATCAAAAGCTTTGAATTAATGGGACTGGACTTGACTGTTGATAGGCATGACAAGGTGCTTGTCGATCGACAAGCCCCTATTTTTGGAAATTTTCCTTTTTCCTCTTTTATCAAAATTAGAAGACCAATAAAAATAAATTGATATTCTCAACAGAATTTCAAAAATCCTTTTCCATCCTTAGAAAATTTCCCATTTTTAACATTCCTTCAAAATCCCAAAAATATTTCTTTTTACGATCTCAGTAGCAAAGTAAAAAGCGCATGCACATTCATTAATCATTAACAAAAGATAATAAAAAATCCCATTGCATTGCATATATATTTGTTCTCTCTGTTACATCAATTTTGCAAGAAATAGAAAAAAGCAAAAAAAAAAATACAACGGGACTTAGCCCAAACCCACATTCTCATTCCCACCTACCCTTCACCCCTCTCTCTAAGAGCTTCCACCCCTGTGACGTGCTCTCTTTCCCTTACGGCGAGACGATGCACCACCACTACCTGAGCTAGAGTACTCCCTGGACGAGGCAGAAGGCACCAAACAAGAAGGAATTGGGACCGCATCCCGAATGTGGGCGGTCGTTGAAGAGATCCAGTCTCTAATATCCCTCAGCCAAGTGGTGGACACCCGCACTTGCTGCAAAGAAAAAGCAAAATCAGTATCAAAGAGGGATCGAAACAGAAATGGAACCAAAAACAGAGCAAGAAGATATCCAGCAGGACGAAGGACCTCCTCTATCAAACCCAACTCCTCCGGATCCATCGTATGAGGATGGTGTAACATATGCACCATCCCTCCATCAGCTCGTCGAATGTTGTACGAAGGAGTGTGCAATCGCATGAAAGGAACCTCTGAATCCGCCACCGCCGTCGCCGGACCACCGCCGCTGTGGGAAGACCCCATCTCCCGACTTGAACCCGCAGGAGGGAAGGGCAAGGCATCATATATGTTGGGCGCCATCAACCAGCTCATCACAAAGTCCATATAATCATATGGTGCAGCCATATCAGTGTACAACTGGTAGGACTCGCCGATCATCACCGCGATCCTCGCGTCCTCCGGTAGCAGTCGCTCCCGCCTCATAGACATAGGAGCTCCCATATCCTGAATGGTTGTCCTCCAAGGGTAAAAGGTCACCTGAAAATTCCCAAGCGAGCATAATCAATACGAAAATCAAAACATGCCAAAACCAAGGCTGAAAAGGAAAGAGTCTTACCCTACCACAAGCCATTTAAGACCTGATGCACCGACTCCATAGAGAGGGATCCCTTTGACTGCCGATTGACCTTCCGCCATCGATACAATCGGCAAAAGTCCCCAATAGTATCATCCTTCAGAGCGATCATCTAGGTATTGCACCCAATCACCTCTTAGAACCACGTCTGCCAAATATAGGAATTCACAATCAAAAAGAGATGCATAAGGAAAATGCGAATGCATGAAAGGAAAATGCGTAAAATTAAAGGATACCTCGAGGAGATACGTGGCTCCAGTAAAAGTTTTTCGGCAACACCGGCTGAATGCATCCAAAGAAAAATAGAGGGTGGCCAAAGTCAGGCTCCCCCAATCATAGAGAGGGATGTTCGAAAACATCCTCAAGTATGGCAAGAACCACAAATGGACGATGTCGCTACTCGACACCACTATAAAGCCTCCCAACACCAAAAAAATGAACAATCGGGCCATCTACCTCACGTGAAACCCGTCTTCCACATCAACCACCCTACCCAGCAGAACATCCTTTAACAAGGACAACCGAATGGAATCCCCAAAAATCATCATCCCTACGTCGCCGAGCGTTCCCTCACCGCCTCCGGCCTCACCCTTAGAGAGTGATCCACTTCTATCTGCTCCCCATCACAATCCAACCCCAGCAGCTGCTGCACATCTATGGGAATTATGGTCATCTCCCCAAAACCAAAATGGAAGGTGTGGGTGGTATCCCAACATCTCTCCCCCAAAGCGCACAAGACCGTTGTCGACTGAGGCGTCTGATCTGGCGCAGATGCCAACCTCCTAAAACCTGCTGATGATACCACCCAATGCACCATAGGTGGAAGATGCTCCCAGACATCCTTAAGCCCCGTCGTCCCGTGGGCATGCATGTTCTTCAAAGAGATATTAGACTGTCAAAAGAAGAAACCTTGTCAAAATTCAAAGAAGAAAGAAAAAATCACCAAAAAGAGGAGAATGCCAAAAGTCAGGTTACTTACATAACCGCCAGGGCTCACCACCTTAGAAGACCGATGATGCGATGGCTCCCACAGCAAAGTCCTCTCATCCGTAATTGGCTCGAATGAGTCAAAGGTATTCTCACTCCCCAAAGCAAGAGGCGCCCTGGCCCTCCACTCCACGTTCGCGCAGTCATCAACAGTCAAACATTCCCTATGCGCTGCAGTCCTCACAAAGGTGGCCATTTCTTAGAGATCAAAATGCTAAAACGATTTGTAGAGGAAAATCGCAGAAAGAAAGAAAGCAAGAAGCTGTGAAAAATGAGGGGAATTCTCCCCGTTTATATAAGATGCTAAGCGTCATACCGATCGGCATTCACCCCCCACACACCGATCGGCAGTATCTCCTTACCTTCTCAAGGCAGTCCAAAAGTTCGTGCCACTATCGAATGGCGCCCTCTGAACTGTTCCGACTGGCACCCCCTTCAAATTTAGTACAAAAATTCCTAGAAAATACTAGAAAATTTGGAAAAATCCTCAAAAAATTCCTAAAAATCTCGAAAAGGATTTAGAATATTTTTACCAAGAGAATTTCACACTCCCTCAAGCGAAACCCCCATTTTCCTAGTGGAACTCTCAAAAACCAAGTGAAACTCCTCCCGGTAATGTCCCCGGAGGATCTCTAAGGATCGCCTCCTATCCCCCAAAGGTCTTAAAATGCGTCCAATCCCTGAACCACCTAATCACTTCCCCATTGAAGTTTACGGCATCAAACTTTCCTTTCCTCTACGAAATCCCTAAGTTCACAAGCGCTTCCCCGGCAATCACCTCCCCGTCTCAACACAATATCACGAGGTAATTTCCCCAGCGAAACTCCAGAAAGTCATTTTCAAAGTCTCCAAAAGACACTCTGCTTTTTCTCTAGCTCATTCCCCAGCGGAACCCAAAATCCAATCTTCAACCACTCTTAGGTCAGAATTGACCTCGATCTTGTATCGTCAACTTAAGCCCACGAAATTAGATTCGACCCGTAGAATCGGTCACCCTCATCTTCAAGCCCTCAGAATTGGATTCGACTCGCAGAATCGGTCACCCTCATCTTCAAGCCCTCAGAATTGTCTTTGACCCGCAGAATTGGCAATCTCAACTTAAGCCCTCAAAATTGGCTTTGACCCGCAGAATTGGTTATCTCAACTTAAGCCCTCATAATTGGCTTTGACCCGTAGAATTGGTCATCTCTACTTAAGCCCGCAGAATTGGTCATCTCTACTTAAGCCCGCAAAATTGGATTTGATCCGCAGAATTGGTCATATCAACTTAAGCCCTCAGAATTGGCTTCGACCCACAGAATCGGTCACCTTCTACTTATGCCCGTAGAATTGGTTTCGACCCGCTGAATTGGTCACCCTCATCTTCAAGCCCTCAGAATTGGTTTCCACCCACAGAATCGCTTACCCTCATCTTCAAGCCCTTAGAATCATCTTCGACCCGCAGAATTGGTCATCTATACTTAAGCCCAACGAGTTGGCTTCAACCCGCAGAATTGGTCATCTCATCTTCAACCCTCAGAATTGGCTTCGACCCGCATAATTGGTCATCTATACTTAAGCCTGCAGAATTAGCTTTGACCCGCAGAATTGGCCATCTCAACTTAAGCCCTCAGAATTGGCTTTGACCCACAGAATCGGTCACCCTCTACTTAATCCTGTAGAATTGGCTTCGACCCACAGAATTGGTCACCCTTATCTTCAAGCCCTCAGAATTGGTTTCCACCCGCAGAATCGCACTACACCAAAAACAGGAAACTGGCACGGTTTAAAACCGTGCCAGACGCAATCTGGCACGGTTCAAAACCGTGCCAGAATCAGGCGTGCCAGATTTTCTGGCGCGGTTTAAAACCGTGCCAGATTTTTCAATCTGGCACGCTTTTAAACTGTGCCAGTTTTTAAATCTGGCACGCTTTTAAACAGTGCCAGATGTTAAATCTAGCACGCTTTTGGCACACGCCAAAACCGTGCCAAATTATCTATTTTCTGGAACGCTTTTGGCACGGTTATAAAGCGTGCCAGATTGTTTTATAAGCGTTCTCATTTTTATGCATTGGCACGGTTTTGGCACGGTTTAAAACCGTGCCAGATTTTTCAGTTGATTAAAAAAAATAATAATAGGAACCAAATCTGGAAAATCTGCAAATTTCAAATTCGGTAGGAAAAATATTTATTATTTTCAAAAACAAAATCAAGAAAAATCACAAATTATGAATATCGCAGTTTGTTGATAAACTAATGTGCATACAAACTTCAAAAAATTACAAGAGATAATACCAATATAAACCAACACATGACCATAAAAGTCGACAATAACTTCAAAAAATTACAAGAGTTAATAGTTCTCATACCAAAAAAAAATTGGGCAGAGTTTCCTCTATTTTCTGAGCATTCCAAAACCTGTTAACATAAAATCTGCCCATATAAAGCCCATACGGCCATAAAAGTCAACAATAAAACTACTATAGCCAGCATGACCATAAAAATAAACCATAAAACTATGGCAGCCAGCTCGGCCATAACACAAAAAATAGAATCCTGAATATTAACAACACTAAATACACAATCCCCCTGTTGTAAAGCATTGACTTCTTCGTGCGTTCCAAGTGGATAAGAGCCAACGATTGAATGTCATCCTACAAAAAAAATAAGACACAAAAAAGATACAATATTAGTAACCAAGTCATTTTTAAAAAAATATTCAAGCAAAAAAATTGCATATACAAGAAGAAAAATTGCATATACGACTACGCGATCAGTTCCTACAAGTTACATTGATCCCGTGTGAGGTGTTTGTGCCTCCTACGGGGTCGTTTGGGGGCTGGTTCGGGTTTTCACCTCTTAACGGCCTGTTTTCAAGTCTAAGTGTGATTTTTGCAAATTATCGTTATATTCTCAAACCGGGAGTCCCGGGACTACGCGGTCAGTTCCTACAAGTTACATTGGTCCCGTGCGAGGTGTTCGTGCCTCCTACGGGATCGTTTGGGGGCTGGTTCGGGTTTTCACCCCTTAACGGCCTGTTTTCAAGTCTAAGTGTGATTTTTGCAAATTATTGTCATACTCTCATACCGGGAGTCCCGGGACTACGCGGTCAGTTCCTATAAGTTACATTGGTCCCCTACGAGGTGTTCGTGCCTCCTATGGGGTCGTTTGGAGGCTGGTTCGGGTTTTCACCCCTTAACGGCCTGTTTTTCAACTCTAAGTGTGATTTTTGCAAATTCGGGTCATACTCTCATATCGGGAGTCCCGGGACTATGCGGTCAGTTCCTACAAGTTACATTGGTCCCCTACGAGGACGAGGTGTTCGTGCCTCCTATGGGGTCGTTTGGGGGCTAGTTCGGGTTTTCACCCCTTAACGGCCTGTTTTTCAACTCTAAGTGTGATTTTTGCAAATTCGAGTCATACTCTCATATTGGGAGTCCCGGGACTACGCGGTCAGTTCCTACAAGTTACATTGGTCCCCTACGAGGTGTTCGTGCCTCCTATGGGGTCATTTGGGGGCTGGTTCGGGTTTTCACCCCTTAACGGCCTGTTTTTCAACTCTAAGTGTGATTTTTGCAAATTCGAGTCATACTCTCATATCGGGAGTCCCGGGACTACGCGGTCAGTTCCTACAAGTTACATTGGTCCCCTACGAGGTGTTCGTGCCTCCTACGGGGTCGTTTGGGGGCTAGTTTGGGTTTTCAGCCCTTAACGGCTTGTTTTCAACTCTAAGTGTGATTTTTGCAAATTCGGGTCAT